>ML681989.1:10987938-11232645 GCA_007922195.1 Podocnemis expansa | reverse complement strand
GGGCTATATGGGAAGAGGACAGTGGGCCGCTCACCTGGCCAGCACCCCTCTGCAGCCATGGGGAGCTCAGGGACCCCAATTGGCCCCTGCCCTGGCCAACTTTGTTGCTCTGCTGCCTGTGGAGCTGAAGCAGCCCCAGCCCAAGTTTCCACCCCACTGCCTGCTGAGTTGGAGAAGCCTTGGCCCTGTGCTCTTGGCTCCAACCCTGGTGGCTGCTGCAGGCCCAGCTCCTGCTCCTCCTCCGGGCCTGGTCCACGGCCGTCTTACCTGGCTGCCAGAGCAGAGTGGCCATGCCATTGGCTGCTCCTCCTGCGCTGAGCATGCTCTGAGCATGCTCAGGGAGGGAGTTATAAAATTTCCAGCTTGGAGGAAGCTCCCTGCTGGCTGGAAAACTGTGTCTTCTGACTGGCAGCGAGTTTTCCCCAGGCTGGGAGCTTTTAAAACCTTGCAAGGATAATAAGGGGGAATGCACCAGAATGATATGTTATGCCCCATTATTATTTTTATGGACCCTGGAATGCTGGCCCCTAAAAATTGTGGGCCCAGAATGGCATTTTGTTCTGTCCTTTCTTACTTTAACTCCTGATCATAATATTGGGTGATGGTGTGCCATTCATTTTTAGGCAGTCCTTTCCATTTTCTTCAGTGGGGTATTTTGCTTTAAAAGTGCTGACAAAAAATTCCCAATAAAAATAAAACCAGCTGTTTTATTTAAAGGCCACTCTTTCTCGATACTAAAGCAAACATGCATTGACCCTTTTAAGTAGTCTACTCTATACTTAAAGTTGAATGAAGGATATTAACGTATTGAAAATAGGCATGTTCTCTAGCTTCTCATTAATTCCCAGTTTACCCAAAGCTACGTCATACTAAATATTTAAAAGGTATGTGTATGATTTTAACCAAGGAAGAAAATGAATGGCTGCATATAAAAAAGAAAGCCACAGAATTAGATTCTAAGGCATTGATACTCAGACTATGGCTCATGAGTTGCAAGTGGCTCTTTGATGTGTCACCTGCAGCGCATGATATTAAAACCCTGTGTGATTAATTTATTAACCAGTCTAATTATTAATCATTCTGGATGTTTTCTTTACATTATTAACCAATGTTAGTTGAAAAAATAATATTCGACCAGTCATTTTGCTGAGAGAATAATAAAAATATAAAAAATATTTCCCTATCATACTGTTTAAATATGCATATATGGTACTCTAGTAAATGATGCAATGAATTCACTTATTGTGGGTCTTTTGGTTAATGCTAATCACTAATTTGGCTCCTGAATCACTGAGGTATGAGTATCAGTGTTCTTAGGAAAGACGACAAGTAACCTTCTCAAACTGCAGACATTATTTCTGGGTAGTAGACACTGCTGGTTTCATAGGCCAGATCAAATGCACTGGTTAACTATGTAGCAAAACATTTTTTTTAATTTGTATACATATATACAGTGGATTCTTGCAGTTATAACTAGATCAGGAGCATTGTTTTCAAATTACATCCCATTGCAGAGGTTACTGTCAATGGGAGGAAGTACTGAAATACCCAGTTTCAACTCAGTCAATAAGTTGTTCTCACACTATATCTGTTCACCATTTTATGTAGAAAACCAATGACAGTAATGTTATTAAAACGTCTTAGTTTTTTGAAAAGAGAAAATTCATGTTTCTTGAAATCACCGAGGAAGCATCTTCGCTATCCCAATACATACAGCACAAATGCCACTACTCTTTTGTCAAATCTAGATATAGAACAGATCTCCACAGCATCCAAAGGGTTTAAGGTCACTTTTATTACCTATCCCTGAAAACATTTATGTCTAAAACATAAAAAATGTCAGTGCCCAGACCTGGAAAAGAATCAAATATGTTGCACCCTGAGAGAAGGGCTATGTCCACACACAGACAGTTAAATTGATTCAGCTTAAATCAATTTAATAAAATCACTATAAAAACATTAAATCAATTTAATTAAGCTAAATCGATTTAACAGGTCCCCACAGAAATTCAAATGGAACTAGAAGATCCAGGGACAGGACTTGCTAGTTTTATTTAGGAGAGGGGCACCATGGGAGGTGTGGCAAGATGGCCTCCTAGAAGGTCCATCCCCTTACCCAATATATGAATAGAGGATGGCACCCTGGGAAGGAGAAGGGCAAAAGTGTTAAATCGAAACAACCGTTAAATCAAAATAACAGTTCCACACTGTGTTATTTCGATGTAATGGCTGCAGTCTAAGTGTCATTTCTATTTTAAACTAGGTTTTCTTGAATCAGTCTAACCTTCCTTGCTTTGAAATGATGGAGCTTGTCATTTTGAAACAAGAAAATGTTATGTGTACCAAAGGACATACCCAAGGATTTTCAGCTTAATTTATCTGATGCCTACTGTAATATCATTTAGAAGTTCATGTGTTCTTATTCAAGATCTCTGACACTGGAGGAAACCTGCCTCAAAATTCTTCTTAAGCCATATATCACACTGTGTGATCTAAACACTATTAATAATGTAAGGCTTTCAATATGTTGGAGCTATTTACAGAAGTGCTTATTCAAATGACTGTGGAGGATATTTCCTAATATTGAACACTGAGTATTGGAGTCAGTCCCAAACAAAATATTTTTTTCAATTGGCATTGATGAATACCTTATCTCAAGTATTCATTCCAACTTATAAATCTTATTTTGTTAAATCTGGTGCTTTTTATCCTTCTTTACTCAGAAAAATTAAAGGGTAGGGTTTTTTTTAAAAAAAAACTCGTATCTCGTTTTATGATCTGGCAAAATGCATTCTTGGATGGTAATTTCTCTTGTTGCTCTTTTTCAAAGCTGAAGATCCTCTTTCTTCAGCTGATTTCCATTGTATTTTTGAATAATAATGGTAGTGACGACATGCCGAACAACATTTGCCCTAGTCTAAACTTACTAGTCATTTTTAAGACAGAAAAACTAAAGGACCCTCTAATTGTTTTACTGTAAACTTTTTAATCGATTAAATATAAACTAATACAAATAGTGCTCTCAGCTGTGCCCAGTTGCAACAAGGCAGCATGGAGACTGGTGGAAGATGAACAAGTATGGAGACTAATAAATGTGTCTAAGAAGGGAGGGAGTTTTTATTTACACAAAAGTTTTTTCTTAATCAACTTTGATGGGTAAAAGTATGAATACCAACAGGATAAATGTTATGATTTTCCTAAGGACTTTGATCTGGCATGTATTTAGCTTTCAAGTCCAATCCAGTAACACTTTAAATGTAACTTAAACTGTAAGTACATCACTAGAGCCCTGCAAATGTGTGGATATCCATGGATATCTGCATTATATCTGCATCTGCATGGATATCCACAGACCATTTCTTGCAGATGCAGATCAGATACAGGTACGCATATTTTATCTGTGCAGGGCTAGAGCCCTGAAAATAATGAGTATCCATGGATATCCACATTATATCCGCATCCATGGATATAACATGGATATCCATAGACGATTTCTTTCAGATGCTGGTCAGATGTAGAGCCACATATTTTTATCTGCACAGGGCTCTACACATCACCCTGTTGAGTTTGGTGGTTCAATAAGTTCAAGTCACATTAAGTGCTCTGATTCATCTCGCCAATATACCCAGCACTTTGCTGGATTGAGGACCAAAAGCCACCCAGAATTTGATCTACTTTAAAACTGTTATGTAATTTTAAAATTAAAGAAATAATGTATCTGATCTAATCTGCCATTTACCACACAGGGTTGAGAGTCTGCCGTTAAAACACAGAATAAGGAATTTCATGATCTGGGGTCCATTCCAAGCTTCATCACAGACTTGCATGACTGTGCTAGGTGAGGGAGGCCATCACTTCATCTAATAGGGCTGCCTGGAGAGAGAGGACAAATTCTGCCTAACCTGAAATGCTGACAAACATGGAACTCACAGGAGGAGGAAGATCAGGCAAGGGGTGGGTGTGTCTCACAAATTTTGTTATTTTGCACATAACCTCTCTAAAGTTTTTTAAAAGTACAGAGACTGGTCAAGAAATTCCTGTGCTCCTTGCTTCCATGTCATGTTTCTCAAGTGGCTAAACTTGAAACCTACAGTGTCCAACATCTAGGTGGAGCTCTAGGTGAGTGTGTGGAAGTGACTGGTGATTCAGAAGTTCTGAGGCACTGGTTTTGGAGTCAAGGGCACCTGGACTATGGAGTCCCATATCTCAAGGAAAGGCTCAGGTAAAAGGTCTAAGCCTGAGCGTATGCACTAGACCATACATTTCTCAACCACTGTTTTGGGACACAAATTGTGTTGCAGCATAGCAGCTGTGTTGCTTGAAATCAGCCTGCCACCAAAAGCCCTAGGAATATGTCTACACTGGAGGCTGTGTTAAGTCGACCTAACAAGGTTGACTTTAAGTTGACTTAAATCGACCCTGTTAAGTCGACTTAGAGAGTCCACACTGAAAATGCCTGTCTACTGCCTGCACCTACACTGGCAGGTGCTAGGTTGACGGAAGAGTGGTGCATTGTAGGTAGAAGACTCAGATTGCACCAGAGAAATGCCCCCTCCCCAACCACTCCTTTAAAACAGGAAGTGAACACAGCACCCTTCCTGGTGGCCAGGAACGCTGGGAGGGGGCCTGAAAGCCAATTAAGATTACTTAAGAGCTTTCCACATCTACATTGGCTTAAATTGACTTAATAAGGTTGACTTAAGTGTTAAGGTGACCTTAAGAGGTGGTGTTATTAAGTCAACTTAAGGAAGTGCTTAAGCTGACTTAATAAAAGCCCAGTGTGGCTGCAAGAGTCTGTAGGTCAATTTCGACTTCCTTAAGTCGACCTAAGGCTCCAGTATAGACCTACCCTAAGAGAGCTGTGGTGGCAGGCTGATTTCAAGCTGCTGTGCCCTTAAGGACATGGCTGAAAACAGATTGAGGGGCAGCAGTACAAGAGACACCACCAAATCCCAATGGCTCCCCTGTGTTTCATGGTGGCTGAAGCAGCTGTTTAACCCTCTTGCTGCCAAAACTGCCTTCAAAGGCAGAATTTCTTCAATGGCCAGGGCCACTTCAGCTTCACCCACAACTGAAAGTCCCCACAGTGGGAAGGAAGTTCAGTTTCTTGGCAGTGGTGGGGAGCTTCAGTGTGTCACATGCAGCTGGAAGCTTCCCCGCTATATCATGAGGCTGAAGGAGCTGAGGAACCCTGCCCTAGCCACCCTGAGCTAGAAACAATTACTAGACTCACTCAGGACCTCACATAACATAGAAGCGAGTAGGATCCAACTGTTGAGTCCATTCTCATCAGACTGCCGTTGGTACAGAAGAATATGGCTGGATTATGACAATTTCCTACCATGCCTTTCCTTTTAAAATCAGAGCTGACCGTACTACTACTGCTGATGAATACATGCATTAGAGAGAACTAAGAGCTACAGGGCAGATCAGCTCTTTACCCTCCTTATCTCATCCTGTTA
This sequence comes from Podocnemis expansa, assembly GCA_007922195.1. Taxonomy (NCBI): domain Eukaryota; kingdom Metazoa; phylum Chordata; order Testudines; family Podocnemididae; genus Podocnemis; species Podocnemis expansa. Next base: position 11,227,183 of record ML681989.1, on the reverse strand, counting down.
AAAGAGCAGTAGCTCTTGGGTCAATCTCTTCCTTTCCTCCCCTGACCCTGTAAAAGAAGGAGACAAGCAACAGTTCAGCCTTGCTCTGCTAACTTGCCTTGGTAAAATGTCTTACCCTAAGTGCATGCATTTTTATGGTTTAGTAAAACTACTTGATTACAGACTGACACACTGAAAAACTGAAGTCTGGAAAAATGTGTATTTATGAATAAGGGATTGAGGACTAAAACAAATGCATTCTTCTATTGATCACAGCCTCTTGTCTTCCATTAAAGTAATCAAACTAAATAACATGAGTGTTTTAAAAGTTATCTCACTTAAAGTGCTGCAGGCAGAAACTCAGGTAAATGAAAGCCTTTCGGTGAATGTGGCTATCAGCAAGTATGTTTTTAATGTGACTCCACATACTTTTGACAGCAGTCAAGAATTCATGGAAGCACATGACTAGTGAGTAGGCATTCTGTAATCTGTGTGCTTCACCCATTCTGATTGAAGTTGATCATATAGTATTTTTACAGGAAAACACAATGAAAAAAAATCAACAGAGTACAGAGAATTATTTCTGAAGAAATAAATATATCCATAGCACTGAAGTCAAAATAATTTGGCAGCATGCAGGCTCAAGTGACCCTCAGATTTTTATAGTGTGACCTAGTGGATAGGGCACAGAACTGCAGATCTGGAGGCCTGGGTTTTGGTTTTGTCTCTGTCACTAGTAACCTCACACAAGTCACTTCATTGCCTCAGTTTCACCATCTTTAAAATGGGGTTATTGATAATCTCCTTTAAGTGTTTAGTGTTTAAGTGTTCAGTGTTGCCAGGCTTTAATCCCCAGTTTAGATTTTACATTAAAAATGTTAATATTTAATCATATATTAAAAAGAAATATTTTGAAGGGTTAATCTACATGCAAGTCAAATATTATGTCCTAATCTTCCACACCTAAATGTTACTCTATGTTTTTTCTGCATTCTGGGTTACAGTATTTTATTCAGGAGTTTTTCTGGTTCACCATTTCCTAAAAATCTATGATTATGTGTTTGTGGCATGTCTAATGTTGGCCACGTAGAGGACAGAAGCTTCCATTTCTAAATACAGAGAAAGAGTCTTCAATGGGAAAATTTACCTTTCTTTTGTTTGAGTTTTTATGGAGGAATTGAGGAACAGGGAAACCTTGCTGCTCTTATTGTTAGAATCAAGTAACTCTCTTACTGTTTATATTTCTCAGTCTCTTATAAGTCACATTAAAATCTAAGCATACTATTTGGCTTGTGATCATTTCCTCATGGTAGCTTCCTCATTAAAATCCACTATGTGTTTTGTACATAACTTGTGCCAGATTTGCTCTCTGTTATATGGGTGCAACTATATTAACAGAGCAAAATATGGATCCTCTTTAACCATCTTCCTCACTTTCCATATTATCTGCTTCTCTAAATCAGACAACACTCTGGTAATCCCCTTACTCAAATATCTCATTTGATTCATGATTCTGTTTTCCACAGATTCTATCCTAAATCCCAAAAATAATTATCTTAGATAATTGCCCTGTCGGAAACCCCAACAATCTCCTTAAACCTAGAATGTAGCCAAGGATCTACCTATTGCACTATACATAATGACCATTTTATTGTCATTCCATTCCAGTGCAGTTTGTATGGACCTTAGAATTTTCTCTGAGGCCCATAATAGAAGTTAGTTTTGTTTCACTTTGATTCCCTTAGCCATTTTTTTTTCCCATCTGTGGCTAGATGGAACATGCTTGCTCCAAAGAGAGGCTCATTGCTGTTCAAGATGCAGATCTGGGAGGTGGCTCATGGCAACTGTAAGTAAAGGCAGGTTTAACTACTAGTTAGCTACCAGACATGAAAAGGTGGCTATATTTTGCATGTGCATGTGTCTGAGCAATCCTGAAGGCCAGAATCAGTTGAAGTGTCATCTCATTATGGGTAGGGGCCATAAAAAGGAAGAAAGATGGTACTTCTGAGGCCAATAGTATTTGGTCTCCAATTAGGCACTGCTGTTTTCACTACTCTTTTTAGTTGTATTTTCTGTTCATAAAGAATTTCTTCCTTTACAATCCTATCCTGATGTGATTTTGTGCAGAGCTGTATTAAACTGTAGGCAAAATATTGAGTATTAACATTTTACCAAGTATTCTGTTTCACTGTGTTCACCAAGGGTCCACAGGTCTGTTTTGAAGCCATTCAAGTGCATAAAACACTGTCTCTTTCCCAAAGAGGTTATACTCTATGGCCCAATCCTTCAGTTTCATGCACATTGGCAGACCCCTGGAGAGTCCCCTGTGCTCGTACAAAGACCCATTGAAGTCACTACTCCACCAACAAGAAGAAAATTGCAGAATTTGGAGTCGCAACTTTTAGACTAGACTCAGGGGAAAAAACAAAAACAGAGCAAGAACAGAGGACAGGGAAGACTAACAACAGTTACAGCAAAACAAGCAAGAAGTCCTGTGGTAAGTAAAGACTAACAAATTTATTTATTGCATGAACTTTGTTCATCTGTAAGTGCCACAGGACTCCTTGCTTGTTTTGCTGAAATAGACTAACACAAATACTGCCCCTTTGGAACCTGGCAGCATGAAAGGTTACAACAGTAAGGTTCATATGGTACCATTAGCTGTTGTGTACAGAGATTTGCGTTCACTTCTTGATGACAGTTACAGGTATATCAGCATACCCATGTAAACTGTGTATGTGAGGAACATAATTAAAAAACAGTATGTAATCATGTAAAAAAAAAAAAATTCCCCTCTCACCCCTATGGGTGGTATGTGTCATCCTCAACCTCGGGTCCTCTACCAGAGGCCTGGGAGTTTGAGGGTTCTGCGCAGTATCTTAGCTGTTCCTAGCACTGCACTCTTCTGGACAGAGAGATCTGATGTTGTTCCTGGGATCTGTTGGAGCCACTCTCCCAACTTAGCAGTCACAGCCCCGAGTGCTCCTACCACCACTGGGACCGCTTTGGCCTTTACTTTCCACATCCGTTCTAGTTCCTCTTTCAGGCCCTGGTACTTCTCCAGCTTCTCATGCTCCTTCTTCCTGATGTTGCTGTCACTTGGCACTGCTACATCTATCACCACCGCTGTCTTCTGGTCCTTGTCTATTACCACAATGTCTGGCTAATTGGCCAGTACCTGCCTGTCCGTCTGGATCTGGAAGTCCCACAGAATCTTAGCCCTGTTATTCTCCACGACCTTCTGTGGGATCTCCCATCTGGACTTGGGAGGGTCTAGCCCATACACTGTGCAGATGTTCCTGTACACAATGCCAGCTACTTGGTTGTGCCGTTCAGTGTATGCTGTTCCTGCCTGCATCTTACATCCTGCCACTATGTGTTGGACTGTCTCTGAGGCCTCTCTGCACAGTCTGCACCTTGGGTCCTGTCTAGTGTGGTAGACCCCTGCTTCAATGGATCTGGTGCTCAGTGCCTGTTCTTGTGCTGCTATGATCAGTGCCTCAGTGCTGTCTTTTAGTCCAGCCTTTTCCAGCCACTGGTAGGATTTCCCAATGTCAGCCGCCTCAGCAATCTGTCGATGGTATATTCCATGCAGGGTCTTGTCTTGCCATGGCACTTCTTCTGTTTGATCTTCCTCCCATGTCTGCTGCTGCTGCCTCAGGCATTCTCTCAGCAGCTCATCTTTGGGTGCCATCTTACTGATGTACTCCTGGATGCTCTGGGTTTCATCCAGGACAGTGGCTTTGACACTCACCAAACCCCGCCCACCTTCTTTCCGGCTGGCGTACAGTCTCTGGGTGTTGGACTTGGGGTGGAAACCTCCGTACATTGTGAGGAGCTTCCGGGTCTTCACATCGGCAGCCTCCATGTCCTCCTTTGGCCATCTCACTATACCGGCAGGGTATCTGATGACTGGCAGGGCATACCTGTTGATGGCATGGATCTTGTTCTTCCCATTGAGCTGGCTCTTCAGGACCTGTCTTATCCTCTGGTGGTAGTTGGATGTTCCTGTCTTCCTTGCCTCCTCATCGTGGTTCCCATGTGACTGTGGGATGCCAAGGTACTTGTAGCTGGTCTGTACGTCTGCTATGTGGCCTGCTGGTAGTTCCACCCCATCAGTCTTGACTACCTTTCCTCTCTTTACTACCATCCGGCCACACTTCTCCAGTCCGAATGACATCCCAGTATCCTCACTGTAGATCCGTGTCAGGTGGATTAGCGAGTCAATGTCTCATTCATTCTTAGCATACAGCTTGATGTCATCCATGTAGAGGAGGTGGCTGATGGTAGTTCCACTCTTGAACTTGTATCCATATCCAGTCCTTGAGATTATCTGGCTGAGGGGGTTCAAGCCAAAGCAGAACAGCAGCGGGGACAGCGCATCACCTTGGTATATGCCGCACTTGATGGCCACTTGTGCAAGCTGTCTGGAGTTGACTTCCAGTGTTGTCTTCCACAGTCCCATTGAGTTCTTGAGGAAGGTCCTTAGTGTCCTGTTGACTTTGTATAGCGCCAGACATTCACAGATCCATGTGTGCGGCATTGAGTCATAGGCTTTCCTGCAGTCAATCCAGGCTGTGCTCAGATTGGTCTGTCTAGACCTTGAGTCTTGGGCGACTGCTCTATCTATGAGCAGCTGGTGTTTTGAGCCTCTGGTGTTGTTCCTAATGCCCTTCTGAGCTGTGCTCATGTACTGGCCCATGTGGTCCTGTAGCTTGGCGGCTATGATGCCTGATAGGACTTTCCATGTTGTGGGGAGGCAGGTTATTGGCCGGTAGTTGGATGGTGCTGTTCCCTTGTGGGGGTCTTTCATGATCAGCACTGTCCTTCCTTGTGTTAGCCAGTCTGGGTGGGAGCCTGCTGCTAGCAGCTGGTTCATCTGTGCTGCCAGGCGTTCATGCACTGCTGTTAGTTTCTTTAGCTAGTAGGTGTGGATCATGTCCGGGCCACGTGCTGTCCAGCTCTTCATGTTCTTGACCTGCTGTTGGATGTCTGCTACTGTGAAGGTGACTGGTTCCTGTTGTGGGAGATTGCTGTGATCTCTTCTCAGGTCCTGCAGCCACTTTGCACTGGTGTTCTGAGTCTTCTCTTTCTCCCACATATTCTTCTAGTACTGTTCAATTTTCTGCTGTTGGTGGCTCTGCTGTTATTGTGTTGTTGCACTGCAGTTGGGAGTACACCTTGGATGGTTCTTTGGAGAACAGGGCATTTATCTTTTTGGCCTCTGCTTCTCTAGTGTATCTCCTTAGCCTGGTGGCCAGTGCTGTGAGCCTTTGCTTAGCAGTCTCTAGGGCTTCAGATGGAGTCAGGCCCTTGTATTTTTTCAGTAGCCGAGTCTTATCCTTAATCTCTACACCCTTCTGTAGTTCCACCAGCTGGCTAACTTCTCTCCGGCTTGCCTTGATCTTATCCTCCAACCTCATTTTCCAGGGGGGATATGTACTGCTGTTCTTTTTGATTGTGTAGCCAAGCATCTTCAGGATTACAGAGGCTGTAGCGTATACCAGTTCATTGGTTTGAGTTATGGTGGAAGTAGGAATTGACATTAGGGCTCTATTGGCATCTTCTAGTATACTAGCTGATGGAACTTTTCCCCTGAGCCTTGGTAATCGGTCTCGAGGGTTGACTGTAGCTAGTTTATCCATGATCTTATGCCTCATATCAGCTGCTGTGCTCTGTAATGGAGGGGGTGGCAGTGAAGTTCCAGCTTCAGGTGTTGGCTGCACATCTAGTTGTTCTTCTGGGTCTTCTTCTTGAGGCTGGGAGGTAATGTGGAGTTGGTCTATCTCCAGTTGTGAGAGCAGCTGCCTCTTTACTATGTTGAAGCGTTGGGTAACAGCTGTTTCTCAGTTAGTGTGGATGTAGGTCTTTTGTCCATCCACAGTTCCCTCATATGTTTCATATATCCCCTCTCATTAGGTCTACTGTTGTAGTAGCATTCCATCAAATCCAGGTTCTCTTGTCTCATCCATGCATGGTTTGTTCCAGTAGCCCACTTATCATCAGATTGTCCTGGTTCCCCAAAATCTGGCGCGGACCTTGTTAATCCGGGCAACGTCCAAGCCGGCATGACTCTCCTAGTTCGTGTCACTCTCATATTCGAGGTAGGCAAGTGAGGCGTTAGGGGGTCTTTTTGCCCAAGGACCCCTACTGGGAAGGTAGACAGGTACCCACCAGGATTTGAACCCCGGTCTCCCATATCAAAGGGCGTCGCTCTTAAAAGGATTGGGAATCAAGTAATTCTCAAAAAACTGCCAAAAGAAAATAAACAATTATCAAGATTGGGGAAAACAACAATTAATTGACTAGAATTATTAATTAACTGTTTCTCCTATGATAGCTCAGTAAAACCATATAAAAATTGAATTATTAATTATGGATATCAATAAGGCTTCACTTTGAGTAACCATGTAAATTTTATGAAGGGTTCCTTTTACTATAAAGGGAGGGATGTCCCAAAATAAACTATCAAACTTGACTTTGAAGTAAAGTAACATTTATTTATAGAATCAAATTTATTTAAAAAATAGTAAGGATTATGTGCAAATGAAGTATACCAGATTAAAAAGGCAAATCAAAATGAGCGATACAATGTACCAATATGTAAAACTTCATGACATTCTAAAATATAAATCACATTAAAGTAAGGTTGCTTTACTATAGTGAATAGAATAATATTATAAAACTGAGTATAAAATTTAAAAAAAATGAGCATCAATCACAATGGTATTTAATTATGTAGACTACTAACACTAACTGCATAAAGTGTTTTACCTTAATTAAGATTCAGTAGTAGCTAGGCACTATTAACATAAATTCACAACTAAACTTAAGGAAATAATAGTATAATATACCCAAGTATAAATTTAATGAAGTAACTAGATTATAATCACTATACTTAAACAAGATATAAAAAATTATAACTCTGTATCATTGAAAGTGGTATGTATTTAAACAAAAGATAGCAAAACCATTCCTGCTTCTTTTATCTCTGTCTTAAGAAAACAGCATTCTGAGGGTTAAGCATTATTAAGACAAGTACACAGTCATATGGCCAGCACAACTCAAAGTTAGGCAGTGCATGCACCTAGCTAGAGATATGAGAATCACATGCAAAGCTGAAGTATTGGAATCCACTCAGTGTGATTATTGCACAACAGCATAGAGTAGATAGGGTAGCTCTGATTTAATGGAGTCAGTAGACAATGACAGTTGAGAAAGCAATCTGATTAACCAGGTTATTTAAATGAAAGTTAATTAAGCAGGTTGAGAGAGTGTTCAGAGTTGATAGGTGGACAGTGCACTGAAGAAAGATACCGGCATTTTGAGTTAATTGGCAGGAAATAGTATTAAAGGTAATACCATACACCAGTGGTTTAACATAATATTTAAATATAGAAAGAGAAAGATCACTATGTGCCCTGCTTTTAGTATTTAAAACAAACAAAATTTATTAGTAACTAGTTTAAATTTCCAAAACAAGATTGGAATGAGGCTGGTGTGGAGTAAGGTATTAATAGATCAGAAAATTCTGTAGTTAGAAACACTCATCATAATTGAAACGAGCAAAAAATATGTTTATAACACACATTAATAAAGTCTGAAGTGATATTTCTGGTGTTTTCTTTTCTCACTCTTCTATACAGTATACCAGGCCTCAACAAATCAACCAGACGCCGATGGGCCAGCCCAAAAACTCGTAACCCCTAGGTATCTGCAGAGAAGGAGCCCCCTACCACTGCAAAGCCACTGCAGCTGCTTTAGATGCAAGCTCCTCTGCTGCCACTGAAAAATGCCACTGGCGGCAGTTCTTTCAGTGATGCAGGAGGAAGAGGGAGAGACAGCAGTGCTCTTTCCCTCTAGTGCTGCTCTCTCTTCCTTGCAGCTGCACACCACCACCCCACAGAGCTGCTGGCAGAAGCTTTTTTTTTGGTTGCTGGGGTGGGGGATTCTTTAGCACCCTGCGCTTACCACTGAAAGAAATCACTCTCCTTCACCACTGAATAAAAGCCACTGCCAGCAACTCTTTTGGTGGTGCTGAGGGGGACAGGGAAAAGGAGGAGACTGCACTACTGGAAGAGAAGAGCATTGCTGTCTCTCCCTCTTCCCCTTGTACTGCGAAAGAGCCACTAGCAATGGCTTTTTTGGCAGCAGGGAAGGGGGAGCTGCAGTAAATTTTTGGCAGTGGGTACCCAGCAAACTCTGCATGGTGGGGTGGGGGAGGCTTTGCCATGGCACTTTTAGGTGACCAGGGCAAAATCCTAGGTGACCTAGCACCTTGGATTTGTTGAGGCCTGCCGTGTAGTATTACAAGAGACAGAGGTGGCAGGACGTTTTACATAACAATAGGTGATTCATAAGTAAGGTAGTACATTTGCAGAGGTTTGAACATGTAAGATGTAGGGACAGTGGAATAGTGATTTTAAGAAGTTTCTAGTTTGTAGTATCATTTCAAGCATTAAATCGAAGCTCTTCAAGCGTCTGAGGAAGTGGGATATTCTCCCACAAAATCTCATGCAATAAATTTGTCTTTTTAAAGTGCCACCAGACTCCTTGTTTGTGTTGCTGAACTAGACTAGCATGGGCTACCTATCTGGAATTTATTCAAGATGTTTACAATTAGGATTCTGGGTCTCTTGTCTGTAAAAGATTCTTAGTCAAGGAAAATCACTGTCTGGTAGGAAGAATTAAACAAACACTTCTTACGTGAAATGATCAACTTCTCTAAATCAACTGTTGATTTTCTGAACATGATCCATTGAACATAGGTTTTGCTGGATAAAGGTTTTCGGCTTGACAGTCCTTTGTATGTATTACCTCCCAATATACTTGTATTGGAGACTTGGTCTACAGCAAACATACATAGCTGGTAATTTTCCATTGTCCTTTCTTTTTTTTTTTGGAGAGGTGGTTGTTTATTCACTAGACTAGTCGAAGTGTCATGGCAAGTTTCCTGCCTATCTAGTAGGTGGCATTCAAGCTTTACACAAAGTTATTTTCCAAGATTTTCTAGCCTTTCTTTGGGAGTCCTAAATTCCTTCTTTAATATAATTAAAGTATACACTAGCATAATTATTTAAAGTGTCTTTTCACTCACTTTCTCTTTCTAGTTTTTGAATCATTTAACGGGGGATAAAAATATTAAGTTGTAACTTGGTAATTATCTTATAGAAGCTTTGTTCTTCTTTCTTCTTACTCTTAACTTCAGCTTGAGGAGAATTTTATTCCACCCTGTTTCCAAATGCAGGAAGAAATTATACCCAATTTGATTCTAATTTTAAATGACTTCCAGGTTCATTATAAAATCAATATTCTAACTCCAAATGGTTAGAATTAGAATAGTCTCGCTTGTTTGAAGTGTTGTCCTAGATACTTCAAAACACTACCAGCATAAGAAGAGTTCTAATTCTTACTAATAATGACTTCTAATGTAGTTTCACGGTTGCCATACTTATTCTTTTTATGGCATTTCTATATTTTTCTGGGACTGGCAGTTGCAGTCAATGCCTGTGATTAACTGAAAACCGAATTAATATTAATTTTAATGTATTAATCACATGTCTGGGTGGGGAAGTAGGCGTTGGAAGTGGTGGAACAGACACCTGAATCCTGAGTGGTGGAGGGCCTGAAGCCCCAGCCTGTGGCTCTACAGGTGGTAGGGGGGCTGACACTGCAGGCCTGAGCTGGACTGAAGCTCTGAGCCAGGCTGAAGCATGGAGCTCTCACATTTGAAGCTTCATACCACTGAAACTGAAAAGCTAAGGCCCGCACACTGAGAGGGATTGGAGTCCCAAGCCCCCTGGTGCTGAAAGTAGAGAGTCAGAAATTTATTCTTCAGTCCAAGTGTGGTTGCCAGAACAAAAGCTATAGAGAAGAGGGGATTGGCAAGCTCAGCCTCCCTGCACCACCTTCTCCTCCCCCACAAAACACTGAGACCTTAAGGTAAAGTCTATCGTGCCTTGCAAACAAGCGCTCATTCAGCTGAAGGGAGTTATTTTTATTAATTAATTAATTTAAATTTTACATTAGTGAATTCAACTCTTATGAAAAAGAGACACAGTACAATACTCTACAGAACTTTTTTGCAGGTTGAATTGAAAAATACTATTTTCTTTCTTTTTTACAGAGCAAATATCTGTAATAAAAAATAATATATAGTGAGAACTGTACATTTGTATTTTGTACTGTAATATAAATCAAAATAATTGAAAATATAGAAAACATCCAAAATATCTAAATAAATAGTATGCTGTTATTGTTTGTGATTAAACTGTGATTAATTGCAATTGATTTTTAATTGCTTCACAGCCCTACTATTTACTATAGTTTGGTACATCAACAACTCTCTTTTGTTAGTAAAAAGATCTTTACAGATGTGTATAAATTTATTCAGCTACACAAAAGCCAACTTTACTAGAAAAATCTTTTGTTTGATCACTTAACAAAAAAGTTCTAAAATGTGATTTGGCCTTACAGTTTTATGGTTCCATGAATGGCTAAATTACTGGTTCTTCACTTTCCTTCATTTTATAAATGAGGAAATGTGGTGAGATTTCTTATTAATTTATTCTTTTGGATATTGCTAAGAGGCTCACTAATTTTTGTGAGGGAATCTTTAACTTGCTCAAAACTCACAATTAAACATTTTCATGGCATTTTTGAAGATGTTGATTCTAGACACTCTTAGGTTAATGCTCCTGTTTTGCTGGGATCTTGACACTTCAGAAACAAAGTATGGCCTGAATGGACACAGAGAAAACTGATTGTAGAATCCTGTGCAGGTTTCTATGCACCTATTAGGAAATGAGTTGAATCATTTGTTTTGATACTAAATATATTTTGAGACCTTACTGCATGCTACCACTTATTTCAGGCTTTGTTGGTGTTTTAGTTTAATACAGGCTTATTCAGAATGTTAAATACAAATCTAGATGAAACCTAGGGGAGGACAGGTCCGGAATGAATGGAAACATTAAGGCTACGTCCACACCTAGGTGCTTAAATTGATTCAACTTGAATCGATTTAAGCAAAAATACCAAATCGAAATAGCAAGTCTGCACACAGGACTTGCTATTTCAATTCAGGAGAGGAGGCCCATGGGAGGTGTGGCAACATGGCTCCCTCACTGGGCCCTGTTGCCAACCAATCCCCTGCCATTGGGTCTGCAGAGCCAGTGGCAGAGGAAAAAAGCCAGGGGGCAGAGACGGGGGGCGCCCCTCCTACCCGCCACTTCGCTGGTGGTGCGGCAGGGGCCAGAAGTCAGGGCACCCCTGTACCCCCACTGCTGGCCGAGCAGTGGGGGCAGAGCTCTCGGGGCTCCCTGAAACTCCTGCTGCTGGCTGGGTGGCAGGAGCAGAGCTCCCAAGTTGCCCCAGTCCCCTCCACCGGTGGAGCAGCGGGGCGTGAGCTCTGGGGTGCCTTGCCCTCCTCGCTGGCCCAGCAGTAGGGGCAGAACTCTGGGGCACCCCAGCCCCCCTGCCACAGGTGGAGCAGTGGGGGGTGACCTCTTCGGGTGCCCTGGTCCTCCTACTGCCAGCGGAGCAACAGCGTGTGAGCTCTGGGGCACCCCACCCCGCTCCCACTGGCCCAGTGGTGGGGGTGAGCTCTCCCAGCGCCCCGGAGCTCCTGCCCTGATACAGAGAAATTCATTCTATAATGTGAACAGTGATTTAAAACTGGAGAGCCAGAGAGCTGCAAAGGCTGGGTTTCCAGAGCATCTGGGGACTTACAATCTTTCTTCCAACATTATGAGATTTTACACTGTGGTCTCTGCTTTGCTGCTCAGTTTTTGAGCTCTTCCATGTAACTGGAGGAGAGAGCTATGAGCAACTAATGTGGGGAGCCTGGAACCTTCCATCCGCCCTGGCCAAGGAGGTAGGGTGCCCAAAAGCAGTCCCCTGCTCATGTCACAGCTACCTGGCGCATGCCTCCAAGGGCAGGTAGAAGGTCCTCAGCTCTCCAAAGTGGCCTAGCCTCCCTAGTGACTCTTAGCACTGCCAGACTTTGACTTCTGGCCCGGTCGGAAGCAGACCCTTGTTGCAATGGGAAGCTAAGAACCAGGGGTTAAAGTATAATTTGGGGGCCCTGGAATACTTCTGTGCCAGTGGGCCCCTCTCCAGTGGCAGTGGGGCCCCCCTGGACCCCAGTATCTGCCATCCACCTGCTCAACACCCCCCCATCTAGCATGAGCCAGCCACTGGGGCTCAGGCAGCAGGCCCCAGGTTTGGGGTGGGGCCTTGAAGGGGAAAGGTTTTGGGTGGGGCTTGAGCCCCAGTAACACCCTCAGTGCCTGCCCACTGGAATGCGAAGGAATGCCACTCCGGGACCTTCAATTTTTAGGGGCGCAGCGTTCAGGCCTCTAAAAATAGAACACGAACCCAGAACGCAGCATTCCAGGGCCTGCTATTTTTCAATGGTGGGCCCCGGAATGCAGCGTTCCAGCTCCACATTCTATTTTTAGGGGTTCCAGAATGCTGAACTCCTAAAAATAGTGGGCCCCAGAACAGCATTCCAGGGCATTCCGGCATACTTTAACCTCTGCTAAGAACCACCTCAGTCCCTTCCACCCATGGAGAAGAGACTGGCACTGCTCCTGAGCCTGAGGCAGGTGCAGAGCAGGGACTCCAGGATAACACTGTTCTGGAATCATTCATCCCAGAACTGGGCCTTGATTTCTGTATTTTGGGACTGTCCCAACCAATTTGGGATGGGTAGTTACTCAAAGCACAGCTATTTGTGGTTAGGGACTGTGTCCCCAGGAATTGTGGCAGAGCCACAATTGAGCCCATTGCTGTTACAATTGTATTGTAATTAGAAATGAGCGTGACTCATTAGGTTGCTCATCTGAAAGATCCAGAAAGCAGCTTCCTGTTTATTTTGTGGCATTGTCAATTAACAAAAATGGTAGTGCTTTGAGGTCAGGCAATGTATTTTGAGATATCAGTGGCAGCAGCACTAACTGCACCCTGGCAACTAAGGTTGTGTCATTGTTTCCACTCTTAACTTTCTACTTATTCTACTGTTCAAAAGAAAAGCAAATGTTTTGAACAGAAAGTTCTCAAACATGGTCTTGGCTGAGTGGCAGCTTTTTTTTTTTTTTTTTCCTTCTCCCAATCTTAAAACAAAAAGTGATTTAAGACCACTCTCTATACTTCAGTAAAACAAAAAGAGCTTTGTGTTTTATACAAAAATATATTCAGATCCAAAACCAAAATGTGGGCTGGCATGTTTGTGTTATTAAATTTTATTGTTTAGAAGAATATTTAAATATTATGTTTTAAGTTGGGCAGTATGTATATGGAATTTTGACACGGTGACCTGTGCTCATGTGCAGTACCAGGGTTAACACAGGAAATCAAAGATTCTCAAAGGTTTTCTTGGTATAAATCAGGGGTCTCAAATTCAAATCACCATGAGGGCCACATGAGGACTAATAAATTAGCCTGAGGGCCGCACCATTGAAGCTTTTTCATATAGCAATATTGCAAATATCAGTAACGATACAGGAAATAGTTTTAAGGGCCACATGCAACCAGCAGGCTGCGAGTTTGAGACCCCCTGTTATAAATTGCACCTTACTGGACAGTCTAGTAAACCTATTCTCTTCTCCCCTATTCTTCATGACTATGCAATCCACTTCGTCTGCTACTGACAATGGAATGAAGCCCTCTGGGAGAAGATAGCAAATTTTTCCATGGGGAAGTAACATTTATTAATTATTTATTACAAGTATGTATTTATTTCTTCATTCACTCATTTATGTTATAATGGCATCTAGGAGCTCCAATCAGGGATCAGGACCCAGTTATGATGGTATTGTTAATTATGCTGTACAATTACAGAATGAAAAAAATGGTCCTTGCCTCAAAGATTTTACAATCTATGTGGAATCTGAGACATGACTTGTGGATACAACACCAGACAAGCATACCACAAGTTATGAATTGGACAAGTGATAGACAGTGGTCACAACACATTAGCAGCCTTGCTTTTTCTTAAATGCAGTTTAAGAGCTGATTTGATGTAGCTGATGGGGAACCACTGGCTTCAACTGCAGGGGGTGGAAAGACATAGTCAACATGAAGAACAAGGAAAATTATTTTAGCAGCAGCATTTTCTGTGGGTTGTATGGGGTCAACATGGGAGTTTAGAAGACTAGAGAGTATGATGTTGCCGTAGCTGAGACTAGAAATACAGGCCTGACTGAGAGTTTAGCTCTAGGGCTAAACAGAAAAACATAAAAGCTAGATATATTGTGTGGGAGAAGCAGATGGCCTGGTTGTGCAGAGAAAGTGAGAGGGAATAAGAAATATCCACTAAATTATGGGGAGAAGAGTGAGGGTGTTGACACTGATAAAGAACACAGTACAGAAAACATTTGGAAGGGAGGATTAGGAGTCTGGCTTTAGTCTTGTTAGACTTAATCTGGTGATACTTGTATTCTGTAATATGGTGTGCATTACAGCTTTTCTAAAAAATGAGGGGTTTTTTTAGTCATTTACAATTTTTTTTAAATAATTCTTGTACAGTATCTAGTTTTACTTTCTACAAGCTAGAGTGATTTTGTTCTGAATGATCTGTTGAGAAATGAGGTCAAAATGCCTGTTTTTAACACTGAATTTTCTGGCCTATATGTCAAAACCTAAGGCAGAATGTATCTTTTTCATCTCTAAAAGCACAGTGCTTCTGAATATTGGCTCTTCTCAGTTGTCTGCAATCTGCTGAAGTGTTTCATCTTGCAAAATCTTTTAGGCTGCTTGTTCTCCCCCGAATGATTTGAAAGATTCCAATGAATAATTCCTGCGTCTCATCTGCTTTCAACTTCATTTTCTGCACATTTCAAAACACAGATGTCTGTGGTTGGTCACATTCTTCTTTTGGCTAAGGTGAAAATTATTTTGTCTGTGCTACTGTATTCTAATGTTCCATGAGGCTTTCCTCTCAAAGAACTCATGAAAGTGTGTTCAAATTAACTTTTCTTTTAGGATTTAGGTTAATGTGACTACTCACTGGCTTGAAGTTGGGTGCACACTTAGGTAACTTCCTGAATCAAAGCCCTGGTTTTCTCATTTATTAATGGAGCCTAGCGAATAATGAACAGAAATACTGCATGAACGTTTTTGACACTTGTGAAAGGAAATTTGCAGATATCTTATCTAACTAATTATTTGAACTGACCATGCATAGACCCAGGTGAATAATGTAAGGGAAAGGAATTCATAAATGTATTCAATTACTGGAAGGGAAAATATTTTAAAAATACATTGTTCATGACTATTATTTAGTGAGGTCTATTTTTAAGAACAACCCCATTAAACAAATGAAGTCTTCAAATGAACTTAAAATATTTCAGTGCATAGCCTAGCATTTACAAAGGATGTTGTAGAATGGCTTGTCTAATCCAAATGTAGGCAGACGTGGTAATAAGATTTCTATTTATACAGTAACAAGGATGTTTTTGACAGAAGTATTGGTCAGGGTCATCTGATTGGTAAGAAAGATTATGGATAGCTATTAGTATGGAAGGATATCTTTTGTTTTAAAACAAAATTTTGTCTAGTAAACTGATTGTAATGGAGTACAAAAATGCATATTGACAGTATTTCATTTTTCATTCATATCTCCCTTATTTATGGTAGCTGGAGTAAATTGAAAGCAAATGGCAACACTGATTTGCATCTCTTCGGAAAACTCTAAATGTAAGTTATTTTGAAAAGATGTGTCCGCGTATGAAGAAATATATGGAGTATTTCAACTGACTTTATCCCATTTATGGTCTTTGACAATCATGTGGATTGTAAATCAATTGGATAGAACAAGGAACCTGAACTCCCTTTGTATGAGGGGTAAAAAGGATTGTTCAAGCTTCAAGAACTTCAGATCAATCCATCTTCAGTGACTGGCTCCAACAAGTCTGACACATTTTTGAGATGGAAACACTGCTGCTGATGTCAAGTCAGGCTTGAATTGTTTAAAAAACATTGGCTCTCGTCATAAATTACTAATTGATATTGACCAGACTGACTGAATGCTCTTCCCAAATCTGCATTTCTTCAATGTAGTTTTAATACTAGTCAGATTGTTTGAACCTAAACCACACAAAAATCAGAAGAAGAATCCACCTTATTCTCACATTTAATAACAATCATTACGTTTTGTAAATCTTCATTTTTTTCTATTGGGGCTCTATTTGTGGGGGTAGATTTGCAGCCACAATTCATTTTGGAGGCAAAACACACACACAAAAATGGAGTCTTGGACTGATAATCCAACCCCATAAGAATCATAGCAAGATACACAGCTATTTGTCTACAGTTTGGACTGTCCACTGTTGCCTCCTCTATGTATTTGGTGTGAGAGGAGATGGTTCATTGGCATTGTTCTGTGTGCCCCCTGAGTTAATCTAAAATCAAAATAGTCCTGTTAAAGGTTTATTTTGTCACACTTAAAAAAAAATCCTCCTTGGGATCTACCTCAGTATTATTTTATGGCTGATCACTGAAACTTGATTTTTTTTTTTTGTGAGAATAGTATGGTTCTTTCAGCATCTCTTAGTGCTGAAGTATAAACTGAGGCTGTTTTCTTTTTCTCACATTGGTATTCTTGTTTTGCTGGGGCCAGCAGTGATTGGGGCAAGTAGTGATTCATAAGGGTAAGGACATGCAAAATAACCTGGCATAGCAACTAAATATAGAGAAGTTGGACTACATATAACCTAGGATAAACCACTGATGCTTTAAAGCTTTTGGTATGTCTACACTACAAGGCTGACAGCCCTGTCCTGTAGATGCACATTCCAGTGGCAGACTGGGTTTTCCATAGCTGTAGTAAATCCACCATCTGGAGAGCCAGTAGCTATGCTGATGGAAGGATTCTTCCATCAGCCTAGCTTCCTCTGCAATGGAAGTTAGGCTGACATAAGTCTGCTGCAGTGTGTGAAATTTTTCACAACCTTGAGTGATATATCTAAGTCAACCTATGTTGTAAAGCCTTTATACCTAATTGTAGTACAAGTTAAGGCTTATTCCCTTGCCAACTGTGATGAAGAATTGGGACTTCAGCAAGTTCCAGTGCTATTTACAGCTCCTTTTAGTCTGGTGGGTGTGAAGACACCGGAAATAGCTCATGTTTCGAACCAGGAGCACCCCAAGGTTTTAAATTTGCGGTCCTTCTCATGGAAATGTTACTGGATTTAAACAGAAACTGTTCAACATTTCTCCTGCTTTCGGCCTAGCACTGACACTAGCAACAGAGAGAACACTAGAACAGACCAACCCTCAATTACCTTGTTTTAACAAACTAGAATAACATGGCTGCCCCTTTGGAACTCATAAATTACTTGAGAACTGAGTTAGAGTCAATGGTGGTAAAAATGCTGAGGGCATCTATGTTAGAAAGCTCAAATCTAGTCTGCAGTATAGTACAGACCTACCGTATAATAGCATAACTACCTTGCTCAGTGGTATGAAAAACCCACACCTCCAAGTTACATAGTTCAACTGACCCAATTGTCTGGGAAGATAACGCTATGTGGACAGGATGTGGATTAACTACACAAGTGAGAGAGCTCTCTTCTGTTGGCTTAGTGAATGTTCATTAAAACATGACTGTGTAAGTGCAGTGTTTTAAGTGCAGAGGTGCCCTCACTGCCCCTAGTACTGATGGAGCTACATGGTAAAAGTAACAACTGAGGGAGATTCTGTAATCTTGGTACTTTTTTGCCTTTCTTTTATTGTTGATCCCTTTTAGGCTTTTATTGTTGTTTGGTGTTGGATATAGCAAAGTGTGGCGTGGCCCAATGTTGTCCTCACCTTTAATCCAAAGCTGCAACTTTAGCGGACTAACCAATACAGCAGATCAATCTTGCTTATACAAAAGTTAGAGCTTAAGAAGTCCAGGTCACTGAGATGACAACTGGCCTTTGAATGGGGCAATTTTTTTTGTAGGATCCTGAACTAAAATGTGGATTATACTATTTCCATTTATCTTTATCTTTTCCTATAATTTTCTCCTTTTTTCTTTCCCTTCAATGAATAAAGGAACAGAAGGGAGGCAGGGAAAATTGTCATTTTATCCTAACAGGAACATAAGAAAAAGAATAGGAAGGGAGGGAAATCCTAAAACTTCATTGACTTTTATCTTGGGAAGAGTAGGGAGAGAGTTGTACAAGCGGAGCCTTGCAGATCCGCAGGTATCCTCTGCAGATCTGTAGGTATCCATGTCTGCTGATGCGGGTATGGATAACTGTAGACCTACTGCTGCAGATTGACCCATGGATGCAGATTCTATTTTTATCTGCCCAGGGTGTGATCCATTGCTGCAGCTGCTGCTCTGTTCTGTATGAGCAGCACACAGGGGGAACAAAGAAGCACTCCAGCGCAGCTCTGATTGTGGTCTGCCAGCCAATCAGAGTCTCAGTCACAGCAGGCTGGGGCTTACAGAGTTACCGCTCGCTGTCAGTCAGTCAACATTCTGACCTTTGATTGGCTCATTCTCTATGACTTTCCTCCCCCCTTCTTTCTTTTCTTGTTTGAAGTTTACATGCCATGCCGTGAATCAGAGATTTCCTTGGCCACCAATGAAATCCAATTGACAGCACTACATGCAAACTACAAACAAGAAAAGGGAAAAGTGGGTGGGATGCATGGGGCCAATCAAAGGCTAAAATACAGACTCTGAGGCCAGGCTTGGTTGTGGATGTGATTACAGACATAGATAAAACCTGGCATGTGGATTGCAGACTGGATAGATACTGTCACTGAGTGAATGCAGATCCACATTTTTGTATCTACACAGGGCTCTATGTACAAGGCTTTATCTTTTAATTGGAGCAGTTGATATTTCTCTATTACATACCAAATTTCCTGAATGCAAAAGGTCATAATTAGCGTGCAACTTTTGTTCTAAGTAAAGATGAGCTGTGAAATTCTGTATGATTTAATAATGTTTATTAACATAGCATTGTAGTTATTGAGCTACAATAGTTTCTGGCTTCTTTTTTTGTGTACATAGTCAAGTGGTTAGATAACATTTGTGTTTCGAAGGAGCCTCAAAAGGGGATGTCTTTTCATGGCACAGTTATGTACAGGAGGATATCTGAAGAAACATTCTTGCAAATTGATATCAGCATCTACAGCAAGTCTGTGTATGTAATTAGCAAGGAAATACTTCTGATAAAATTCTTCCAGTGATTCATTTTTAACAGGAAGATTTGGAATTTTTTTTAAATAAAAAAACCTTGCTTTAAGCAGTGCCTTTTTTCTCATAAATTATCATTTGTTTGCAAACTGCTCTCTCTTTGTGGCTATAATGTACATATTACATATA
Organism: Podocnemis expansa; assembly: GCA_007922195.1. Classification (NCBI taxonomy): domain Eukaryota; kingdom Metazoa; phylum Chordata; order Testudines; family Podocnemididae; genus Podocnemis; species Podocnemis expansa. Next base: position 11,207,877 of record ML681989.1, on the reverse strand, counting down.
TTAAACCATTTTTATGACTCTAGTACTGAAACATGGGTGACTCCTGAGTGAAGTATGGTGCCTACTCAACATTAGAGAAGTAAGAAAGCAAAGTAATTTTTGTATCCAACCAAACTTGCTGCAATTCAGAATAGTTCTCTGCTATCCATTTTTGAGTGTTATCTCATTTAAGTATCCATGGCCCAGATAGTGAAGGAGATTTCCACTATCTGCTTGGCACAATAATATTACATGTACAGTTTGAGACGAGAAGTGAAAGCTACCCAATATGTTCTGCATTTCTAAACAGGTATGGAGAGCTCTGTAAGTGTCTGACTAAAAATGCCCATTTGGTTAGATTAGTTTAGATATTGCTGGACAGGATCAAAATAAACAGTGCTGTGCAAGGAAGATACATGGTGAAGTAACTTAAAGCCATTTAAATTGAGATTTAAATAAAATGTCACAAACAGTATTGCATTGACTAGACTAGGAGAGGGCAGTAAATGGGACAGACCTTAAGGAAGGAATGCTTTAAAATTCTGGAGTGCCTGGTTTATAACTTAGGCTGAAAGTGTGCTAAGGAATCCTGGCCTTGTTTACCGTCAGGATTATCCATTTTTGGGGTTTGTACAGTGCCCAGTGCAATGGGTTCTCAATCCTGATTTGGGCCTTTCGGCATTACCATAATAAAATCATTTAATGGTAGGATCTCTGAATCCAGAATCTTCTAAGATCTAGAATCTTCTATGATCTATGGCCTCTCTCTAATTCAATTTGAGTGTGTTCAGTGGGTGTGGACCTGTTCCTGAGGTGGCTCAGTCCCTGCATATTTGAGTTTCACTCTGGGTGCCATTAACTGCTGTGTCACTGAGAAGCATAGCTGTGATGGTCGATCATTATTACAGAGGGGTGATCCTTAAGGGCTTTGTACATGAAGTAGTAGGGCTCACTAGAAGGGTGTGATTTCTAAGTACATGTGTGTTGCATGTTAAAGTGCATTGCATATTAAATGCTTTTTGTAATGCCTGTTGCCACAACTAAAAGTCCCAATTGTATATAAAGCTGGAATTATTTGAAACAGGACTACCTTAACGTTCAGCAAGAAAATGTTTAGTTCATGCCAACAGGGTCAACACAGACCAGTTAGTTTGCAGCACCTTGGTCTGCTTTAGAAATTAACCACCCCACCCCACCCCCAGTCAGCATTGCTACTCCATGTAACCAAGACCAAAAACTTCCTGGACAAAGAGCATTCAGAGTCCTGACAAACAGGATCAAACAGAAAAGCTAGTCCATGGGGAGCCAATGCAGTGTGGATGGAGCAATGGTGTGAAATGTTCTCATTGCCTTGCCTTGCGTAGGGGAAAAGCAGCAGCATAACTAAACATGTGACATCCACTTTCAGTGCCAGGTGCCGTATATTGTTGTAGGTGTGTCTGAAGCTGACTAATGTATGGATTACCATGGCCAGGGCCACACACAATATCCTAGCCCAGTGGTCTCCATCCTTTCACCAGCAGATGGCATATTGATCAGATTACAACAGCAACTGCCATTCAGGAGTTGATTGCAATCAACCATTTGGGGACCACTGTCCTAACCAGTCAAATTTGACATCTTTTAGAGGGGTACATTGAGTGTCCCCACTGCAGCCCTGACGCCGGAGTTGTCAGCTCTCCCGAATCCTGGCCTCGGAGCCAGAGGAAGTCATTATCCCTGCCAATTATGGGAGGAAATGGGGAGCTTGCCTCTTCTTGCTCCTCTTTTTTCATGACTGTGTTGCAGATCAGTTTTTCCAATCAGTTTTACACTTGCCTGCATATCTATACAGTATCTATTGGGCACTTCTTTGAGCATCGACATGACATCTAGCCACAGTGATATTCACAAAGATATTCTTTCTTCATAATCTGTTTGCTTCTTGGGAGAGTGATGATAGTTTATTTTTATTTGCAGCAATAAAATAAGTGTTAAAAATTCTATAGCTGAAAAAATAAATCCTAAGCATACATTGAACTGATTTTATTGTCCAACTACATTGCTTCCTGTAACTTAAAAAAAATACTTGAAGTAAAAAGTCAGTTGTTGGAAGCTAATGTTTCCTTTTACTATTTATGTCAGCTCTCATTAAGTGTTCTCCTTTTACGTTTAATCTTGTTATCTCACTGTTGTAAGTTTCTTGGCTGCAAAATCATTTATTCCAGGTATCAGATATTTCAGTACAGTGAACATTTGTAAGACTGGTCTTAGCACAGGGTATAATGAAGATAACGCTCTGCAATAATTCTGGGTATCAGACATTTCAGTACAGTGAACAACCATGAGATTGGTCTCATTACAGGGTATAATGGAGATAACACTGTGCATTAATTAATTAATCAAACCAGCAATTCCTTCCATGTTCTAAAATCTGAGCTGCTGAGGATCAAGGATTAGGTTTTTCAGAGCAAGTGAAATCAGTTTGTTTTGTAAAAAGGATAGTAGTATTTTCAGAAGTTCTGAAAGTCATTAAAAGGCAAATTTGTCGTCTTATTCTTATATACTCCTTGTTCTTTTGATAAGTTTAACATCTTTTATGTACCTGCCCAATTGCTAATTGATAGTAAATTCTTGGGGGACAATGAACAAGAGAAAATATGATAAGATCACTCAATATACATTAAAGATGAGGAATCCATTTAGATTAGAACCTCTTCAATGGAGGGGTTCTTCCCTTTTAAAAGTTTCTCAAGAGAGGTGTATTTTCTTCATCTGCTGCTATCTAATATCAGATTCAGACTCTATTTGTGAATCTTACCCTAAAAACAGATGTTAATGGTTTATGGAGGAATGGAGACACAGTCTGGACATTATGTAACCTGCTTTGCCTCTAGTTTCTACTATGTTTTGCCTTGATTCTGGCACAGCACTATACCTTGCTTAAATGGTTTTCAGCACGGTCTATAGATATTTAGCTTGTTTAATCTTAAGTAATAAACTCCTTAGGCTCAAGAATAGCTTTAACCATTTTAACTGTTTTAAACATGTCATACTCCCTGCATTTTCAAATGCTGGTTGCTATTGCTTATATTTTGTGGTATTCCTTTATGTTATGTAACTGGCACCCTCTCTTTTACTGGCTATGTAACTAGATAACTTCTACCACAACAATATTTTAAACAAACAAAAAAAAAAAGACTAGAATGTTGTAAACAGTTTTGCTTTGGTAGCCAAATTAATTTAAATGGATTTTAAGAATGTTTATGGCAGAGATAGACATATTATTTCTAGTCTTGTCCTACATCATTATTTTAATGTCACCCTAAGAGGGAAGGACTGAAGGAATTGGTTGGTATCCAGAATTGATCCAAGTGGTGTCTCAGTGGGCTTTTTAAAAAAAAAATTGTTTTCCCCTTTATTCTGTCCTTTAGAGGCTGCTTTCCTAGCTCTGAGAGCATCTGACCTCCTATGCAGTGAAGGCAGTTGTTGCTTCAAAAGCTATTTGTCAGATGCTTGGGAGATGACGGTGATGTGAATAGAATTATCTTGTAGGCTAAGGGCCTGCACAAGACTTTGCAATGATATAAGATCTACAGAGGCGGCTGCTTGGTGCATGTTTCTGTCTCTGGTGGCTTGACTGGGGAGGAAAGTGTTCTGAATTCAGGTTAGCTAACTCAATTTAAAAGAGCAGTGAAGTCACAGAATCTTAAGCCCTAACTCAGGTTAGTACTTCAAGTTCAACTTTATACGGATGCCTGGGGTTGAACTTAAGTTGCCACCCCAAGTTAGAACCTGAGGGTATGATCACACACGCTGTTTAAATTGAAATAACAGTGGTTATTTTGATTTTAAAAATGGTAGATCCACATGACATTTCCTTATTTCGAAATGAGGAGCTCCCTCATACGGAAAGTCATATCAATATAATAAAACCTAGCATTAAATCAATATGATGGTTAAATCAGAATTTTTATTTTGAAATAACACAGTGCAGACATGTTATTTCGATTTAACTGTTAACACTTTTTGTCCTTCTCCTTCCCTGGTGCTTTGCTTTTTCTATATATTGGGGGGGAGGGGCATGGCCCTTCTAGGGGGCCATGTTGCCACACCTCCCATGGTGCCTCTCTCCTAAATCAAAATAGCAAGTCCTGTCCATGGACATGCTATTTCAATTTGAGTTTCTAGTGGGGACCTGTTAAATTGATTTAACTTAAATTGATTTAATGATTTTTATATCAATTTTATTAAATCGATACACAGTTAAATTGATTTAACTGTGTAAGTGTGGACATAGCGGGAAAGGCAAAACAACTCAGGCTATTTGAAACTGAACTAGCTAACTATCTAACTCAGATGAGCTAACCTGAGCTAAGAACACACGTTATTTTTCACAGTAAACCATACCCTAAGTAGCAATCGCAAGGGGTCTCCATAGGCCCTTCATTTTGCTGAAAATGTTTTTTCACAGGCCTACTTTCGTCATCATGAATTCCCTCTTGGAAGTGGGTTGGGGATGAGAAGCTACTGATATGCATTTATGTGACTCCAGGGGTCTCAGGACCCCATGCAATAACAGATGAGGTGGTTTTGTGTCCCCTATTCCAGTTTAGTGGCCAGTGGGGTTTGTGAATGGGAAGGGACTGTACAACAGTCCCATAGCTTGGCCCTTACATATACTTCATTCCACTCCCTTTGAGCTAAAATATTCAGGTTTGTGCAAATGTAATGTATTTCAGCCTGGGAGAGTTATAGCTTTTAACAAAACTTTAATTTCTTAAAAATTCCTACCTTCCATTTTTGTAAAGTTTCTTAAGTGTTTGAAAAAACTTGGAGGAGTATTCCTAAATATTGAATAGGTCTGCAATTGTATTGTCTTTCTTCCAAAAAAATGTGTTGCTTTATGTACTGCCTTGTCATGCCAAAACACCCGAGACTTCTCAAAAGGAAGAAATAAAATTATTTGTGGTAAGGGTTAGAAAGAAAGAGGCACTTCTGCTTTTAAACAGCTAAATGTGAAATGGTATAGTTTTAAAAACAAACACACCTTAACAAAAACAAATCAAATATATTTTCATTTACCTAAATTTAAATCTAGGGACAAATACTTTCATAGTGAGTTGTACCTTCTTCTACCTTTTGCCTGAGGGTATATCAACACTGAGAAGCTATTTTCAAATAAGGAGGCTTATTTTGAAATAACATTTTTCCTGACCATGCAGGCATTTTGTTATTTCAAAATAAGTGTTTCCTTACTTTGAAATAATGAAGCACTATTTTGAAATAATAAAACCTGCTTTTATTTCAAAATAGCACTTATTTCTAAAATATTATTTCAATATTTCTAAAATATTATTTCAAAATAAGCCATTCTAAGCCACGAAGTAGACTTATACTGAAATAGTGGTCCTGTTCTTTTGCCTGCCATCCCCTATTTTGAGACAGGGAGCCTAGCAAAGATTCTCTATTTTGAAATAATAATGGCTATTTTATTTTGAATTAGAGTGTCTTCACTGGACTCCTAATTTGAAACAATAAATTTGAAATAGTGCTAATTTGAAACAGTTGTTTTAAATTAAAATCAAAATAGTTATTTAGAAATAACTATTTTTAATTAATTTTGTCAGTGTAGACATAGCCTAAGAGTGTTCCATAAAAGTCAGTCCCAAGATCTGGAACAATCACAGGAGTTGTTCTCCCTGAGTGCAGTCTAAATACATAGCACAATCAGAGTAATCCAAATATTTAGTGCCAGAGGGGTAGCCATGTTAGTCAAGTTCAGCAAAACAAACAAGGAGTCCTATGGCACTTTGTTCTGTGTGAGTTCTGTGGCTAACAATATCTATCTATCTATCTATTGTATGAGCCAGTATTTAGGTATCAGTGTGACAGTTACATCTCTGGGCTTGAAAGCATGCTGCAGGCCTGCCGTACCTGTTTAAAAGGATCTAGTCAGTAGATACTTTGGAATAATTGTTTCAGGTGAATTTATCCATTTATGGAATTTCAAAGCAATCCCTGTAGCTTTCAGGGCCAAATTTTCTGCTGGTGTGACCAGTTGAAACCAGCAAAATTGGGCTAGCAGATTTTGGTCATAAGACTTTAGGCTTAAATCAATGTCTGCAATTAAAGGCCAGCTGAGAAAAAGTGGACTTGCTGGCTTGCTTTGTATCAGTTTATGCTGCAGAAGAAAGAAGAAGAGAAAGTATTTTAGTCACTGCTGTTTGTACCCCTAGCCAGAAGCTTCAGGCTGGTCACAGTAAATTTATTAGTGGAAAGTAGTATGGAAGGGGGATGGTTTTTTTTTTTTTTTCTTTTTTTAATCATCTCCACTATACCTTTGAATATCAGAGCATACATATAGGAAACTTGTTTTGTTATAATAAAGCATCAGGTTGAGTATCATGCACAGGGCTGGATTATTTTAGGGGCTGAAGCCCTGGGCCCTGGCTAAAAAGGGAGCGTCCGGCTCTAGCCCCTAAAGCCCCTATGTGGCTCTCCCTTGCCCCACTCAGCACTCAACATGTTCCTGCCCAACCAGTCCGGAAGGGGGCAGGGCAGGTCAGGGCCCTGGAACCAGAAGTTGGGCTCTGCACTCCTGCCCCAGCCATGGGCCAACTGGTCCAACCCCAGGAGCAGGGCAGGGCAGACCAGTGCTGCCTTTAGGCTGACTGGGGTGGTGGGGCCAGCTGGCTCTTGGTATGGCTTCTGGTGCAATCTTCCAGGGCCCATGGCCTGGGGTGCTGCAGTGGGGGCTACGCTGCACTCCAGCTGGCTCTGCCCCCAGCCCTGGGGGTGGACTGGCTGGAGTGGGGCCAAGACAGCAGCAGCTTGTGGCCCCAGGACTACCCCCAGCTAGCAACAGACCTCCATGCTGGGGGGTGGGGGCCCAGGTTAGGGGGGGGATGTGGTGGGGGGACAGCCAAGGCCCCCAGACCAGTAAAATCAGGCCCTTATCATGTAACAGTATTTGTTCTGCAAAGCAGCATGGCAGTAGTACATCATAATGCATAGGCTGTGAGGTAGACTTTTATCTACATTTCCAGCTTTACAGGCTACAGCAAAATGATATGTCCCTGGTGTATAAGAATTCTTGGACTTGGAGTATATCAAAAATAGTGGCTAAACAAGAGCCAGTTGACATTTATTGAAGCTTTCAGAAAGCCTTTGCCAAAGCTTCTCACAGGAGGCTGGTGAAGTCATGGGATGACTGGCATAAGTACTATCATGCATTAGAAATTGGCTGTGAGATAAGAACAGATCAGGAATGTGTGGACAGATTTCAGTGTGGCAGAAGGTTACATGGGGGATCACAGTGGGGTGGCCCAACATCCATTTTAGCACAATTAATGTATTTACTAATGAACTAGGAAATAATGTAGAGGTGGCAAACTATGCAGCTGATGCACAATGCACAATTTAGGTTATTGAGTAGCAGGAATGTCGCTGGTCCCTGAAAAGACCCGGGGCATGGGCCCAGGCCATGGCCCCTTGGCCACGTTCCAGCACCCAGGCCTGATAATTCATTGGGCTCCTGCTGCCTCGAGCCTGCCCCCAGATCCCCATCCGGTTTCAGGGCCAGAAGAGGCTGGTGCTGCTGCGGGTTTCCCGGCCTCAATGCCGGGCCGGGGCTGGGGCTGGGGCTGGGGAAGGGAGAGGCAGGTGCTGTGGAAGGCACACCCGGCAGTGTCCCTGGTCTGGGACAGGGCAGCCCAGACACTCAGGGCACCGGCACCGAGACTTGGGGCACATGCGTGGTGTGTCAGGTGCCAGTGACACCCCTGTTGAGTAGAAAAACATGGAGATCCTTAAAAGTACCTATCAGTTTGATACATGAGCAGTAAAATGGCTAAAATATCATGGTTGGTAAATTCAAATTAGAAAGAATAACAACTACACTTCCACCTTATTAGGTACTAAATTAACTGTAACAGCTGAAGAAAAAGGTCTGGGCATCATAGAATTGTAGAATCATAGAAACTGGAAGGAACCATGAGAGGTCACTGTGTCCAGTCCGCTGAACTCATGGCAGGACCATGTATACTCTTAGACCATTTTGACTTCATTAAACCATTAAATCACTGTGAACAGCTCAGTCAGCATATCCATTCAACATGCATCAGTGATGTTTTTGTTTTAAAGGTGGAATGTGTAAAAATACTAATTGAAGATAATGCCAAAAATATTATAATGACACTTTATAGAAATCTATGGTACAGCCTTGCCTGGAGTACTGTGTTCTGTTTTGGTCACCCTGTGACTCAAAAAAGATATGTGACATAAACGATCAGAGTCATGGAAAGATTTTTATATACAAGAGGAACTGAATTGCGACTGTCAGAAAGACTGGAGCTATGAGTAGACAATACAGGTTAGAGAGACTAGGATTTGAGGGGGCGATGATATCTTTTAGTGGACTCACTTTCACTGATGAAAGAGACAAGCTTTTGATCTACACAGCACTCTTTGTATATTGGAAAGGCACACAGAGAATCATGATTTAATATAAGTTGTCAGAGACTGAAACTAAATTACATGCACTCACTTTGTTTCTAATTAAGGGGGACCTACTCTGTGTCCCAGCATGTGTGGGAACATTGTTACAGTACATTGATCCTTAAAGAGTCATTTGGCATTCTATTGCAATGTATAAACCCTTCCTGTGGCAGATCCCATACAGGTGTGATACAGTTGCCAAGATTGGGAGATTGGGAAATGCTAGAAGTGCAGTGCTTTTTAAACAATAAAAGTTAATTACAAGTTATTAGTCCCCATAGCCTGCAGGACTGTTGCACCATTTTTAGTCTGACACAACTTAATTACACTACTCATCAAAAAAAAATTTGAATTTCATCCACTTCCATGGTTAAATTAAGAAAGATCAAAAGTAGGATTCATGTATGAAAGTATTTGAGTTACAGCTTGCATAGCTAACAAACCTTTCAGATCTGTGATCCAGTGATTTCTACGGTATTACTGCATTCATGGTTTCAAAGGAATTTGTACTCATTAGCAGAAAAAGTTAAATGCTATTTTCAGACTGATTGTGGAAGGAATGGGGAATATCTATAGCCAATGTGAAAACTATCTGCCCTTGTTAAACTATCATGCTTTATACTTGGAGCTCTTTTTAATTGATAGATGTTTTGTTGTTTTGTTTTATTTTAATGTAAAAAGAGGGTACAGCCATAATTTTTATTCCTTCTCTTATAAACTGAGTGCAGGGAAGGGACAGCTAAGAAATTCTGGGTGTTCAACTGGCCTAGTATATCCCTCCCCTATTATCTGGCATTTTATTTTCCATATTATTTTGATTTGCTATTAGAGTGTGACCTGTTCCCATGACTTACACTTCCCTGCATTTATCCCCCCCCCCCCGTTCTGTACGTTTCCCCATCTTCAAAGGATCTGATGAAATGGGATTTTCTCCCATGAAAGCTCATGTGATAAATAAATGTTAGTCTTTAAAAGTGCCATAGGACTCCTTGTTTGTTTTAAATACATACAGGTAGCCAAACACAGCTGCTGTGTAATTGTTGGCACTACTGAAGTCAGAATAAGGATGAATTAGGCACAGGCCAGATTTTTAAAGCTATTTGGTGTCATTGTGCTTAGCATTGCAACACCTAACTGATTGAGGAGACTGGAATACCTTTAAAAAGGGGTGGCACCTAATGCATGAATCCTTTTGAAAATGAGTTTTAGGCTCCTCAGTCAAATGTCTTCCTATACAAAACATTTGTTTATAAACACCTTTTATTTAAAGTATATAAAATAACCAACTTCACCCCCACACACATACACACAATTTCAGAATTCTGTTCTGTTGGTATGAATGGTGTTAAGGAAGAATAACTGCAGTGTCAATTGCAATGTAACACCAATGGCAACCACGTCCTAATATATTGTGCTGTGTCATTTCACTGCTAAGTGTTGCATACTGTTAGCTTAGGAAAATGTCAAAAATAGCTAATTCCATTTGCAGTAGCTGTTTCGTAAAGTGAATATCACAAGATGTTTTAAAAATGAGTTTGTTTTAAAATACCAAAGGGATGCAATTTACACTAATGTCTAATGGCGCAGAATTGTTCAAAGTCCCTGCAAATAGTGTAGTGGCTAGCACCTCTGCTTAACATGCAGAAGGTCCTGGGTTCAATTCCCAGGGGGTTGGACTCGATGATCTCACGAGGTCCCTTCTAGCCCTATGATTTGATTTGATTTGATTTTAACTGGAACTAGTTAAGCAGGCACCTTTTCCTTCCTCCTCTCCTTCCACCCCACAAAAAAGTTACCAATTGACCACTATTTTTTTTAAAAAGAACATTTTAATGAGCAGATCTAGGTTAACAACATATATGTTAATTTTTCAGCTATATGAATCTTTAAAGTGACAAAGAAACTGTAAAATAGATTTATAATGGCTAGTCAGAGGGAGTATTAACTATACAACAGATGCCTCTATAGTTAATGTGTCACTGTAAAAATGCACTTTAAGGAAACAAGAATATCCTGTCCCCAAACTATATCTGTGTCTGCATTTTTCACCAGAAATACCTGTGGTGACTCTAGCTTAATGTTTTATTTTAGAATTCATTTGGGCTGTATATTTTTTGGCTTTTTGGTTTAAGTTTCACTTGCAGGACCACAAAGTTCATCCTTGTAAGTCATAAATCAACTAGTTTAGAAGTCGGTGGGAATGGGAAAACACTTTTATGCTAGACTTCATTTAAGAATAATTCCCAAAACTGCCAGTAACTAACTTTGTGTATGTTTGCATTACAATGTATGCAATTCTTTTTATTACTTTTTTGAAGACTAAACTGTGCTGATATATTGTGGCACATAGTTGTGGTGCCTCAGAAACAGTGCAAGGAGGAAGTTGTGCCTCAGAGAGGCCTGTCCAATTCCTTCCTTGTTCTACTCCTACTTCTGGAGGTAGGAGACCTAATCTTTCCCTTGCCTTCATCAGTAACAGGTACCGAACCCCCTGCCCCACTCTCGTTAAGCTAAGACTGATTTATACACTAGTTTGGGGGACTGTGGGAGGAGCAAAGGCAAACCCATTTGTCAAAGGTAAAAGTAATGGGTGGATAGAATATATTTACTCCTATGTACCCAAGCCCAGGCTTTAGATAGATCATTTGGAGGCTGAAAGGATGGTATAATGTTGTTCTTTTTTGTGCTACCACAGATCACTCAGCCTCACCTATGATCTAGCCCTTAATAATTGTTATCCAGCCACATGACATCTACCTTACCATTTTTTGACCATCTAATTTTTCTCAGGAGGGCATAATTTGAGACTACCTTGGTGATTTTTGCAAAGAATCTACAGTCCAGTCTAAAATCCAAATAGCCTAGTCAGAAACATCCCCACCTGGTCAGTGTTTTGATGCATTTCCTGTCCTTATCTCTTTGTCAGGAATGAAAAAAAATATGTAAACAGATTTTGGAAAGAAGTACAAGTTGGTGACTTTGTTCAGCTTCGTTGTAATGAAATCATACCTGCTGACATACTGCTGCTCTCTTCAAGTGACCCCGATGGGCTGTGTCACATAGAAACTGCTAACCTGGATGGGGAGACCAATTTAAAACAAAGACAGGTGGTGAGAAGATTCTTAGAGTTGGTAAGTCAACTTCTTCATTTTTTTTATTTAAGATAATAGTTTGTCTAAATGCCAAAAGTGATTCACCAATCAAGAACCACATCAGTCAATTAACTCTGCTTGTTCTAACAGTGCTGAGCCAGTGCAGTGATTACCTTTAAACTGCTAGCTATGCCAATAATTATCTGTATAATTGTACCTGAGCTACTGCCACATTGTCTCCCTGTATTTGTAAAGAGATATTTTGTAAGTGTAAGGGATAGGCAAATGGTGCCTTCTTAATGACTTTCACTCTGGTTTGATTTTTGTATCACATTTTAACTGTTCTTTCTGTAGGTAGCTTTCAACATAGAAAAGAACATTTTTCACGTCTATTGGTCAAATTCCTTTCAAATGAAAATTCTACCTAACTATCACCTATACACAAGCCATTATATCCCTCTCACTTTATAGGTGCAGCATGCATATATCTTAATAGTATATATTGGGGGAATGCACAAGCTTTAATGGGTGCATCATTGCTCTCTTGCTGGCAATCATCTCTCCACAATAATAATGTGTATGCAAACAAAAAAAAAAAGGAGATCATAAATACAAGGTACTTTCAGTGAAATGATTGGCCAATTAGCTTGAGTTTTACTTAACCTAGCAACTGTACTTGAATACATATCATTTCCTTCCCTCTTTTCTTCCTGAGCCTCCTACATTTTGGCAAGGAAAGAATACTCTGAAATTCTATTCTAGAAATTCACTAGAATTTTTTTCTAGCAGTCCAGCTCATGTTGACTTTTTCCAGATGATTAGCAACCTCATCCCTTTCCACTGTCATTGGAGGTGTCTTAAGAAACCTGTGATTGAAAAATAAATACACCATGTAGTGCCCTTCCAACCACTAATGATGTCATAACGCAACCAATAGGAAAAAATCAATATGCTTTCCTTATAATTCTTCATTGTAGACAAACAATCAGCAACGATCCCTACATGTAATTTAGACATCACAAGTCAGCTTCTATAACTAGAAAAAGTATAATCAGGTGTTGGTGAAGTGGTTGAACAGCTATAATCATGCTGTCAGATGTTAATCTTTTTCCTTAGTAAAGACTGATTCTTGATCCTCCAGAGGAGTGCTTAGCACCCTTCACTCACACTGAAGACAAAAAGAGAGAGGAAACAGATTAACCTTTCAGAAAGCTGTGTCAGACTGTTGGCAGAAGGTGAGTTCCTTCTCCAAGGGTACTTTGGATGGTAGTGTTGCCCTCTTGAAGAGCGGAGCTAACAGCTGCAGCCCCTCAGCTGGTCTGACATGCCAGGATGAGAATTTTGATGGTCTTTCATGGTGCCAGGTGTGAAGCCACACAAAGGGTATGTCTACACTGGAGGCATAAGCCAACTCAGGCAACTCCCTGGCCACATTTGAGTTCATTAAGTTGACTGAGCCCTAGTCTACACTTCAGCTGGTTTTCGGCAGCAGTTCACTGGCATTACGCAAGGCACGTAAAATGCCTTGCATAAATGATGGTGACTTTCTTAGCCACCAGGACACACTCGGGAAAGCCAACCGCAAAAGCTGACCGCAGATCCCTTGCGGTTGGCTTTACTGTATGCCTCCTGGCTCCCAGGACTTCCGCCACCAACTTCTGGGAGCACAGCAGTGAGTTCAGACTTGCTGCTAAGTGCTCCCAGAACACTGGACTGATGGTGGTGGTTTTGCCACTATCAGTATAGCCATACCCTTAAGCACTTGCTTAAGTTGACTTAATAACTCTCACCCTTCAAGTCGACTTCAAGAGTTAAGGTGACTTTATTAAGTCAACTTAACAAAATGTGGCCGTTGAAGTTGACTAATGAAGTTGACTTAAAGCAGGACAGCCATTAAAGTTGACTTAATAAATCAACTTAAGCCAGGGGACCCATTTAAAGTGGACTTTACATGGGTCCCCTGGCTTAAGTCGACTTAAACAAATGGGGCCTCTCTAAGTTGACTTAATAAAGTCGACTTTAAGTCAACCTTAGTAAGTCAATTTACCTAAGCCTTCTAGCGCAGATATAGCCAAGAGTTTTATAAACGAACATCTCTGTATGCTTCACCCAAAAAAGAAGAATGGGTCAATGCAGAATCTGAGGCCTTTTTGCTGATTAAAAACTCAGAGCAGTTTATTTACAATATTAGTTTCTACCACCTTTGTACTACATAGCCTCACCCTACCTCCTAGGGAGCTCACTGAAAGCAGCCAAGACCAGTCTGTCTCTCCCTTCCTTCCTCTTCCTGCATCCTTTCATCCTTTCCCCACTTCCTGCCTCTTCCCTTTTATATCATCTGCCTAGTGGCCTAATTAGCTTCTTAATTCTCCTTAGCCCATCAGTTAGGCATAGCTTTTCTTACTGAGTCCTGTTCTGGCGTAATTAAAGCTCCAGTGAACAGTGCAAAAGATGCTGTTGCCCCACACTCCATCATAGGAGCTCATTTTATACTAGCTAAGGCTTCCAACAGTTAGTGATGCTTCATGCCAGGATAGAGTCTTAAGTGCCATTTGTCAGGCACCATGGCTTCAGTGATGTGTAGTTAATACAAATAGGTCTCTGTAAAGTTCAGGCTTATGTATCTTTAAGTTACAAGATTCTGCCCTGGAGCTGGTATCGTGAACGTCGTTGGGAAACTGATGCAGATCCTACATTTCTTCACTGAAATAGTCACTTAGTCAAATGGTTACCGATTTTACAGCCCTGTGTGCCAAAGATTTCCAGAAGAAGAGGTACATACATGCTTCAGATGTCACTTTTGGAAATTGCTCCCAACTAAACAGATAATTCACCCCTCCCTCTGCCATACAACTTTAGTGCTCAGCCTGTTTTCTTTGACCTGAATAACTGAGTTCTCCTTTCTGTTTCTCTTACACGTAGTGTCTCCCTCCTAATAAATAAGGGTACCTAAAAGGGGCAGTGTAAGCAGCAACCTACATCATGCAATATTTCAGACTAGAAGAGAGAAAAATCAGTTTATTGCTTTAGAATACCAGAATTTATGCTAGTTTCTAACTCAAAATTTTAGAGCTATAATGAAAATAAATTACATAAAACAATAAAAGGTAAACAAAAGCAAATAACTTGCAGTTGATGGTAAGGAGGTCAGAAATGTTTCACACGCACACAGTAACCTTCAATTTACAGGAGTACATTAGCAAGATAGAGGTACCATTTCTTAAAGGCACATTTCTACTCTCATTGGATATGTCTACACTGGAGGGTCAGTTAATTCAACTTAACAAGGTCAACTTTAAGTCAATTGAAAGTCAACCTTGGTAAGTCAACTTAGAGTATCTACATTCAAGAGTCCTGTGGACTGCCCATGTCAGCACTGGCAGCTGCTAGATCAACTTAACGCTTCAGTCAACCTTATTAAGTTGACTTAAGGTCTATTCCCCATCTACACTGACTTAAGTCAACTTAATAAGGTTGACTTAAGTGTTAATAAGTCCACCTCGGAAGGTCGACTTAAGTCAACTTAAGGAAGTGCTTAAGTCAACTTAATAAATTCCAAATGTGGCTGGAGTTTTCCTTAGGTCGACTTAAGGAAGGTTAAGTTGACCTAAGGATCCATTGTAGACATACCCATTCAGACAAATGACAGTCCATTAGTCTGAGTGCTAATCTGCTAGTTGAGACATTCAGGTTCAAGTTTCTGCTCTGCTGCAGATTTACAGTGTGACCTTGGGCAAATCACATTGTGCCTCACTCCCCTGTATTTAACATGGCAATAATAGCATTTCCATAACTCACAGGGGCGCTGTGAGGATATATACATTGAAGACTGAGAGACAGTCCAGTACTATGATAATACGGCCCATCTAAGTACCAAAGGATGTCACCCACACACTTGGGCACACCACCTTTACCCAAATTCTTAAAGTTCAAGGCATAACCCAGTTAAGACATCCCCACCCTTTCCCTATCCATAGGGTCCCTGGGTAAAATCATCTACGCTTACCCAATTCACACTGTAAGGCTTAAGCTTACTCATTTCCAGACAATAGGACTCTGGGCCTGGTGAATTGAAGTACCCATCCTTTCCCAGTCCATAGGGCTTCGAGCATAACTCTGTGTGGACCTTTTACCAGTGGAGAAACCTTACACAATAATGTCTATATTCTCTATATATTACCAATTACTAAATCAGAAAACACGCTAAGCATACAATGCACACCATTTCCAGTAAGGCAGACAAACTTCTCTTGGTGGCCAGTCAGGACAGATCATCTGCACACTATGTTTGGCAGGATGCTGAGATCTGGCAGCTGTGTGCCCTGGAGTTAGGTTCCAAAGAACTTACTTTTGGACCCCAGTTTATCTAGCTAAACTTGGTTCCTGCTTAGCTGTTCGTTAAACCCATCATTTCAGACTGAAGTACTGCAAAACACCAGTCATAGTGCATTGCGAAACTGTCCTTTAACCAATGATATCCCACCACCTTAATTGATTTAAATAATGCACATTTTGTTATGTAACAGACAGAAGAAATTAAAGAAATAGTTTATATAAACAATAGAGGATTGGGTTTCATAAGGACAAACCAATAATAGATTGTACAGCCACAACTACTGATAAGCCATGCCTTTCCAGACAGAATGCTGTCAAGCAAAGTTTTCTACATGCATCTAAAGATTTGTTTCTTTATTTGGTGGCGGAGGTACCATTAGGATAGCATCACTTTCTTAACAGCCTGATATTACATTGTTTTGAAGCAGTTTCAGGGATGTTACTTAACTTATGGCTGCTCTCTCTCATAAGGCTGCTACTCCTTAGCCCAAGAACAAGGCCTGAGCTAAGCCCAAAAAACCCCAGGCCTCAGACCTTACAAAGCAGATTGAAGTCAATGAGGATACTTTTATTTATTTTAATTAAAGCCTCCTCACAAGTTCAATATTAAAAGAGAACTCCAAATGAAACAGCACTTGACCACCTACCACCTCCTGAAACAGTGGTTCTCGACTATTGTGTTGGGACACGTTACTGTGTTGCCATACAACAGTATGTGTGTCATGGAAAGCCGGGGAGATGGCTGAATTTGGCCTGGAGGGAAAGGGCTAGTGTGTCCTGTAGAGTTGCAATATGCTATCAAATGTGTCACAACCCATAAAAGTTTAAAAACTACTGTCTTAAAATAGCAACTCATGTCCTGGTTTTCATGTCAATTACAATGTCAGGAGTATTTATACCTGCAATTTCCAAGAAGTCTAGGGCAAGTGCAGCATGCTGTAATTCCTGCCGCAGAATGCTAACAGTCCTTGTTAAAGCATTAGACAAAACCCTTTCCATGTGACATCATTTTTATGACAAAATTCTTTTCAACCTTAAAAACACGCATTGCTGATAGCTCAGCAGTGATGTGTCAGAGGGAGTTCCTTGGTGTCATTTTTTAGACAACCAAACAACAAGGAAGATTAGGGTGGTTCCCTTTTCTAAAATGATGTTCACTTCTTCTCTGAACATAGATAAATCATCCCTGCCAAAGATGGCTTATTCCTGGAGCTCAGAAATATGTTTCTGAAGAGCATGTTTTTTGCACCAAATGTTGAATATTGTTTTTTTAAAAAACAACAAAAAAAATGCAGATACCTGTCCCCAGATTGCATATAAGAAAAAACCACCCTACCCCATTAACTCATTAGAGCTGAATGCCACTGTGTTATCAGTACGTTCAGAAAAGATTACTCTTAATGCATTTGTTGCCGTGTGACACAGACTTATTCCACTGTACTCTTCTTTAAATCAGGAAACGAGTGAATAAATTATGCAGCCTTTTCTCACTCCACTGTATAGCACAAACACATGTTGGTCATGAGACCTATCACAGGCCAAGGGCGAGAGATCTTTTCAGAAGCCAATTGTTATCAGCCACAAATCACAGGATTTGAGCTAACATTCCAACAGCACTAGTTCAAGCATTGAGAGGAATTTATCAATACCTAGCATTTATATGTTATGAAATGACTTTTTCTTGAAAAATTCCTATGAAGTAGGTCAGTCAGTATTATGATTTCCATTTTACAGGCAGGCTTGAAGTTCCTCTGGTACAGTCTGGACTGGTGAACTACTGTGTCACCCCAGTCTCCCACTCTTGGAATCTGTCTTACTTTGCTCTGCTGTTAGAACCCCATTCCTGGGCTGTTCACATATAACCTTCAACAGGGCTTGAGAAACCCCAGTTGCCAGGTTGCCATGGTGACCAGGTATTGTATTCTGACACCCAGCTGTGTTGCCATAACCCTGGGGCACAATGCCCCTGGGACCTGAAAAAAAAAGCCACTGGTGCCAACAGTTTCAGCGGTGCTGCCCCTGCCACCAAAAGCACCCTTGGCGGCAGGTTTTTTTCAATGCCAGGGAGCATCTTAGTTTTATGGCTGCCCCTTAGTGTGCTGCAACATTTTTTGAGCCCTGAGCTCCATGTATGTGGCTGCATACTAAGTGAGTGAATGCTTTTAGGCAGCCATACTTTGCGTTATGCAACAGAATGACCCAAGGCAACATCCCCAGTTCTAGATGCAACAGTAGGAATCTCCATTTTACAATGTTTAGTTATGCAGAAATTGATATGCACCAGCCTTGTTATTCTAAGTGTAGTCACCAGTACACTTCAAACCAAGCACTTTTTTTAGGTAAAACAAACAAATGTATTAACTATAAAAAAACATTAAATGATTATAATTCAAAACATAAAAAGCAAATTTGGTCAAGATAAACACAAGCAATCACATTCTAAACTAAATTCAAAACTTTCAACAACCTTACAAACTTAGGTGATTCTCACCACAGGCTAGCTGGGTTTACCTTCAGCCAGGATCTCCGTTTTGGTTGGTACTTTGGTCACCTGGTGGTATCTGCAGATGGAGGTGGAAGAGAAAAGGCATGTTCCTTCTCCTTTCCCAGGCTTTGCACGTCTGCTCCCCAACCCCCCTCCCCTGAGTCAGGTAACAACCAATATCTTTATATGGACTCACCCATGGCTTGAGTCACTGAGTTACCGAAGTTCTTAAACCATAGATTAAAGACGTCATAGAACAGAGAATTTACCAGCAAGTGACCATGCCCCCTGCTGCGGGGGGGGGCAATAATTGTCATAGGTGGATTGGGGGCCAGAGTGGTGGTGGGTCCATGAGCTGGAGAGCGGTGGTGAAGGAGAGCCGGACATGGGGGGAGCACCGCAGGGCATGACAGGGGAGTGGCAGAGAGCCAGTGGTGGAGTGGGGTGGCAGAGAGCTGGCCAGGAGGTCTGGAAAACCACAGGCCTGGATTAAGGGGTTTTGGGACCCCAAACTACTCCAACAGTGTGGAACCCCCAGGATGAGCCCCACAGGCTAAGACCTCCCCTAGCCTGGGGCCCCAGTCCATCATCCTGCCTGGGCTGGTGCCCAGCCACTGACCCAACCTTTCGACCTCTCTAACCCTGTGCTGGCAAGGCAGTCAGTTCCAGAGCTGGCCTGGGCAGGGAGGCAGCGGAGAGCATGGAGGGCCAGACAGAGCCATCAGATGGGCTGGATCCGGCCTGTGGGCCGTATGTTTCCTAATCCTGCTGCAAAGGAAGGCAAGAAACCCCAAGAGCCTATGCCGATAGGCCCTAGGGAAAAAATCCTTTTCAGACCCACATATGATGATCAACTAAACCCTAAGCATGGGGGTGAAACTCACCAGCCAGATACTGGGGAAAGAATTCTCTGTATTTAACTCAGAACCCATGCCATCAAACGTCCCTTTATAAGCTATTGGGCATGTTTTCTGATAGTAGTCAAAGATCAGTTAATTGCCAAATTAGGCTGTCACACCAAACCATTCTCTCCATAACCTTATTAGGTTCAGTCTGGAGTCCAGCTAGGTTTTTTGCCCAAACAACTGCTCCAGAACTTAACTCTTACAGTTTAGAAACTTGCATCTAATTTCAAGCCTAAACTTCCTAGTGGCCAGTTTTTATCCATTTATTCTAATATGCACATTGGTGCTGAACTTAAATAATTCCTCTCCTTCTGATCTACTTAGAGAGAACAATCATATCTCCCATCAGCCTCTTTTGGATTAGGCTAAAGAAGCCAAGCTCTTTGAGTCTCTTCTCATTAAGGTAGGTTTCCCATTGCACAGATCAACCTATTAGCCCTTCTCTGATCTTGTTTCAATCTGAAATCATCTTTCTTCAATATGTGAGACCAGAACTGCACATACTATTCCAGATGAGGTTTCATCAGCCCTTTGTATAACTGTATTAACATCTTATCTCTACTGGAAATACCTTGTGGCCTGACGCGTCCTAGAACTGCATTAGCTTTTCTCATGGCCACATCACATTGGTGGGATGGTCTGAAGAATTCCAGGGCCCTGGGGAAAAGTCAAAGATGGGGATCCCCACTCGGTATGGAAGGCCCCCATCCTTGACTTCTGCCTTGCCCTGTCCTAGCTGAAGGACCCCCCCCCACCTCCCAGTGGCCACATCACAGGTCCACACTCCCCCCATGGTCATGCTGCAGACCCCCCCGGAGCCTTGCCAGCTCCACAAGTCCTTCCATCCCCCCTGCAGGCCTTGCCTGCTCTGTAACGGGCCCCTTTTCACCCCAGCCATGCTGCAGGCCCCCTCAGTCCCCAGCCTCCCGTGACCCTGCTGCAGCCCCATGAGCCTCACTGGCTCCACCACAGGTCCCTCCACCCTCTCCTGCTGGCCTCACCATGAATTTCCACCGCCAGCTTTGCTGGCCCTGCTGCAGGCCCTCGCACTGGTCTCACCAGCTTTGCTGCA
The DNA here is from genome assembly GCA_007922195.1 of Podocnemis expansa. NCBI lineage: Eukaryota > Metazoa > Chordata > Testudines > Podocnemididae > Podocnemis > Podocnemis expansa. Next base: position 11,187,531 of record ML681989.1, on the reverse strand, counting down.
GGGCCCCTGCTGGCCTGGCTGGCCCTGCATCCCCCACCCACCCCTAGGAGGCCCTGTCGTTGGTCTGGTATGGGGTCCATCCGCCAGCAGGGCCCTGGGCAACTGCCCTACATGCCCACCCGCTAAGACCACCTGTGCATGTTGGCAGCTTATAATCATTCTGTGATCAGCCAGTACACCCAGGTCCTTCTCTTTCTTTGTCACGCTCAAGTGATGCATCCCCAGCTTATAGTAAAAATTCTTGTCATTAGTCCCTAAATGCATGATGTTTGCCTTTGCAGTATTAAATTTTATCTTATTTTTATTACTTCCATTTATGAAGTCATCCAAATCTTGTGTGATATCCCACTCTCTCTGTATTGACAGTATATCAAACTTCTTCTAGCCTCCAACATGCTCTGATTTGTTAGTCACACAAAGCAGCTAGCTCTGCATTGGTCCAGTAGCTAGCCTGCAATCAGGTTTATTTTGCCAGGGCGGTCTATTCCCCTTTTATGGCCTTACACATTCCATAAAGAGTGTTTGGGCCCAGAGATTCAGAGAGAGTAAGTGTCTTTCCCAAAGTTACAGATGGTCAGAATTACTGGCTTCCAGTCCTCATAAAACACCATTTTCTCACCAGAGCAACTTGAGTTCACCCTTATCAGCACTACTTTGAATCACAGTAAGCAGTTAGATTGGCTGTCCTGAGCCTGAAGATGCAGCTTGCAGGTCTTACCACATTCCAACCACATGTACAGAAGGCTTATGAAGATCCCAGAATTGTTTCTGCAGCATTTGGGGACCTGGACGGGGCTGTAACTAGACCACCTGGCTCCTGGGGCAAGCAGCCCCAAGGGTGCCCCACCCAACCCAGGTCCTGATCTGTCCCAGGGCCCAATCCGTCTCAGTGGTGGAGAACCAGATCCAGCCCTCACACCAAGCGAGCACAGCCAGGGGCTGGGCGGGGGCCAGCCAGCACAGCTAGTATGTTCAGCGGCAGGGTAGGAGATGAACTCCCCCAGCCCCAGACTGGCTTCCAGAGGAATGTGCGTTTGGCAAAGGCACTTTGCTCTTTGGGGCCAAGTAGGGTCTGGTGGTGCCCTTTAAAATTTGGTGCTGGGGGCTTTGCCCCATTTGTCCTACCCAAGTTATGGCCCTGGGCCTGGATTGGTCTTTTCAGCTGGTGAATTCCAAGAAACTACTTTTTATGGTGGAATAACTACCAATATTCTTTACATCAGTTCTTTAATTTAGCTGAATTTTTATTGAAATATTTATTTCAGTCCTTTGATTTAACTGAATAATATGCAGTTAGTTGGGAATATTATTATTGTTTAGTATTTTTGTATGTTCATAAATGTGGTATTTCAGACCTAAAACCTGTTTTTTCTGTGCATGATCATGTGTCCCATCAATACTCAAACTATGAAAGCAATCCTTGATGCAGTACACGATTTTAATTTCATGGGCTGTATTGCCATTTCTCTGGCTTTTGAAGAATCCAATTTGAATGTGAGACTTTTTTGTATACATTTTACATCAAGTAGCTTAGCAAATAAAAGATTATTCAAGCCAGCTGGTGAAAAATTCGTTTATGTAATTTCAGTTTAAAGATTTGATTCTCCTGAAACTGCTCAATACTTGAAGTGCTACTACACAGTAATTGAGTTTACTCATCTTTCTTCCCCCTCCCACCCACTGATTTTGCCATAGATTTATGAGAAGCAATGTCCTTTTCTTTTCTTTTTTTTTATTTACTGATTTGCACTTAACTAATAGTTTTTTATTTCAGTATCCCTCTGTCTGATGTTATGTGAACAAATCTTTGGAAACAATTAAAAGGAACAATTTAAAATGAATAAAGCAGCCCATGAAATGAAATATTCTGAATTTTTTATTATTCTTTTAACTTATCAGGATACTCACTATTTTTAAATGACTGTTCTCAGGAGGAAAATGTAGGGTGATGTTTTTAAAGGCACTTGTGCCTTTGAAATTTTTCCCCTTTGTGTTTAGGTGTTGGAGTCTCAGGACTTAGATGCTATGGAGCTGAGTGTTAATGAAGAACTTAAAATAATCAGAATTTTCTTTTATTATAGTTTGCCTGTAGATCAAGTAAAATGTAGGGGACTTCTTTCACGCTGAAGCTTGGATCAGGTCAATATGTGTATTGAGACACAATGAAAAGTTAAGCTGAGAGTACTTTTCTATATCCAGTTTTAAATGACCTAATGTTCTAGCAGTGAGTTACCAGCACTTTTTGGAAAAATGTAGTGTTTCTTGGTGATATACCAAGTTCCTTCTAAACTCTAACCCACCCTAACTGCTCTTTATGTCACAGTAACCATTTCTAATGTGCTGTACCTAATAGGAGACGCATTGTGCAAGAAGAATCAATGTGTTTTCTGTATTACTGTGCAAGCTGTTTTACCACCACACCCTCTATAATTGCGTATGGAATGTTGTACATATGTTTGAAATATTTTGTCAGCCACACTTCTGAGAGTAGCTAAGGAGATGCAGCCTTCATTGCAGAGGATCAGTCCTTCCTTTCAGGTTTCATGCGGATGATTTAGAATATTTTGCTAGTATTAATAGAGTCTCATGAAAAAACATTTACGTTCTGAAGGTGCTACACTATGAAACAACCCAAATATTTTAATATTTTTCTTAGTGTGTTTCTAACAAAATCCACAAATGCTCTTTTAGATGTTGTTCACCTGATTATGGTTTACAAAAACACTGGCTATGTTGTGGGACATAGGTGGAGAGCTTCAATTCAACAGGAGCTGGCTCCAGGGACGGGGTGGGGAGAGGGGCATATACTGGAGCTGCAGTGGCACAACCTTTTGAAAAAGTGGATTGTGTTCATCTTCATGCTTGGACAGTGAAGAATCACATCTTAACTCTTGCCCTCTTTTTGCAGAATATCAGAGCCTTGTCTACACACAGTCATGTACTGGTTTGATTAAACAGATTTAGATTAAGTGGTTCTGTAATACCTTTGAAAATTCCTATGTGAATGCACATTTATTTTGGTTTATTTAGGACACTTTTTATGCAGACTTTCCTGTTTATTTTATTAACCTAGGTCAATAAAATAATCTGTTTAACAGTCCTAATTAACTTAAACTAAACTGGAAGTAAGCTTACATGAAACTGAAATAAGAGCATCCACACAGCCCTCTGTACTGGTTTAATTAAACCAGTTTAAAATCTTTCCTGGAGTAAAACCAGTGCAATTGTGCATATAGACTAACCCTAGCAGTGCTGGTGGCACTAGCTGTATGTTTGAGGCCAAGTCTACACTGCAAAGTACAACTAGCATACCTTTGTCAGTTGGAATGTGAAAAAAGATCAAAGCCATAAGTAATATGACTTTCCTAGGAAAACTCCTCATGTAACCATAGCTTAAACCAGCAAAAAGAGTGCTTTTGCCAGATTGGCACAAGCCCTGAATCTAAGCATCAGTGCCCCAAGTCCAGCTGGGACCCAGGACCAGGCTACCAGCTGGCAGTGGCAGGATCTGGTGCCAGCCCCGACCCCAGACAAGGACCTAGGGCTGGGCTGCTGGCTGGTGGCAGCAGCAGTGCCGGACTTCCCATTAGGCATTGTAGGCACAGTGCCTAAGGCCTATGAAATTTTTAGGGCCTATGAAGGAGGGAAAAAATTAAAAAACCAGAAAAAATAAGGAAAAATCACATTGTTTAGCATTAGAATAGTTTAAAGTGCATCATGTCAATCAACGAATTCAGTTGGTGTTTACCCCTCTTTTTACACATTTCAGAGTGAAAGTGCCTAGGGTCTATGAACGCAAAAATCCGGCCCTGGACAGCAGGAGCCGGATAGGGGCCTTGGCCAGGGACCCAAGGTCAGCTCAGGCCTGGGAGGGTTGGGGCCAGGGGGCAAGGCTGGTGGGGCCTGACCATTTTTTGGGGAAGCAATGCTCTGCCAGTATAACTTACATTATTTGAGGAGACCGTTTAACAGTGTGTGCTGTGTTTCCACTAGGGAATAACCTTTGTAATGGAAATTAGCCCTGAGAGATTGTGGCTGAATCCTATGAAGGGGCAGAGAGGGTAAAAAAAGATTCCTTTCTTCCCTTTCTTTTTCCTACTCACCTCATCCATACATTCCACTTAATTCTGTGTTTACCCCTCTGAAAGTACTAGTGAAAGTAGTAAATTATAATAACTAATTAAATGGAGATGAACTAACCTGGGTTATATAGACATCTAATTACTTTGGAAAAGGAAGAACAGGGTGCACAAACAATGAAAAACATTTCTGGTCTAATTTCCTGTGTACCTCTTTTTGCATTGTTTTGAAAAAGTTCATGGAGCTAAGAAAAGTTACTTTAAAATTCTAGATATGTGAATATTAAAATAGCAGATTAATGCCCTATCCCACACACATGGCCAAAATTAGATTCACCCTGGGAAAAGAGAGAGAATTTTAAAAAACCACAAACAAACAACAATCAAAAAAAGACACACTAACTTCCTCATTCTGTATCTTCTTTACTGCAACAGAGTTAAACTAAAAACTGACTTTTTATAGCTCAAGCTTTCAGTGAAATAGATCTTTCAGAATTCCCAAACTTGACGTGTCACATTGTATTATATAGCCTTTTTTATTATGCAATGCAAAATGGTTATGTGTCAAACCCTTTCAAAATTACAGTTCAAAGTAGGCTTTTGATTTGCACCATATCAGGAGAAATAAAACCTTCCAGAGTAACACAAATGCATTTTTTAAAAGTTCAAACAGGGTGAAAACAAACTATATTGCTGTATTGTATCTTTCCAAGTAATGATGAATTGTTCAGAGACAGCTTCTGTAAAAATTGTGGATGTCTCTTAACTATCAAAATTATCTTTTTAACAAGATAGCAACAAGTCGGGGAAAGTACAATAGCAAGTAGAACATCTTACTGAGCATAAAATTTATAGTAGGTTCTTAGCAAGTGGAAGGATTATAAATCTGTCTGCTTTTGGAATTTTTTGTTAGTGTAACAGCTTACCTCTTTTTTCACTCTCTCATTACCTTCATGATATCTAGCAATTACTCTTACACTGGCAGGGTGGAATTTATGCAGATAAGTAAACGATATTTCAGTTCCTACTCAATTGAAGTGAACCAAGTTGATTATCTCATTCTAAAGGGGTAGCAGTGTTAGTCAAGATCAGCAAAATAAACAGAGTCTGGCGGCACTTAAAAGGCTAACAACTGTATTTATTACATGAGCTTTAACAGGAGAAAATACCACTTTGTCAGATGCTTGAAGATGGAAAACTTACAGAATGGGAGCAAAATAAATGCAAGGTAGTGTAAGTTATAGGGTCAGGTCAGACAGTTCCAGCAAATTAAACCAGTTGTTTGGTGGACTGTGGTGTACAGAAATTGGCAAGGAGATGTGGGGGGTGGAAAGGAAAATTACTTTTTGTAATGAGAAAAGAACCCATAGTTTTTATTCAGGCCTGAGTTCACTGTGTCAGAACTACATATAAATTCCAGTTCTGCCACTTTTCTTTGAAGCTGTGATTTGTTATTCATTTGCCTGAGTGTGGCTATTAACAAGTTATTAATGGAGTGGTCAGGAAGACTGAAGTGTTTCTCTATTGATTTTTGACTGTCATTATTTCTGATGTCAGATTTGTGTCCATTTATTCTTTTGCGCAGAGACTGTCCTGTCTGTCCAATGTATAGGTGTTGGGGTGCATTTCTGGCACATGATGGCATAAATCACATTGGTGGATGAGCAGATGAATGAGCCCTTGATGGAGAAGCTGGCTTGATTAGGTCCTACGATGGTGTTGGCAACATGGTTTGTTGCAGGGGCGTGTGTCTGCTTTACAGTTTCTATTGTTAGATCTGTCATTGCTCGTGAGGATTTGTTTAAGGTTGGGGCACTGTCAGTAAATGAGGAGAGGTCTGCTGCTCCAGGCCTGAGAGAGTGAGGGACCATGTTGCAGAATAGGCTATAGGTCCTTGATGATATGCTGTAGGGATTTGACTTAGGGTTTTAGGTGATGACCAGTGATGTTCTGCTGTTTTCTTTCTTGGGCTTCCTTGTAACCATAGTCTGAGGCAAATGAATAACAAACCACAGTTTCAAAGAGAAAAGACAGAATTGGAATTCATATATAGATTTGACACAGTGAACTCAGGCCTGAATAAAGACTATGGGTTCTTTTCCTGTTACAACAGGTAATTTTGCTTTCCTTCCAGCCCCTCCCTGCCACACACTTGTGTCCTGCTAATTGCTGTACTCTGCTGTTTGAATCTAAACAATTGCTTTGATTTGCTGTATCTTTCTGACCTGATCCTATGAGTTACACTCCTCTGCATTTATTTTACTTGCATTATGTAAGTTCCCTATCTTCAAGTGTCAGATAAAGAAGGATTTTGTCCCATGACAGCTCATGTGATAAATAAATTTGTTAGTTTTTAAGTGCCACCAGACTCCTTATTTGTTTTCTCTCATTCTGGTTTCCATTGTGTAGGTGTCCATATAACTGTCAAGATTTTTTGACAATCTCATTATAAGGGTTAAGGATTTGAGCAGGCATTAGTCAAAATTTTCAAACCTGGACACTGACAGTGAGGTACCTAAATAAATTGTGTTATTTTCAAAGGTGCTAAGCAGTTGGCATCTTCAGTTGGTATAGGCTACATTTATTTTTGTGCCTAAATATGAGTTATGGGATCTAATTTAAAATATTCAGGGCTGAAAATGCTAGCCATGAGGACTGAGAGACCCCCATATTCCCAGAGGTGGTCACTTAAGCACAGGGTTAAGGTGCACTGACAAAGCTACATAGAGAAATGTTTCAAAGGGACAGCCCTGTTAGTCTTGTTCAGCAAAAGAAGCAAGGAGTCCTATGGCACTTAAATAAATTTGTTAGTCTTTATCTCATGAGCTTTCATGGGAGAAAGTTCCACTTTGTCAGACGTTTTGAAGAAATGTATAATTCTACTACACACACTGTATCTGCTCTGAGGGCAATAGAATATGTCAGTTTCCAGCAGGTCCATTTGACACCTCTATATTGAAAAGTTACTAGTTGCCATGTCTGTTGGGAAGCAGGAATTGTTCAAAATGTCTGTTACCAAATATAATACTTTCTTATCAAACACAGAAGTTTTGAATTCAGGATTGGAATAAGGCATTGTGGAGTCCTAAGATTACTATAACACATAGCCAACTATAAAACTGCCTAACCCCCATTCCGGAGTGGCTCCTCTCCTTCTACAGAGGTTAGGAAGAAGGACCATCACTATTCCTTGAAATTATAACAGAGGTCATTTTCCCTTTGAGAGCTGCACAGGCTCCATTTCTACTCCAAAAAGACAGGGGCAACATCAGAGAGATGGACTCTTCACAATTTACACAGCCAGGAGCTCATGTTATTTAGTATAATAGACAATTTGCTAGGCTAAGATAACATCACAGAATTGTTAGTTTTTACCCTGAGTGGTTCTCTAGCTCCTCAAATCTCTCCTATATGGAGAGTGTCAGCCACACAGTTATTAACTGACTTCTTATTAATCTGCTGATCTGCCTTGGCCCACCCCCTAAGAGCAGAGCTATTGTAGAGATGTTTGGCTCTGGTATTATGTTAAGACAATGCCTTTTTAATACCATGATAGTTTTATGAGTACTAGTGGAACCAGTTTGGGAGAGCAGATGTTGTTAAAAAAAATACAATTCCAAACTAAAACTTTATGCCAGGTTCCAGTTTGGAGAGTATTGTTACCACTTAAATATATAATTTATATGTTTATAATATATAAAATAAATGTATAATTTAAAAACTAACCCTGCAACAAACCCTGTTACCAACTATACTTGCACATTGACTCTAGTGATACCATCACAGGTCCCAACCACATCAGCCACACACACCATCAGGAGTTCATCCGCCTGCAGATTCACTAATGTGGTATATGTTAGCATGTGCCAACAAATACCCCTCTGTCACATACATTGGCCAAACTGGGCTGTTCTTATGCAAAAGAATAAATGGACACAAATCAGACATCAAAAATGGCAGCATCCATAAACAAGTACAAGAACACTTCAGTCACCCTGGACACTATAAAGGCAAGACTGACACAAATGTTACAATGGTGTCTTCACTCATACTACCCAGTAATATTCAAAACTAATACTCCATTTTCCTTATGTATATTAGACTGTTCTGTTTTCTCAAACAATGTGGATTGGAACCTCACAGGAGCAGAGGTGTCCTGCAGGTTACGGATTCCACACATTGTGTATCAGATTGGAATCAGCCTATACAAGTATTTCTTCTGTGTAATTTCTTGAGATAATCCTTTTTATAAAATCTAAATTCCATTTTGTAGATGTAATAGATACATCAGACTTCACTGTCCATATCTTGGATACCATTAATATTAGTATTTACTATTCATAAAGGAAATATCCATCACCAGTCACTGCTTGTGGTGTTGAGAATCTAGAGCAGGCTTCTCCAACCTGCAGCTCGGGGGCCAGACTCTGGCCTGCCAACGGCTTTCCTCCCGCCCCTGGAGTGCTGCTACAAGAGCCTGAAAGCTGAGCCAGCAAGGTGCTATGTGGTGGAGGGTGGGTGGGTGTGAACTGAGCTGCCATTGTGCTCAGTTTGATGGGGGGGGGGGGGATGGAGAGGAAACCTAAGCCCAAAGGCAAGCCGAATCCAGGGGAAGAAGAGCAGTGCTGAGTGGGGTGAGGAAAACACAGGGGAGCAAACACAGGACAAGCTGTGGCACTTCTGGGAGGGTGAAGGGGCAAGGGAGCGCTGTGGCTGGTTGGCAGGACCCAGCTACTTCCTGACCTGGACACCCCCTCTGTTCTCCTCTCCTTCCACACCCAACCGCAGCTCCCCTGACCTTAGTGGCAAAATCTGTTCTGTAGAAATTGCTACCAATAAATGTTCCTGGTACAGAGATGCCCAATGCCGAAACCTGTGGCCCTGCAGAGCAGCCAGGGTTTCTGTCCTGTCTCTGTCTGACTCTGTTCTCTTCTCCTTCTCCCCAGCACTGCTCTCCTTTCCCTAAGCAGTGCTTGGCAGGGAGTGAGGAGAGCAAAATGGTGGGATCCAAGTCAGGAAGTAGCTGAGTTCTGCCACCTAGCTGCTCTGCTTCCCACACCTCATCCTTCTTTCCCTCCCCTCCTCTTCCATGCTTCCTGTCCTGCTTTGCTCCCCACACTCTGCCTTGCCCCCTCGCACAGGCACCACTGCCCCCTTGTCCTTTGTACACAGTGCAAGACAAAGCAATGCCAAATATCATACTAGTTATTTTATTAAAATTTATTAATAAAGATTGATTTGTATGTCTTATCTATCAAAAATTTTCTCATCAGCCCCCTGACTGAGAAATGAATTGCAATGTGAGCCCTCACCTGAAAAGGTCGGACACCCTGCTCTATAGTTCCATTTTAAATTGTTCAGCAGAGAGACAGGAAGAAAGCTGTAATCCAGCACTAATTAGAGAAAAAAAACAACAAGCAGTTGTGTGGCACTTTAAGACTAACAGATTTATTTTTTGCATGAGCTTTCGTGGGAGAAGATCCCACTTCCTCAGATGCTTCGAAGATGGGTGAACTTACAGAAAGGAATGAAACTAAATGCAAGGGGGTGTAAAACATAGGATCAGGTCATAAAGTAACAGCAAATCAGAGCAGTTTACAGGCTTAAAGAATGGGAAGCCTGAAGTCAAATTACCCTTTGTAATGTGAAAAGAACCCATAATCTCGATTGAGTCCTGCTTTCACAGAATTTAGTTTGCATATTAATTTGAGTTCAGCTGTTTCTCTTTGGAGTCTTGATGTCCCAGGTACATCTCTAACGACAGTCGTTAACAAATCCATCATCGAGTGATTAGGAAGATGGAAGTGCTCAGCAACTGGTTTCTTTGTTCTTTGATTTCTGATATCAGCTCTGTGCTCATTCAATCTCTTACGGAGCGATCGTCCAGTTTGTCCAATATATAAGGTGTTGGGGCATTTCTTGCACATGATGGCATAGACCACATTAGTAGACGAGCAGGTAAATGAGCCTTTGATGGAGTAGCAGGCTTGATTAGGACCTATGATGGTGTTTGTTGTGTAGATATGTGGGCGGACTTGGCAGCGTGGTTTTTTGCAAGGGTGTGTGCCTGCTTCAGTGTTCTTGTTGTTAGATCTGTAGTTGCTGGTGAGTATCTGTTTAAGATTAGGGGGCTGCCTATAGGCAAGGAGTGGTCTGTCTCCTAATGCTTGAGAGAGAGAGGGATCATCTTTTAGAATAGGCTGTAGGTCCTTAATGATCTTTTGCAGAGGTCTGACTTGAGGATTGTATGTGGTGACTAGTGGTGTTCTGTTGCTTTCTTTCTTGGGTCTCTCCTGTAGTAGATGACTTCGGGGAACCCGTCTAGCTCTGTCAATTTGTTTTCTTACTTCCCCAGCTGGGTACTGTAGTTTCAAGAATGCTTGATAGAGATCCTCAAGATGTCTGTCTCTGTCTGAGGGATCAGAGCAGATGCGGTTATATCTTAGGGCTTGGCTGTAGACAATGGATCGTGTGGTGTGTTTAGGATGGAAGCTCGAAGGATGTAGGTAACTATACCGATCAGTAGGTTTTCGGTATAGGGTGGTGGTGATGCGTCTATCCCTGATTTGTACTGTAGTGTCAAGAAAGTGGATCTCCTGTGTGGAGTGTTCCAGGCTCAATTTGATGGTGTCGTGGAAATTATTGAAATCTCTGTGAAAATCTTCAAGAGCATCCCTGCCGTGTGTCCAGATGATAAAGATGTCATCGATGTAGCACAGGTAAAGAAGAGGTGTCTTGGGATGACACTTGAGGAAACGTTGTTCTAAGTCGCCCATAAAGATGTTGGCATATTGTGGGGCCATGCGGGTGCCCATAGCAGTGCCACTGATTTGGAGATATAAATGATCCTCAAATCTGAAGTGGTTGTGGGTGAGTACAAAGTTGCAAAGTTCAGTCACGAGCTGCGCTTTGTCATCATCTGGGATGGTTCTTCTAATAGCTTGTAATCCATCCTTGTGTGGGATGTTGGTGTAAAGAGCTTCTACATCCATAGTAGCCAGAATGGTGTTTTCAGGAAGTTCTCCAGTGGACTGTATTTTCCTCAGGAAGTCCGTGGTGTCTTGAAGATAGCTGGGGATGTTGATAACATAGGGTCTGAGGAGAGAGTCCACATAGCCAGATAGGCCGGCAGTAAGAGTGCCAATGCCTGAGATGATGGGGCGTCCAGGGTTTCCTTTTTTATGGATTTTGGGTAGTAGATAGAACATCCCTGGCTGTGGTTCTGGTGGTGTTTCTGTCTCTATACATTCTTGTGCTGTCTTAGGGAGTTTCTTGAGTAGGCGTTGTAATTCCTTTTGGTATTCCTCAGTGGGGTCAGAGGAAAGTGGTCTGTAGAAGGTTGTGTTGGAGAGTTGTTTAAAAGCCTCCTGGTCATAATCTGATTTATTCATGATGACAACTGCACCTCCTTTGTCAGCCTCCTTAATGATAATGTCAGAGTTGTTTTTGAGGCTGTGGATGGCATTGAGTTCTGCAGGGCTGAGGTTATGATGTAAAGGATGTTGTTTGTCCACTATTTCAGCCTTGGTGCGGTGGCAGAAGCAATCAATATAGAAGTCAAGTCTCTCGTTTCGGCCTTCTGGAGGAGTCCATGAAGAATATTTCTTCTTGTAGTGTTTGGAGGAAGGCATCTGTGTGTCAGTGCGTTGATCTGTGGTGTTATGGAAATATTCTTTGAGTCTTAGACGACGAAAGTAGGCCTCTAGGTCACCGCAGAATTTTATCTTATGTGTGGCAGTTGTGGGGCAGAAGGAAAGTCCTCGAGATAGAACAGATTCCTCTGCAGGAGTAAGTGTGTAGCTTGAGAGATTAAAGAACAAAGAAACCAGTTGCTGAGCGCTTCCATCTTCCTAATCACTCGATGATGGATTTGTTAATGACTGTCGTTAGAGATGTACCTGGGACATCAAGACTCCAAAGAGAAACAGCTGAACTCGAATTAATATGCAAACTAAATTCTGTGAAAGCAGGACTCAATCGAGATTATGGGTTCTTTTCACATTACAAAGGGTAATTTGACTTCAGGCTTCCCATTCTTTAAGCCTGTAAACTGCTCTGATTTGCTGTTACTTTATGACCTGATCCTATGTTTTACACCCCCTTGCATTTAGTTTCATTCCTTTCTGTAAGTTCACCCATCTTCGAAGCATCTGAGGAAGTGGGATCTTCTCCCACGAAAGCTCATGCAAAAAATAAATCTGTTAGTCTTAAAGTGCCACACAACTGCTTGTTGTTTTTTTACTGGACTAGACTAACACGGCTATCCCTTTGAAAACTAATTAGAGAGCCTATTTATATGATTTCCAAGAGAATATAGTCAAGATCAGAGAAACAACGCATGGAAGAGTTGCACCCCACCCTGTGACTGTTCCTCTTCATGGGAAGGCAGAGACCCTTCTCCCTCCTTTTTTTTCCTCTCCTGTCATTTCCTTCTGGCATATTTTATGGGAGGAGACAGAGTATGCCAAAGAGCTCTCCTCTCACCCACAGCTTCTTTTAAGATGTGAGCAGGAGGCTAATCAACTCACTTTCTCTCTCTCCCTGCTTTTATTTCCTTTTCCCAACAATAGTTCCTCTCATGAGAGCTGTGTTCAGATGACTGTTTTATTTTGAAACAATACCCGTCGTTTCGAAATAAAAATCCTTATGTCCACATGACGTACTGTTATTTCGAAACGACGGGTCTTGTCGTTTCAAAATAACGGTCGTTATTCCGAAACAGTAAAACCTAGCAAGAAATCAAAATAGCCGTTGTTTCAAAATGGTTGTTTCGAAACAACAGTGTTCAGACACGTTGTTTGGAAACAACACCATTGTTTTGAAACAACTGTTTCAAAACAACATGTCTGAATGGCCTTATTTTGAAATAACCATTTTGAAATAACAGCCGTTTTGATAGCAGGCTTTCCCTTAATTTGAATTAACATTTTCTTAATTCAAATTAACTTATTTCAAAATAAGGACTTTATTTTGAAATAACTCATTTCAAAATCACTTATTTCGAAATAACAGTTTACATGTGAACATAGCTGACTAGTCTGAGCAGGCCTTCTCCTTGACTGTTAGGGTATGTCTTTGCAGTCTTCAGGAGACTCCCTACTCCAGTCAGCAGACTAAGGTTAGCAATCTAAAAATTGCTATATAGACATTTCTTGGAAGTTATGGCCTAGACTGGAGCTTGAGTCCTGAAGCTGACCCATCTCTAGCCAAAACTGCAATTTCAAAGCTCTGTCTGCACAGCTATTTTGAACATGCTAGTGTAAGCCACATGAGCCCAAGTCCCTTGATCCAAGCTTGAGGGTATGTTGCGATAGGATGTGTAGACATATCCAAAGACACTGGCAGCAGCAGCAGGCCCCTTTATTTTTGTCAGCTTTCTCAGGCCTTAGTGCTGCCAAATTACAGTGTTGTGCACTCTGCACCACATAACACACAGTACATGAATTTAATTAGCAATTTTGACAGCCAGCAGAAAGAGTGGTAGAGGTGTTCAGCAATAGTACCAAGCAAAGGTGAGAATAGTATAGACTGCTGGGGAGTTGTGAGGACATGGACAAAGTATGGAAGAACATTAGGGTACCTAATGAAGGGGTATGAGGATGAAACTGGTAAGATTTCATAAGATAGCAGCCCATGTTGCACTCACAGCTTTCTCCAATCCTAAAGCTTTGATATCTGTTTTTATTCAATGGTTGATCTCATGGTTAGGTTGGTTCTTGTTGAGTGTGAACCAGTTAATCCATTCCAGTGTCTGGCCTTTGGTAACTATAGGTCTCCACATTCTTAACCTTTACTCAGATTCTGGATCCATATTTGGGAAGCTGTCTCAACCATGAGATGCTCTTTTTCCTCACCAATACCACCTCAGAATGTTAGTGTTCTTCCTTTTACTCTGTATACCACAGCAATTTCAAAGCTCTTCACTGGGTCATTACATTGGACTTGGTTATTTGAACTTTGTTCATCATCTCTCTTGCTAGATGAAAGAAGTTTGTACTCTAGTTCACATCTCTCAGTGCTACATTTATTGTGCTCAGGACCTCTCCAACACAAGGACGTATATGAGAAAAAGCTCATAAAAGTTCTTTGTTTCCTTCTTTTTGATTACTGTTCTGTTCCATGGCTGGTTAAAGCCTTTTGACCAAGTTGCTACTTAAGAATGGTAGAGCACGTCTCACAAACATCAAAAGCTGTTCCCTGCATATTAAGTATGTCACAGTTCACTCATAATATTTTCCATCAGATGATGAAGTATTCATTGACATCAGAAAGAGCAGAATCTGGCCCTTAAGTGTGTGTGGCTTGTGCAACCTCACATCCTTGTTCTGTTTTAAAAACACTACCTGAAAAAAAAAATCTAGCTATAGTAATAGTCAATGAGGAAAGCAAAGCTGTTAAATTCTGATTTACTGCTGGGTCTCTTTTAAACCTGAATACCATAGATCAGACTGCTTTTTGTTTTTTTGAACTACCAGTATAGATAAATTCTGCTGTGGATGCTAATGCTACTTAGTCAATTTTTTTTAAGCTACTTTAATATATAAACAACTACTGAAAGTGCATTCTTCATGTTTTGGATAAATAATATTATGTAATTTAGACTGCAAATTAATAAGAGGCTAGGTTCTTTTTACACAGTAAGTTCAGTGGCTCACTATATATGTAGCAATAATAATGTGGACAAATACATCAACACTGAATATCTTTTCGTTATTTTTGTAAACTTTTGGCTAATTGCATACCTTTGCTCCACATAAATATTTAAACTCCCCATTACTGCTGTTGTCTTTCAAAGAGAGGGCTGGATGGCATGCCTTTTTTAAGCAGTTAACATCAGATGCTCTGGCTAGTGAGTAAGGTGAGGTTTTTTTCTGCATCCTCATGTATAAGACCCTGAGTACATTCCTCCAGTATTATGCCAGCTCATGCCATTCTAGGGAGGGTAGAGCCAGGACCATAAGTCAAGCTCAAGTTTCTTATTTGGTAGAGTAGAGCAGATCACTGAACATGAAAAATTTAATAATAAGTAAATATAGTTATTTAACATACATTTAATGAAGAGGAAGATTTTGTTTGAACACAGTTAATTGTAATATGGTTCGCCTGGCAAGGCAGTGTGCCTTACATGCTACGCTATGGTGTCTTTAGAAGATTGCCAGCAGAATCAGGTTATGTCTACACATTAGGGGGTATGAGTCCCAGCTCATATGTACATACCCACCCTAGGTTATGTTCCAAAGGGGCAGCCATGTTAGTCTAGTAAAGCAAAAAAAGCAAGGAGTCTTGTGGCACTAAAGACTAACAGATTTATTTATCACATGAGCTTTCATGGGAGAAGATCCCACTTCATCAGATGCTTTGAAGAGGGGGAACTTACAGAATGGGATGAAAATAAATGCAGGGGAGCATAAGACATGGGATCAGATCATACTGCAACAACAGATCAGAGCATTTGTAAAGATTTAGACTGGGAAACAGCGCATAGAAGAGGGTGAAGTCAAATTACTTGTTACAATGGGAAGAGAAGCCATAGTCACAATTCAGTCCTGCTTTCACACAATCTAATCTGCATACTAATTCAAGTTCAGCTGTTTCTCTTTGAAGTCTTCATGTCCCATTGATTTTCTTGAGGACCATCATTAACAAATCATCAGTGGAGTGATTAGGAAGATAGAAGTGCTCAGCAACTGTGTGTGTGTGTGTGTGTGTGTGATTTCTGATGCCAGTTTTGTGCCCATTTATTCTCCTCCACAGAGACTGTCCTGTTTGTCCAATATATAAGGTGTGGGGGCATTTCTGGCACATGATGGCATAAATCACATCAGTGTGTGAGCAGGTGAATGACCCTTTGAAGGAGTAGCTGGCTTAAACATGCTGTCAACTTTGTCCACATATCTGCACAAAAGACACCATCATAGGACCTAATCAAGCCAGCTACTCCATCAAAGGGTCATTCACCTGCTCATTAACTAATGTGATTTATGCCATCAACTTAGTAACTCCTGCCCTGCAAGTTGACTCAAGCTTTTAAGTCGACATTGCAGAGCAGAAAGACCTGAGCCCCGCCTCTGGCCCCACCCACTATGTACATTGCCAGGGGAGAAGCCAGCATGGTGCATACTGCAGAGAGAGGCTGGGAGCCAAGTCAGGCTCCTAGCCACTCTCTGCAGGCTTTGGGAACCAGCTGTCAGCCCCCGCCACCGGCAGAGAGAGGTTGTGAACTGGACCCGCCTCCCAGCTCCTCACCAGAGGGCAGGAGCTGGATTGGGCCCCTGAGGCTGGATCGGTTCCCGGAGCTAACTGTGTCCAGTGCAGACATGACCTGCAGTCAATTTAACAAGTTGTCAACTTCCAGGCGTCCCACCCTCAGTGTAGACATAGCCTTAGATAATAGTTGGCAGTCTTCATTTGACCTCATTCTCTTAGCAATACCTTCACATTGATATTATTATCCAAGAACATAGACACCGTTGCATCTCACTTGCTGATGAATGAGGAGCAACATAAAAAGAAGCAAAACTTTGATCAGAATGAAATCTTGTGTTAACTTAGCAGCTTCTTGATATGCATCCAGGCAGTCTCATGCAGGCAGTATTTAATGTATTTGCTCATTCATTTACAAAAAGGCAATTTCATGTCAAAACTGTCGGCCTCTATAATACAATACTGTATATCTACACTTTCATTTCACAGGAAAAGATGAAGCCATTTGATTTATTTATGAGCTAAAAAGCTTTAGCAGTAAATCTGAATTGCTTACCTCAGACTACTACTGTAATTGGATTTCCCCCCATCCCAGATACTAGCTGGTTAAAAGTTACAGTGGCGTATTTTAAGAAAATTATAAGAGAATACAAGTGTAGAACCAGCAGTGAAAGGTAGAATTTTAGCACCAAAAAGGAGTCATGTATGAAAATTATACACCAGATGGGACAAAACAAATATGCTTGGTGCTGACGTGGAAGTCTGCAAGTATTACTTCTTTCAGATCTTGACAGGATCTTTGTTTGAAAAGACTTTGTTCTTGATTTAAAATGCTGGGGTTTTTTGCTTTTTAAGCTATTGGCTTTTTTGGCAAGTGTTCCTGGGAGGAAGGAAACAGCTTTTAAACTTGCAATTTCTGTACAAGTTAATGTATCTGCACAGTTTTGGAGCCATGCTGTGTTTGCTGAGTTCAGCAGCCACAGAGAACTTTCATTTGATTAGCTTGGCCTTTGCTTTTAAATGTCTCTAGGATTTCCTCAGAGACATTTATCAAAAGAATTAAGACTTTTTTAAGAGCATTAAATGAAAGTTTATGCTTGATAAACTGAAGCTTGCTCAAAAGTGACATCATTTTATATTATGACAAAAGGTAAAATCATTCCTTATCCAGTCTAAATAATGTTTGTGCTTCCATTGACACATGGGTTATGTCCATACTGTGATTAAAAAAACTCTTGGGGTGCCAAAACTCAGAGCCTGGGTCAGCTGACTTGGGAGCAAGGCTTGGGCTCCAGGACTATAAAAACCCCTTGTAAATGATCAGACATAGCTTGGAGCTCAGGCTCTGGGTCCCACCCTCCTCATGGCCTAGGCCTGAAAATCTACACCACAGTTTTGTAACCCTGCAGCCAGCGCCCTGAGAGCCGGAGTCAGCTGACCCAAACCAGTTGCAGCTGTACCACAAGTGTCTCACAACCTACATAGGTTCCTAGATTTTCAAATGGCTCTTTAGCAGCTGCTTTGTGGCTCTGTAGGTGAGAGCTGGGCTGAAGGGGGCTATTTAAATATTCTGCCCTGGAGGATAAGTGCTTTGCTGGGCAGGGGAGGGTCTTAGTAGCTTGGCATGGGCTGGAGAAGCAGAGAAGGGACTTGGCTAGGGGGCATATGTAAGTGTGAGAGGCTGCCAGCAGCCAGCTGCTCTGGGCTTGAGGCTGAGGGGTGCCAGCTAAACTGGGAACTGGGAAACTGGCTGCACAGGGGCCCCCACCCCCAGCTTGGGTGCAGCTAGGACTTCTGAGTTCCCTGACCTGCCCGGCTGTGATAGGGAATTCTGTCAGCACTGCAATATGGTAAGTAAGAGAGTGGGAGACCAGGGGACTCATGGAGGGGGTAATGAAGAAAAGCAGTAGATCAAACTGCTTTGGTTAATTTTCACTGACTTTGTACCACTTTGTCTTTTAAATTAACTTTAGATTTAAAAACAAAACAGAACAAAACCAACAAACAAAAAATCCACACTATTAGTAGCAAATATTAGTGCCTGTTTATTTTGAGGAGAATTTTTAAATGCTATTCTGGTTGCCAGAGTTTTGTGGAATCCAAACCTTTAATTCTTTAGAATTGGAAAGCACAGAAAGTAGTGTGCTACTTGAAGAAGTCTATAAATTTTGTGTAAGGCTATTATAGAACTATGATGGAAAAGGATAAATACCCTTCTGTGTGAAGCTATCATAGAACTATTTATGGAAAGGGATAAGTATCCTTTTAATGAAGATTGTTAATTTTATTTCTCAGGCTCACCTTTATTTGTAGTCTTAAACTACTATTATTATTGAACTCCAAATATTCTTGGCTCCATGTGTTCCTTCATTGTAATATTTCTCTTTGTTCTGGGGGTGTACTCAGTTTATGTTAGGGAAGATGAGTTATGGTGTAGAAAATTTAAAGTGACCTAAGAGGAGAAAAAAACAAGGCAGTGTTGGCTGAACACAGGTTGGTTGGTTGGTTGGTTGGTTTGAGGGAGGCTGTATATAGGAAGGGTAAGTGAAAATTATGACTCAAATATTTCAATTTAGTGATAGAACTTTTTGAGCAAGATTCTAATGAAATTGGACACTTTTACGGGCAACAAGAATATAGAAAGGGGTTATAGAAGATGCTAAAAGAATTTGTTAAAGAGGGGATATTCAACCTCCATACTTCAAGGATTGATCGAATTTGTACCTATTGGCGGTTGCGTGCGGAGATTACCCCACATCTGTGTCCTCCAGTGTTGCTGACACTTCTCTCTTGTACATCTGCTTCTGGGCCAAAGCAAAGACAGGACACTGGAGTTACTGCCAAATGCTTTGCTTCAGTTCTCTGTGTACCCAAAGACATCTTTTAAATCTAATAAGTAACACTTTAATTACTTTATTTTTTGAGGCCCCTCAACTTTCTTTGAATGTCAGTGTTTATAACACTTAATATTGAATAAAGACTTACATTGACAAAGCTAAAATGGAATGAATACTTCGTGTGTAGGACCATGACATTTTGTATTTTTTTTGAGTACTGAAGGCAGTTGTTCTTCCTCCCTTCTCCTCTGTTCCCTCCCAAGAATTAGAGCTCACTTTTATTGCTAAGTGTTAACTAAAAGTAATTTCAAATTGATGATTTACTTCAACAAAGCCTTCGTTCTGCAATGTCATCAGCCAATTAGTTTTCAGTAAAGATCTAAAAGCTGTATGTTTTAAAAAGTGAATTGTCAAGAAAACACATCATATATTGTTAAAATATATATGTGAATTGCTTGTTTGCATCAGCGAACATCATTCTTTGTTGTTAAAAATCAATATGCATCTCTGTACTGTTATTCCGTTTCTTAACTGGCAGTCAACACTCCTTGTGGCTCTCAAACTACTTGGTTATTGAAGGAATTTTAAAAAATGGCTCTTCTTATCTTTTGGGTTGCCAACCCCTGTTCTAGAGGAACACGTGGCCAATGGGTGAATGGGTAGTTTGTACAGTATTCTTAGTTTATATTGGCCTGGAATCTTGAGAGTTGTGTACTTACTTCCACTGACTTCAAAAAACAAGGCTTTTTAAAAATTAAAATATAATACATAGTGATTTTAAGTAATTAAGCACCAAAGTAGCACTTCTGATGTCAAGTAAAATTAAGCACATGCTCAAGTACATTACTGGAACCTAAATTTGTGCAATGGGACAAACTCTTCAGCTGTAATTTTGTAATATTCCAATGTGGGATTAAAACATTCTTCCACAATATCATGTTTTATTACCTTCCTCTGAAAGAAAATTGGGATGATTCTGCTGATCTAAAAGTGAAGACTAGAACCCAGATTTAGTGTTAGATTCCTGGAGAATGAGGAAGGATGGCAGTTTTACTCAGCAACTGAGCAATTTGATGTAGAAGTTATTAATTCTCAATAACTGTGGAACCCAATAATGCTATTTTACGTTCAATTTTCATATGGA
The DNA here is from genome assembly GCA_007922195.1 of Podocnemis expansa. Lineage (NCBI taxonomy): Eukaryota > Metazoa > Chordata > Testudines > Podocnemididae > Podocnemis > Podocnemis expansa. The sequence goes on along the minus strand of ML681989.1, from coordinate 11,167,267 downwards.
ACTATACTCTGAAAATTAAAAAGCCCTACCCATTTTAGGCATCACTGACAATTTCCTCATCCTGTAGATTTTGACTATCTGGCTCCCAAAATTTCCACAAATTACCTATTGTGTCTTGAGGCTTGCTTTACAAGCCTATGTGAACTAGCTCTCTTCCTGATTGCTCATAGTTACTCATTGTTCATATTACTTATTTGTTTTTCCTCGTTGGATGTTGAATTCTGTATAAAAATGTGACTCTCCATCACTGCTCTGTGGTTATCTATCTGAGGTCCCACTGCCATTATAGTCCTCTGTCTACCCTGTCTTCATAGCCCTGCTTCTTCTCCTATTTAATAAATATAATGAAGTCTTCATAAGATGTAATATATGGGCCCGTTTGAAACTCTCTCTAGATGCTTAATCTTAGGCACACAAATGTGTTTAGAAAATCTTGCCATTGGAGATCTGAAACAATTCATCAACTGTAGTCACCAATGCTTAATAAATAATTTTGTTTAAGAAATCAGTTAGTTTTTAATGCAAAACCTGATGTGTTATTTTTTTCTCATTTTTTTCATTTAAAGTAATTTTAGTTAAGTAATAAAATACAATTTTAATATTCTATTTTTCCACATTTTTAATTGAAATCCAACTTCTACCCAAAAACAATGTGACATAAATCCCAAGTAAAAAATTATCATCTAGTAAATAAGAGGCATCATTCTGCATTTTTAATATAATATAAAATTTAAAAATTAACTATTTGCATAGAAGTAGAGCCCTGCACAGATATAAAAATATGGATCCACATTCACTCAGTGAGAGCATCTATCCAGTCTGTGACCTGCGTGCCATGTTTTATCTATATCTGTAACCATATCCTCAGTCAAGCTTGAGCTCACAGTCAGCATTTTAGCCTTTGGCTGGCTCATTCCCCACATTGGTTGCACTCACTTTTTCCTTTTCTTTTTTGTGGTTCACACGCTGTGCTGTCAAATCAGATTTCCTTGGCCACCAATGAAATATCTGATTGAAAGCATGGCATGTGAACTGCAAACAAGAAAAGGAAGAAGTGGGCAGGGAAGTCATAGGGAATGAGCCAATCAAAGGCCAGCATACTGACTGACTGGCAGTGACTTTCCAAGCCCCAGCCTGTTATGACAGAGACTCTGATTAGCTGGCAGACCACAATCAGAGCTGAGCTAGGACTGGATGGAGCACTTCCTTGTTCCTCTGTGTACTGCTGACACAGATCGGAGCACCAGCTGCCGTGATGGATCGCAATCTGGGCAGATAAAAATAGAATCCGCATCCTCAGGTCAATCTGTAGCAATAGGTCTGGAGTTATCTGCACCCACAGCTTGTGGATCTGCAGGGCTCTATGTAAAAGTATTTTAAACCATGTAATTTCTTTAAAAATGTGTATAGATACAGTATAGTGTATAGTTATCAAAAAGTATCAAATTTAGTGTAAAAGTAATCAGAATTTTGTTCTTATTTTAGTCATTTTGATTGATTATATCAATAGTTATAAGCATTTTTCTATTTGTATCCATTTTAAATTGTCATAGTTGCAAGACATGGGGAGGGCAATAGGACAATAATGATTTAATGACAAATGTTCAGATTCAAAAACGTATAGCTTAATAACCATTAAAATATAAATTGACCTACATATGTACATATATAAAAAGTAAATATCCGTAAATCAAACTCTAATACATTTTCAAGGAGCATTTTTCATATTTTGCCTGTCTGTTAATTGTAATTGTATTGAGGTAGAAATATATTTTCATTGGTTTGTGTGTGTGCAATAAAATTGACATTTACTACTATATACCAATAAAAATCTAATCTTTAAACCTATGTAAAGGCTGCATTTGTTTGTAAGTCAGCATGTTTTAATGGTCAGCAAGCAGTGAGAGCCGACCTTTCTTTAGGAAAATAAATAAAAATGACAAATGCAGAACAAGATTAAAATCAGTTACTTAAATCAAGCTGCTTGCTGATTTAAGTTGCCAAAACAGATTATTTAAATACCTTTGATTTAACTCAATCCACCATGTGTTTAATACCTCATGAGCAGGAAGCATCTCATTTTCATGTAATATAATTAAATAATTGCTTTATGATAGAACATTCTGTCTCCAGTATCACAGCCTGGTAGCTTGCTGGTAAATGTCCAGTGACTATAGTCAATAGAAATATCAACTTCTGCCTCATTAGCCAGAGTATCAAGCAGAGTTGAGTGTTTAAAGGGCGGGGGAGGAATCTGATGAATCCTACTGTAAGTGTCTAATTACTGTATTGGATGAATTTATCTCAGTTAATGTAAAGCAATAAAGATGTATTGCTTGTGCTTCAAGAAGGTTCATATTAACGTTTTCCTAACTGGCAATCCGTTGGATTTTTGTGTTGTTCCAGACTTGTAGTTACATCATTTATATGTGAAGTATTTGACACCTAGTAATGAAACTCTGAATATGTTCAGCCTACTCAGACAAATTTCAGCTTTCCTTTCCAACCCAAAATAAATTTGCCCCTCAGTCTGAATTTTTATTTCATGGCCTTTGAGATTTGTGTTCTTTAAAGGTTGAGATTTGTCCTTTGAGAGAACTTCAAAAGCATCCAGAGAATTTTGAAGCACCAGTCTTACTGACTTTCAGTGACACTTGTGCAGTTAATTTATTTAGATGCTTTTAAAAAACTCACCAATAATATATTGTGAAAAAACACAATCACAATTATACTTGTAAATTAAACTTTTAAGTCTTTTCATTAAGCATCTAATGCTTTTATGATTCCAGGACTCTGAATTTGACCCCTTGAAGTTCACCAGTGTCATTGAATGTGAGAAGCCAAACAATGACTTAAGTAGGTTTCAAGGTTACATGTAAGTATTTCATATGATTACCTTCAGCTTGCAGACCCTTCTCCATACCACGGAGTTAACTTCCAGGCTCTCTTCTTCTGCTGCCCTGCCTCACTCCCTTCACAGCTTCCAACATCTGATACAAATGAATCAGGAATATAACAGAAAACCATGTCCTTCACTACAGAATCCTAATTCATCCCCAGAGCAGAACCGCCTCGTGCACTTAAAGAAGTAGTAGTTCTGTGGAAAAAATAAGTGTTCATGTAATTGAAGACTGTATCAAACTGGATATGCACAACAGGGCTGAATTTAGGTTGTATAGGCAGCTTTAATTCTGGCATCTCCTAACTTTGGCATGTTCTATCTTGTTTATTAAGAGCAAATGCTAAAATTATACTTTTTGGTAAGGTGCACCCATTTGTTGTTTTGGGCAGACATTCCTAACACCTGCTGCTCCTTTCAGGGCATGTCTAGACTAAAGACAGCAAATTTGTCACCATCAAAGTGAACTTCCCAGTTCAACTGAGGAATCCATGAAGACCTGCTCAGTCAATCAGGGATTCTATCCATTTAACTCCAGCCCCTCACCTGGAGTAGCATGAGTCAAAGGGAGGGCATTTCCCTTTGACTCAGGGCAATGGAGCCTTTGGATGTTAGGAAATCGAAGGGAGATACACAATAAGTTCCAGAGGGGCAGCTGCATTAGTCTAGTTCAGCAAAACAATCAAGGAGTCCTGTGGCATTTAAAGACTAGCATGTGATAGATGTGATAAATAAATTTGTTAGTCTTTAAGTGTCACAGGACTCCTTGCTACGTCATTGTAAGTAACTTGTGTATCTCCCTTCAGCTGCCACCGAAAACAGTGGGAAGTGTAGACTAGGTGTCTGATAGAGTTAGAAGTCTCTCACTTGCATTCCTGAAGATGAATTTGTTTCTAAGTATTGATTTGCTAACACTGCACTTAGAATGCTGAAGCAGCGCAGTGACAGATAAGACTTTCCCTCAATGAGAGAGAAATCTTCATTTGGAAATGGGGAAAAAAATCATTTGCACTGTCTTTGTTATGTTGTCTCTGTCTCACTTTTCTTTTAAAGTGATTCTCGTGGAGGAAACTGAGAAATAGGAATAATATTTTTCCACTTTCATTGATGTTTTACTCCTATTTTGCAAACAGATGAATAATATTGGCTTAGTGTTAGTGGGTCTGGCTTAGGAAATATTGTCCAAGTGCAACTTTACAATTTTTTAGTCTGTAGCCAGGTATAGTATGAGGTATTTTCTTTCCTAAATCTTTTCTAAATTTCATAAAAAATAATTCTTTTCAGTGAACAGTGATATATTTCCATTTTCTTTATTAGCAGTGATGAGCACTTCTAATAAGCAAAATGAACAGTACAGTAGAACCCTGCAAATTCACAGATATCTGCATTATTTCCACGGATATCCATAGCTGTGGATACAATGTGGGTATTCACGGACCATTTCTTGTAGATGCAGATCAGATACAGTTCCACATATTTTTATCTGTGCAGAGCTAGTCTTGCAAATATGTGGATATCCACATTATGTCTGTACCCGAGGATATCCGTGGACCATTTCTTGCAGATGCAGATCGGATGCAGAGCCATGTATTTATATCCACGGAAGACTCTACAATGCCAACACTCAAAAATGGGTCTCTTAACTGATATGAGCTTCCACTTCAGAAAGACTGATTTATCACTTGTTTTTTAAGATTTCATTATCTCTTCATCCACACTACTTTCAAAGAGAATCAGTTCATGATAGACGCTCCTTCCTATATTATTTGAAACACTATAAATGCAGTGTCACAGATTTTCAGCTCATGTGAATCAGCATACCTCCACTGACACTACATCAGTTTGCACCCAGCTGCTGGGAACGCAGCCCCGTACTAGTAGCACAGAGACATACATTTTATATAAAGTGGAGAGCTGATATTTCATCTTATGGCACAAGAAGTCACATAACTGCATATATTAGGAGACCATGATGTGACAAAGAGCATACCATACCACTGAATGCCATTGTTTGACAGTGTTTATGGCAGGTAACTAGCATACTCTGTGTGTCTGCATGACTTAATCCTGAAAATATTACATGGGATATAAACAAATAACACTTTAATGATGGGTTTGAGTCTTCAGGATGAAAGGGAAAACTTAGAGTGGCAGAGTAGTTTAGATCTTAAAGCAGACAGGTGTTAGCAACTTTATGAAGGCTCCTATTCAATCTATGCTGCATATTCGTTTCTATAAATTGTGATATTTTTCATTTGAGACACACATACTTTGATCCTGTTATCAATAATTAATACAGCAGACTGACATAACAATGGATGAAAAACAACAGATGAGCCCTGGATTTCATTAACTAACTTGCACTGAGCTGGTTTTCCAACTAAAGGTTCACGTGGTATTGGAAGTTAAAGATAGACAAAGCTTCAAACAGCAGAAATTAATTTTATTTTTTGAAGATTTATCAAGGAAAAGATGCTTTCCTCAAATTTTTAGAGTTTGGGAATTTTTGTGTATTTTTTTTTAAATGAATTTGATGAACTGATTGATGGGTGCATTAGATTTTAAGAAAAATAATAGTAAGACACATTTGAATAGATCTTTATTAGATCTTTAATCATGATCAGATTCTTCTTTGAATTATTGTCTCTATAAGGGTGTCATGTGTGTGCACCCATGCACTCTAAGGTTTTCATCAGCTCCATACCTGCGCCCTACAGATTACAGAGGGAGGAGAGGACCCATTGCTACTTCAGATCTTTCTCAACAATCAGTTGTAGAGTTTCACAGTGTCTCATATTTAGCTGGTGCATCTTACTTACAGTTTTTACTTTTAATTGAAGGGTTTTTTTGTTTTGTTTCATTGTTTTGGGTTTTTTTTAATATATAGCATAGTTTTGTGGTTTGAGGCATGTGTTTTCCTCTTTTTCCTTTGTGGTGAGAGCCTTCTTGCCATTGTCCTATTTGCTTTGAGCCTTTTCTAGCAAGTTATGACAAAGACCCCAAGACTGAAGCCCTGCCAGCTCTGCCACAAGTCTTTCCCCCTCAGTGATCAGCATTCCAGCTGGCTCCAGTACCTTGGAGAACCTCACATTCTGTCACAGGGTCAGGTTTGCTCCAGTTTCAGGAACAGATCTAGGAAGCTGAGGGAAGGCAGGCTGAAACTGCTTCTCCTAGAGGGCTCCCTGGGACCCTTAGGGTCCAATTCACCCCAGTACCTACAGCTCAGTCACTCAGAGCACTCCAGTGATGTCCTCAGCTCCTGCTCTGGTAAGCCAGGACCATGAAGCAGCATCAGTCACTCAGAAGGCTTCTAAACTTAAAGACCTCTCTTCCCTAGGAAACAGTCCACGAGGTTGGAAAGATCACCACCAAGAGCAAGGAGACATCACAACCCAGTGCAGGCACTGCTGTGACTTCTATCAACCTTGGTAACAAGACCTTGAAACTGCCACAAAAGAAGGTTTTCTGACAAGCAGCTTTGTCATCAGTTCTGGGATCAGTGTCCCCAAAATGTAAAGAATCTTCAGAGAAATTATCCTCCACTCTCCTGGTACCATCTTCCTCAGATCATCGCCATCAACAGTGTAGGAACTTACAATCCCTACCATCTCAAGTACTTTGCATATGGTTCACTGTGAGGGAAAATGCCCCAGCTTACTGTACTGTCCAGGTTCCTCTTCCATGAAGATTTCAGGATCATAGAAGGCCTGAATCCCATCTTCTATGGGATACATATTCTTCTGCAAACCACTTTTCTCTGACCCCACTGAGGAACAACCAAAGGAACTATACCACTTACTCAAGAAACTCCCCACAGCAGCACAGGAACAAATCAAAACAGACACACCACCAGAACCCCACCCAGGGATATTCTATCTACTACCAAAAATCCACAAAAATGAGACCCCAGACACCCCATCATCTCAGGCATTGGCACTCTTACAACAGGCTTATCTGGCTATGTGGACTCTCTCCTCAAATCCTCTACTATCAACACTCCTAGCTATCTTTGAGACACTACAGAATTCCTGAGAAAAATTCAATCCATTGGTGAGCTTCCAAGGAACACCATACTGGCCACTATTGATGCAGAAGCTCTTTACACCAACATCCCATGCAAAGACAGATTACAAACCATTAGAAGAACCATGCCAAATGATGCCACAGCACACCTCATGGCTGAACTTTGCATCTTTGTACTCACACACAATCCTTTCAGATTTGAGGATAATTTCTATCTTCAAGTATGCGGCAGTGCTATGGGTACCCACTTGGCCCCACAGTATCCCAACATTTTTAAGAGTGATTTAGAACAAAATTTCCTCAAGTCTCATCCCAAAGCACCTCTCCTCTCCTCATGCTGCATTGATGACATCTTCATCATCTGCACCCATGGTAGGGATACCCTTGAAGATTTCCACAGAGCCTTTAACAATTTCCACTCTACTATTAAACTTAGGCTGGAACACTCTGCAGTGGACATCCACTTTCTGGACACTATGGTACAAATTAGGGAGGGACACATCAGCACCACCCTATTCTGAAAACCTACTGATTGACAGAGCACCTACATTGCTTGAGCTTTCATCCAAAACACACCACATGATCCATTGTCTACAGCCAAGCTCTGATATAACTGCATTAGCGCCAGTCCCTCAGACAGACACACACCTTCAGGATCTCAGTCAAGCATTCTTAAAACTACAGTACCCAGCTGCAGAAATGAAGATACAAATTGACAGAGCCAGGTGGATACCCCTAAGTCAACCACTGTAGGAGAAGCCCAAGAAAGAAAACAAGAAAAGAACACCACTAGGCATCACGTACAGCCCCCAAGTCAAACCTCTACAGCACATCATCAAGAATCTACAGCCTCTTCTACAAAACAATCCTTCATTCTCTCAAGCCTTGGGAGACAGACCTCTGCTTGCTTACAGGCAGCCCCCCTGTAAGCAGATACTCACCAGCAGCTACAGACCTAACATCAGAACCATTAAAACAAACACGTATCCCAGCAACAAACTACACTGCCAACTTTGCCCATGTATCTTCACAAAAGACACTATTAGAGGACCTAATAAAACCAGCTGCTCCATCAAAGGCTCATTCATCTGCTCTTCCACCAATGTGATTTATGCCATCATGTGCCAGAAATGCCCTCTCACCTTATACACTGAACAAACAGGACAGTCTGAACAAAAGAATAAATGGCACAAGTCTGATGTCAGAAATCACAACATTCAAAGACCAGTAGGTGAGCACTTCAGTCTTCCTGATCACTTCATTGATGTTTTACTAATCACTGTACTCAGACAAATAAACAACAGCTCAAGGCTTCAAAGAAAACTGCAGAGTTGGAATTTGCAAATTTAACTGTGTCTCTTCAAGGCTAAATAAGGACTTTAGATTTTTTTTTTCTTTCATGACAAAAGGTGATTGGACCTCAGATCCCTCCATATGCTGTTCCCCAGTGTTTGAATCTTTAAACACTGCTTTTATTTGCTGTTACAGTGTGACATAATCCCATGATTTACACTCCCCTCTACTTATTTTCCTTCCATTCTGTAAGTTCCCCGATCTTCAAAGCATCTGACAAAGTGAGATTTTCTCCCACTAAAGCTCATGCAATAAATAAATGTATTAGTCTTTAAAAGTACCACAGGACTCCTTGTTTCTTTTACTTAACTAAACTAACACAACTATCCCTTTGGAACTTCTCCAGAATCTGTATATTATCTAGTGCTGCCTCATTCTTCTGTAAAGACTTAAACCATAGATATCAGTATGATTGCAGGTCCTGACTTTGTCCCTGATACCAGCACCAGTCCCAGGATCTTACGCCCAGCTCCTCCACCGGACACAGGAGATAACACTTCCTCAGATTCAGAAATCTCCATCCAAGAGTCCACCATTCCAGCCTTCCTGCCCTAAGCACAAGATTCCAAGAACCAGTCAATGAACGACCCACCTCCCTTAACAGAAATACCCTGTGGTCTGCTTCTTTCATTTATGTCCCATCAGAGTGGACTTTTTGGAAGGTTTATGCCCCTACAGTGACTGACTGTCAGATGTTAGTCTGCAGAAGAGAAGATTGAGGGGGGATTTGATAGCAACCTTCAACTACTTGAAGGGATGCTCTAAGGAAGATGGAGCTCGACTGTTCTCCGTTGTAACAGAGAACAGAACGAGGAGCAATGGTCTCAAGTTGCGGTTAGGGAGGTCGAGGCTGGATATTAGAAAAAACTTTTTTACTAGGCGAGTGGTGAAGCATTGGAATGAGCTGCTGAGGGAGGTGGTGGAGTCTCCATCTTTGGAGGTGTTTAAGGCCCGGCTGGACAAAACCATGACTGGGATGGTTTAGTGTGAGTGGTCCTGCCTCTGGCAGGGGGTTGGACTAGATGACCTATGAGGTCCCTTCCAACCCTATGATTCTATGTTACAAGAGAAGCTGCCAAGATCTAGCACCACCATCATCACCTGTCAAATTCACCTGCACTCCAAGTGAAGCAGTTCTTTCCCTCTGCCATCCTACACAGATGACTTTCAAAACCTAATGAAATGCATAGCAGGAGCCTTGCAGATATCCTGGGAGGAAGAACAAGAAGAAATTCCTGGTGGACATCTCACCTACCTCCCATCAAGGGAAGATAGCACTGCCTGTCAACAAGACCTCATTATCACCATTCTATACAGGATAGCACACAGTAGCAACCATTTCACTTACATGTAAAAGGACTCATGAAAAGTGCTATGTGCCACTCATGGGTTCAGAGTACTTCTCCTCCCCTTCCACTTCTAACTTTCTCGTGGTCGATGCTGTAAATGAAAGAAATACTGTCCATTCAGATTGACGCACTTTGATAACAAGCTTAAGTGCCTAGACTTCTCAGCTGTAAAAGCGATTCTTTTGACCACTCTTCATGGTTATGCACTACAGTAAATTCTCACATTTTATTGATCTTTTTCCTGAAGCCAAGAAGGAGCCATTTCAAGCTCTCATTACAGAAGGCCAAATCATCAAAGACTTTCCTCGATATTTTCTTGTTCTATGGTGGTTCCATAATTATGTATCTACTCCTCTAGCCCTCCAGGAAAGTCCAAAATACCATGAAGGGCCTTTCTTTCAAAGAGCCTAAGGTCTTTAGTGATGCTACTGATGGATCCCTCTACTCTCTGTGACCTGGGGTCACTCTGCTATTTCTTGGTTTCTGTAAGTGTTTGACAAAGAGAAAATTCAGCAAGTCACAGACAGCATGGCACTCTAAACTAGTCCATTGCTAGATTTCTTACAGACCAGTTGAAACATGTAGAAAGAAGTCCACATTCCAGATAAATGGACCATCATCTATAATTACCTCTCAGTAGGTGATCTTTTCCAATTGACCTTCTGACCTGTTGATCAGGGGCCACAAATCACCCCTTATACTGGATCTTCCACTATCCCAGCTCAACCTCCACCCACCTTTTGAAAGCTACCTGGGGTCTTATCACCACAGACTGATCCTAGCAGTGGCTTTAGGAAGCTAGTCCATCCAGTTCAGCCTTATGCAGCTTCTCCTCTTGGGGAACACTAACAACTCTATATGGGGCATCATATTCAGCAGCACAAGTAAGTTGGCCTGTTCCCTACCAGAATGTTGAAGTATTACTAGTATTTCAGTCAGTATGCTGTATACAGACTAGTATAATAGCAGACATAGTGGGCCATGAAAAGTACAATAAAATACATTGAGGTAGGCCTGGCCCCAGCTTTCTCACTTTTGCAAAGGTGAAGTATTACTGGAAGCTGGCCTTTCTGTTCACTGAACACACACTCAGTGCATGTTGAGATGTGGAGAAGTGGTTTACGTCACTCTACAATTTTATTTAATGCTGGCCACAATTTCTGCTCATCTCTAGATCCCAAACTCATTTCCTTATTCCCCTCACCTTTTAAACAGTTCTTGCCCTGCTTCTGGTGTTGTGAGAAGAATAAAATTAAAAGATGCAAAACCCAGGATAAGCATAGCAAAACTATATAAAGTATTTCTAACTGCAAGCATTGAAAAACAATGATGTTTCCTAAAAATGCTAAGATTTTGTTTAAAAAGTACATAGGAGAGAGATGTGCTTTGTGGTTTTACACCTTTGCTCTGAAATTATAGGGACTAGCAACTTCTAAATTTTTTTAAATAAAAGCTGAAATCCTTACATAATCACATGAATCCAAGAGTCTGGGACTTTAAGAAAGATGCTAAATATAGTTACAGGTTCCAAAGGGTAGTTGTGTTAGCCTAGTTCAGCAAAACAAACAAGATTTCCAGTGGCACTTAAAGACTAACAAATTTATTTATCACATGAGCTTTTATCAGAGAAAATCCCACTTCATCAAATGCTTTTGTAACCTTTCTGCCAGGGAGAGCTGGCAGAACAAGGGTCGGGTTCTATATCTAGGGATTTCCAAATAATGTTACAGCACCAACCGGCTTGAGCCCCCACCCAGTCTTCTGGGAAATCATGCACTATTCCCTGGGCACCCTAAGGGGTAATGCTTCCCCACTCAGCAGCACGAGTTGGAGCATAGTATACAGAACTTTTAATAGTAATAAAAACAGAAAATAAAAAGTTCAATAACAAAAATCAGCACTGATCTGGAGAAACAGTGCAAAACAGGTTCCCAACAAACCCTGGGCGTGTAAGGAATGTTCTCCATGCCAGCTGTCTGCCAGCGCTACCCACTGGTCACTCGCACTCTCTGGCCCTCTGCTGGCCACTCGTGGCATCTGTTGGCTCTGCCCGCTGTCCGCCTGCTCCGTCCACTGGTCACTCATGTCCAGCCCTCCACTGGCTGCTCTCACCAGCCACCAGCTCTGCCCACTCATCACTCATGCTCCGCTCTCACCAGCCGCTGGCTCTGCCTCCTGTCTGCCAGCTCTGCCCAGTGGTCAGTCATGCTCCGGTCTCACCAGCTGCTGGTTCCGTCCACTGGCTCTGCCCACTGGTCACTCATGCTCGGCTCTCACCAGTTGCTGGCGCCACTCGCTGTCCACCAGCTCTGTCCGCTGGTCACTCACACTCCACTCTCATCTTCCCCTTGCTCTGCCCACCGTCCACTGGCTCCACCCACTGGTCACTCACATCTAGCCCTCTGCTGGCCGCTCTCACCATCAGCTGGCTCCGCCTGCTGGTCACCCACGCTCCACTCTCACTAGCCGCTGGCTCTGCCCGCTATCTGCCAGCTCTACCCACTGGTCACTCATGTTCCGCTTTCACCAGCTGCTGGTTCTGCCCGCTGTCCACTGGCTCTGCCCACTGGTCACTCATGTTCAGCTCTCACCAGTTGCTGGCACCATTCACTGTCTGCCGGCTCCACCCACTGGTCATTCACGCTCCACTCTCACCTTCCCCTCGCTCCACCCACCATCCACTGGCTCCACCCACTGGTCACTCACATCCAGCCTTCTGCTGGCCTCTCTCACCATCCACTAGCTCTGCACACAGTCTTCCAGCTCTGCCCACTGGTCACTCACACTCTGCTCTCACCTTCCCCTGGTTCCACCCACTGGTCACCCACGCTCTGCTCTCACCGTCCGCTGGCATCACCCGCTGTCTACCTGCACTGCCCGCTGGTCACTTACTCATTTGCTGCTCCTCTTCAGTGATTTCAGCTCAGACAGTATCTCTGCTCTCAGTAATTTCAGCTCTTAACCCTTACATAGCTGTAAACAGCTTCTTTCATTAAAAGAACAAGAGAGAGGCTTCACAGGAAGCGTGGCCAGATCTGTCCTTTGACAGTAGGGCTATAGGGTGAGGCAAAGCCTTGAGCTAATGCTAAACCCCCACTCCGTCTTAACTTCACCAGGCTAGGAGGAGGGGGTGAGCCCTCTTTTAATATTCTTTTTGCAAGGGGTAGCTTTTATCCTTTAACCCCCCTAAACAGAGTTTGAATAAGCAAGAGAGTAGCATATTACAAAAGACAGTGTTTCATGTTTTTTTCTTCAATAGAATTACAAATATTGACAGATTTATGATCAGATAAACCCAAATAACATTACCCATATTGCCCTGCACCCACAGTGTGACTATGCTAATATACTGTTTGTGCTCATGCAAATATAAGACATATGCATATTAGTTGCCCCCCCTTAGAAGCTGTTAGGCACAGCTTCTAAACCTGCCTTACACTTTGAAGATAGAAGATTACAGAATAGGAGGGAAGTAGATGCAGGGAAGTATAAGTAATATAGTGACAGCTGGTAATACTTTATTTGTATAAGATGATGTTGTAAACTCACAAAATATAAATGTACCTAAAATCATAGTGTGAATCAGTTTGCCATCACAAAAAATGTAAATCTGGTGACTGGGGGACATCCAAAAGTTACAGGTGCATTTCAGAATAAAGTTTTGATGCATCACTTTCTTTATGGCTATCTGCCTGACACAATCAGCTTTCCCCCCGCTGGTTCTGCCATAGATCATCCTTCTAGCAAATCCCTATCCATTTTTGTGTTCTTACCTGGCATGAAATAAACTACGGATTTGCTACTCACCTCCAGAGGCCAACTGTCTGCTCTGTTGTTTTCAGAGGAAATCTACCGCCCCCGCCCATCCCAAATTCAGCATGGTGTCTGGTGGAGGTGTTCAGTAGTGCTCTCACCACACACCACGAGAGAGAATCTGCTTAAAATGTATGTGGGGAAGGCGGAGTCCATATAAGCCCTGGTGAGTCATGATTAGGGAAAGCTCAAGGTTCAAGCTAGTGCAAAAGTAAGAGACACTATGATTGTGACTGACCTAATAGGAACACACATTGTATGGACACTCTATCTGATCAGTAAGTCAAACTGACTTGTCCTAATCCTGACCATGAGGGTTAGCTTCAGCCAGTCAAAGATCCAGAAGACATACCAAATGGCTTCATTCATTTGACTTCTACCATATAATAAATTCCCGTTCACAATTAGAAATGCAGTATTAAAAGCTACTGAAGTTATTCTGACATCCAGATAACACAAATCCTTCCTTGCTCTGTGTAGAAAGCCTTATCAATACAAATAATTTTGTAGGGGAAAGCAATAACAAAAACACACTGCCAACTTGAGGAAGAGCTACGTCTTTAAAACACAGACAAATTGAGGGAGATTTTAATTTCATAATGAACACTTCATCTGGTGGTAGCAGCAGAAATCACAGGCGTACAGATACTTTTCAGCATTGCTGGACATTTGTTTATGGACCTTCAACTACAGAACAAAAAATGGCAACCCCATAATTTATTTTTCAGAAAATCTGAGAAACTGTAGGTTGGAGGTGAGCAGAAGCACTCTCTCATCAATACAGTATTGATGTATTGCCCTATTGATCCCACTTTGGCAAATGGAAAACAAACAATAAAAGAGAAACACAGAAGCTATTTACAGTCAGACTTATTTTCAAGTTGCTCCGTTAATCTCTTTAACAGGTGTGTGGCATATACATGTGCTATAAGACTTTAGCTTGTTTTGTATCTTATCTTTATCTTGTCTAAAATCTTGTTTAGTGGATAAGGTCTTCATAAGAGCCTTTATGAGTCTTTATATGCTACATATTTGGGGGGTGAAATCCTTATGAGAAATTGCAGAGCTATGGAATACATTGTATTTATAAGGTACCTTTCACCATCTCAGCTGCACTCTGCTCACTAATCCATTTTCTTCATTTTAGCTCTAATATTCAAAAATTTCTGAGCAATGTCAAAAAGTCACCATCTGAAAAACAAAATACTCCCAGAGGAAAGTATCCATTTTCCCCCTCCAAAATCATAGTGGATTGAGTCCCAGGAAGGGAAAAATTGAGTGCTGAAGTAGTGCCAGATTAAATGTTCCACAGGGGTACCCGTGTTAATCTAGTTCAGCAAAACAAACACAGAATTTACAAGGACTAAGCAGTGTGACTTGATCCTATGACTTACACTTCCCTGCATTTATTTTCCTCCCACTCTGTGAGTTCTCCCATTTTCAAAGCATCTGATGAAGTGGGATTTTCTCCCAGGAAAACTTGTGATAAATAAATGTGTTAGTCTTCAAAAGTGCCACAGGACTTCTTGTTTGTCTTCATACATAAAAGGAAATGGAAGCTCTCTTCCATCCCCAATGGGATCCACAACATCTGTGTATAGCTTGGAAAGGCTAATCATCAAATCTGTCTATTTTACAGAAGACTCGTTTTGAATTTTTTTCATCCAGATTGCCCATTTTGTAATTTTCTCTCCTTAAATATCTGTATCTAATTGGCACATTTTTTTTTTCTCAATGCATCCAGGGTTGGACAAAATTGACTCATAGCTAGGTGACAGCAATTTTACTTTTGGTCACCAGAGGGTGTTCCTCCATTGCATTTCTGCAGTAGAGCTAGGCAACAGGCTACTAAAGCTGTTTGCCCTGGTGACCAGAAACATAGATTTGTTGAGGCCTGAGTTAGTGGATCATATGTAGGCAGGGAGGAGAGGAGAGGAGAGGAGGCAAATAAATCAGTTGTATTTCAGCCCCATTCCTCTCTGCCATAGTTTAGTTCCATTCATGCCACTCTTTAAGTGTATGAAGAATGCCAGAGGGATGGCTGTGATTTAAGTAGTTTAATTTTGTTAGATAAAAGTGAAAATTAGTAGCAAATGCTATTTGTCTATTGATGAGTAAGATGGAAGAAAGTTGCCATAGGATTCTTTAATTTTTCCTGCCTAGGACTTAGAGGGGAGGACTAGTCAATGAATGAAGGCAGTAGGTTTGAACATCAAGATCAATTTGAAATGCTGCACTATTGTGGAGGAGACAGATTGTGTTGTATTTGACTGCTTATCATTCAAGGTCTTATCTGAGCTAAAATGTAAAGAACAAATAGGCATGAGGTGAGCAATACCCTCTGAGTGCAACTGAAATATTTTAATAATCAGACAAGTAAGCTTGCAATTCCCTTGTATTTTTATTTATAGCATGTTATAACAGTGTACACAAGTTTATAGTGAACAGTCTGCTGTCAGTAACAGTCATCTGTAAAGAACTTGTGTGAGCTATAAAATCACAAATCAGAGCTCTTACTTTTCCAGTGAATGTGTAAAAACCAAGTTCACTTATTAACAGGGAAGTTAACTACAGTTTGGAGACTTCATTGGAAACTTTAACATCCTAGTAATTTACAAGACTAGCAGCAACAGAATTTCATCTTTAAAAAACAGATAATGCTTAGAACCGTAGGATTACTGCAGCTCCATTGTGCATAATTCAGTAGTTTACCCTAGATTGTATAAATTTTAATACATCCTGAAGATCAGACTCCCAAGCTTGCAGTGAATGATTTCCATTTATTGGCCTGCTGGGCACAAATTTAGGAAGTCCAAGATTAAGGAGTGGGACAGTGATGAATGACAAAAGCAGAACCTTTCAAACTCAGAAATCAATAAAATGAAAATACAACTGTGTTCTGCTATCTCAGCAACACAGAGGGGAATTCTCTGCTAGAGTGCATGAAACTTTATTTGTGGTTCAAAGTTGCAAACTTGGGGTAATCTTAGCCAATCCCTTTTCTTCTCTCCCTGGTTCTGGTCTCTTGTCAGATATTGTCACTGCAGTATCTATAACACTTTTAAAAACCCATACCTTTCTGCTGCTAAAATGTTTGGCACAAACCATTTGTTCTTTCTGTCACCTGTTTATTTAATATTGAAATTATAAACTCCGTGAGGTGGGGGGGGTGTTTTCTTTTCTCTATATATAATGCCTTATGCATACCCTGATGGGCACTCACATGAACAGCCCCTTACTCAATGAGTAGTCTCATTGTTTTCAAAGACTGAAGCACTAAGTGTTGCCACCTCTGTCAATTATGTTGCTAGTCTCAATGGTGTTGTTTGTGAAGCCACAGCTCCTAGAGGCATGTAATGAGAGACTCTCACCACTCATTTTTTAAAAGTGTTAAGTTACCAGCACTCAAGGTTGTGGAAAAATGGCTGAAAACATGACCCACTTGCACCTTAAAGGCTTAGGAACAAAAAGGTAAATAAAGAAAACCCATGATTTTTTAGCCAATCTCATGATTTTAGATGCAGGGCCCTAATCCATGTTTCTGAAATGCTTGCACTTAACAATCCAGGGTGTTAAACTGTTCCATACTTAACGATGGCAAGATCTACCATATAAAATAAAGTATAGAAAAATAAATATAAAAAGTAAAGTTGGAGGTGGCAGCAACAGTTAGATATCTTAGCGGTAGTCTAGTGCATTCTATTTTCAACCTTTCTCTTTATTTATTAGTTCTGTACTGCAATTTGTTTCGAAAAATTAAGAATATTACTTTTTATGCTGTTAATCTGAATGCACAGTAGTTAAAATATTTCCAATTTTCCTTCACCATCTGCTCTGAAGCATTAAGATACCACAGTCTGTAATGTGGAATTTCATTCATACACAGCAGGTCTATAAAGGTTATTTGATGTTTCTTCCCTTCCTTCTTATCAAATGTTTTAGTGCTACTGATGTAAGAAGTTAATTTTTTATTCTTAATATTTCCCTTGTGGCAGTTCATTCTCCCAGGCCTTTTTCCTTCTGTTTCTCTGACGTAATTGCAGTTTCTGTCAGAACATAAATAAAAAACAGAAAGTAGTTAGCAAGGATAGATATTATTTTGTTCACTAAGAGTTACTTAGATATACTAGTGCCCCACTTTTTCCTGTAATTGGTCTGTTTTGGCTTTGGTGGTCAGGCAGTTGTTTATAAAGGCTGCTATTATTACCACTTAGTGGTTAATTTAAAATATATTAGTCTTATTATATTGAGGATATTTACCTGGATAAAAAGAATATCCAGATTTCAACAAATCCTGTGTTATGGAGAAAATTCAGTGGAAACAAACAGTTTGGACTTGCTAAAGGTACAGTTGCAACTAAAGATGCAGATGCAGAAAACTTTCTCATTTCTGGGCATGTGATTTCAAGGAAGAGAATAATGTTTGCTGAAGAATTTTTTTTCATTTTGCCTCTTCATTGTTAAGTTGTTGCTTGATACTTGATCATTTACTCTCCATCTACTAGAAATGTTTACTGCTTGGCAAGTAAGTTTTTCTTGAGTGCATCATATGCTTTTTCAGGAGTATTTAGCTATTGGATACGTCCAAAGCAACTCTCAAACATGGGAGGGGAACAGATCACTGAAACAGTGAGTCAGTGTAGCTAAAACTTAAAACTATTCTGTAGTGTTGACTGTGACATAATATGCTAATCCAGCTCAAAACAAGAGTCCTGAACAGATAAACTTTTGCATGTGGTGGTAGTCACAAAAATTTAATTGCTTGTTGGCTTGGCTTCTGTTGTCAAGATGAAGTATTAAGATTTAAAAGCAATGGGAAAGATTTGGGGCTTTTTGAGCTAATATTAGAGTTTAATCCACGTCTCACTGACCACCTTGCTAAGTTTGGACACAAGGGGAGAGGTGAGACCGCCTACCTGTCCTCAACTGTAAGTGACAAATTGACGGGAAGGAAACGAGAACTCCTTGTAGGACCTTAAAGACTAACCAATTTATTTTGGAATAAGCTTTCATGGGCTAGAACCCACTTCATCAGATAAGTTTGTTTTGCTGAAACAGACTAACACAGCTACCCCTTTAGAACATACCAAAACAACTGCAGCAAGCCAAGTATTTCTCTGTAATTGTTGATTCACCACCTGATGTGGTGCTTGTAGACCTCCTCACATTCATCTTCTGATTTCTCAGTTTAGGAGGACCAAATAATTGGCCATCAGCCACCTGAGAGCCATATGGGGGCAAACCTGGCTGAAGCTGTGCTGACTATGATAAATACCTTAGGCTGGATGTGTCTAACTGCTGCATATGGTAAAGCTAGTACAGTAATATGTCTGATTCTTACAATGGTGTGCAAGCCCATCTATCGTGGAAAACCCACCGAGAAAATATGTGCCATGTACTAAACATTCCCTAAATTTAGTAGGAATCAGCATTAACAGTTGCTCAGCTTAACCTATTGATAGAAAACTATTTTTCACAATCTAAATACTGACACTAGCTAGAGGTTGCAGGGTCTCAGTTGTTCAACAGAAGAAGAGTTCTGTGTGTCTCAGAAGCTTGTCTCTTTCACCAAGAGAAGTCACCCAATAAAAGACATTACCTGACCCACCTGTCTCTGTTATAGCCTGAGACCATCATTGTTACAAGACTGCAAATTTCAGAAGACTGTCAGATGCACAATGGTCGTGCCATGTCAATTCTACCAACATGCTGTATCAAAACTAAAGCAATATTCAAGAAGCCTTAGAAGAGCTGTCAAAAAACACTAATAATTCTCCTGACACTCATTTAAATGCAGTTTCTCTTCAGAAGAAAATGGAACAGCTAGAGACAGCTTTCATGGCACACTTTGTAAACACTGTGCTTCAACAGTTAAAACCACAGCATCTAGTTATAGAAAAACTAGTTACTGCTGTTAGTTTGCTGTGCTTGCTAGAAATATTTGTAGTGAGATGGCATGTCCAGTCTGAGGATTTTGACGTCAGCAGCAGCAAGATGTGTAGGCCTACTTTTCAGTACCATCAACCTGAGTTGTGTCATACTCATAAAAGAAAGTGGTTTGAGGACAACTCTAAAGAAGTAAAATCAATACTTTAAAGAAGCTATCTGTTTCGCATCAACACACTTTTGTCATAATTGACAAACTTATAGGTTGTCTAAATCACTGACTGGATGCTTATGTAACCTTTGGGTGGACTAAAGTTCTCTTAATTACCCCTATCCAGAGCCTTAAAAGAAATAAACCCCAACTGCTATGGAGAAGCAGCTGGAGAGCCAGGATTCTGTCTTGAAAGGACTCTCAGAAAAGATTTTTCAGAGGAACCCTTCCTGCATTCAAGTCCTAATGAAAACAGAAGTAATGAGTTTACATATTAACTTTATAAATCTTGTGACAAAAGAAACAAAATAACTAATATATTTATAACATGAGATGGCTATTTTGTAGAACCACATTCACCATTTCACAGCTTTTTTCCCACATCACATAAACAGAAAAACAAATTGAATTTAAACCAAGAAGTCTCCACAGAAACACTGTGAGATGAAATTCAAGAGTTCCCAAAGTTTAGGTGGAGTTCACCTGAATCTCAATTATAGTATCTGTTCACCAAGTCCAAAGGCTTGAATGGAAAGAAGTAGCTCTCCTCTTCTTTAGTTGCAGGAATCTTCAGCAGAAATCCATGCAGACTCTTCTTCCTCTGCTGCAAAAAGCACCATCCAGTCAGCTTACTGATTAACCAGCACTCAGTCACATATACGTACAAAAAAACTCTGCTGCAAAAGGCTCCAGACTGGTCCTATTGAAGAAAAATTGGGGTGGGGGGGGCACTGGACTGTTCTTCAAGTGAGGACTTGGGACAACTAATGAAAAAAAGGGACAGGTGTGAGGATCAAAGTTCTAAAACAAGGGACTTGGAAAGGCACACCAAGCAGAGAGCCCAGGACAGCACCCACTGCTCCCAGAAAGTATCGAGGGAGCCAGCAGACACTGCCCAGAGGAACTCTACCTGGAGATGGGCACAGACGAGGGATCGGAAACAGGCCGCACAGTCCTAGGCCCCTTCCCCAGCCAGTCTCCTCTCCCTGATCTTGTATATGGCAATCTTGGTGTAAGCCAGGAGAAGGTTGACAAGGAGGTCCCGCAACTTTGTAGGGCCATGGATGGGGAGTGCGCATAAGAATAGGTGTGGGGAAAAGTGCAACCAGAACCTCAATAAGAGGCTCTAGAGGAGTTGGAAGAGGGGCTGCAACCTGGCGCACTCAAGATAGGCATGCACCAGGGTCTCCCTCTCACCGCAGAAGGGATAAGTGTCAGGATGATGGATGAACAGTGTCAGGTACATGCCTGTGCTCACAGCTCTGTGGAGGAGCCACCAACTGACGTCCCTGGCGGGCTGTGGGATCAAGGTGGAGTACAGGCTGGCCCACCACCACTCCTCACCTTCCACAGGTGGAATGAGGTCCTGCCACTTGGTGTCGGGGTGGTACACAAGGGTGCGGAAGTGGATGGTGTGGAGCACAAGCATGTACAGATGTTTGCGGGGTGTGGTTTGGAAAAAGGCTGGCTGCAGGTCTAGCAGCTGGCCTGGGGTGTGGGGTGGGGGCAGCTGGGAGGGGTTCACAGGGCCAGGGCCCAGTGAAAAGCTCCATAGGGCAAGCACTGAGAGAGCAGCAGGAAGCACCCTCTCACAGGACCCACTCAAGGTAAGCTCAAGCAGCTGGAGGCAGGGCCGCCTTCACATCTTGGAGTAGGTGCCAGGCGGTGCGAGGGGTGGAGAGCCCCGTGCACCGAGCCCATGCCTACGGATCCACCCAGTCCCCCCCCAGGTGTAGTCCCAGGAGGTCTCCAACCCCGGTGATGCCTGCCAGGACCAACCTCCACCTCATGGAGGGGGCCTCCACCACCTGTACCCTGAGATGGAGGTTGTGTAGCAGGGGCTCTGCAAGGAGGTCCTTCGCCTTGGTGGGTACAACGAACCTGGAGGCCGCAATGAAATTCCAGGTCTGGAGGAGGTCCTGGTAGAAGGTTGGCAGCTCGGAAAGGTCTTGCAGACCACATCTCAGATTGAGATAAAAGAGCAGAATGGTGGGAGGGAGGAATATCTTGCTATCTACTCCTAACTCAGCTTCTCCCCACTACATGCTGAGCCCATGGGCTCTTCTTATTGCAACCACCCTGGCTACTGCTCTCAGACTGCAGCATCTGAGTGCAGCAGGAAACCTTGTTTGTGGAGCATGCTCAGACTTACCACACCTAATTTCCAGAAGCTTCTGTTTGTAGGCAGCTAAATCTGCCTACTAACAGAGACAGTCCCAACAGTATCTCTTAGAGATTTTTCTCTATTAGGCATATGGATTACACTTAAAAATTGTGCAGTGTGAATAATTGGGATGATGTTTAAACTGAGTTTAGTGGATGTCCATGAAGTTTGCAGATATGCAGAAGAACTTACTGTAGTTTATCCTAAAGACTTGGACCAAAACTTTCCTGATGAACTGTTTCCGCTTCACTTCATTGCACAAAATGAGACAAATAAGTCACGGTAAGCACTTCATCAGATAGTGTGGTGCAATCAGCTTTAGACTGCATTTTCTAATATGCCCTCTGAATATTTGTTATTCTTCTTATGACTAACTATGAAGGAAGGCAGTCGTTTTTTTAAATTGCTTGGAATAAAATATAAACTGAGATCCACAGTGCACAAAGATGTTCATATCAGCAAGTTAAGGAAGTATGGTTTGGATGAATGGACCATAAAGTGGATAGAAAGCTGGCTAGATCATAGGGCTTAGAGGGCAGGGATCAATGGCTCAGTGTCTAGCTGGCAACCAGTAACTAGTGGAGTGCCCCAGGGGCTGGTTCTGGGGCTGGTTCTGTTCAACATCTTCATTAGTTATCTGGATGATGGGATAGATTCTGTGCTTAGTGAATTCATGGATGACACAAAGCTAGAGGGCAGGGATAGGATCCAGGGAGACCTAGACAAATTGGGGTACTGGGCCAAACAAAATCTCATGAGGTTCAACAAGGAAAAATGCAAAGTCCTGCACTTAGGACAGAAAAATCCCTTGCACTGCTACGGGCTGGGAACTGATTGGCTAAGTAGCAGCATTTTAGAAAAGGATCTGGGGGTTATAGTGGTTGGGAAGCAGGATATGAGTCACCAATGTGCTTTTGTTGCAAAAAAAATGGCCAATGGTATATTAGGCAGCATCAGTAGGAGTATTGGCAGCAGATCAAGGGATGTGATTATTCCCCTCTGTTTGGCACTGGTGAGGCCACATCTGGACTACTGTGTACAGTTTTGGGCTCCCCACTACAAAAAGGATGTGGACAAATCAGGAGGAGTCCAGCAAAGGGCAACAAAAATGATTAGGGGGTAGGGGTACATGACTTACGAGGAGAGACTGAGAGAACTAGACTTATTGGGCCTGAAGAAGAGAAGATTGAGGTGGGATTTCATAGCAACCTTCTACTACTTGAAGGGGTGCTCCAAAGAGGAGAGAGCTAGGTTGTTCTCAGTAGTAAAAGAGAACAGAACAAGGAGCAATGGTTTCAAGCTGCAGCTGGGGTGGTCAAGGTTGGATATTAGAAAAACCTTTCTCACAAGGAGGGTGGTGAAGCATTGGAATGGGTTTCCTAGGGAGGTGGTGCAATCTGCATCTTTGCAAACATTTAAGACTTAGACAAAACCCTGTCTGGGATGATTTTGTGGGAGTAGTCCTGCTTTTAGCAGGGGGTTGGACTAGATGACCTCATGAGGTCCCTTTCAACCCTATGATTCTATGAATGCTTTGTCCCTCTTGGCAGCAGATGGAGAGTTAGTCCAAGAAATGAGCTTTGATGACCTAATCCCTGACCTTTTGTTTGCTTAAGTCAGTGGTCCTCAAATGTTTTAGATTGGGCTTCCCCCTTACTGGCCCATGCCATCCCAGCAGCTGCAACTTGGAGCTGGGGCCAGGAACCAAAGCTGTGGTCAGGGGTGGGGAGCTGAGGCCCAAGTTGTATTTAGGGCTGGGATCAGGCTGGAGCAACAGTGAGGGGGCCTCAGGCTGGAGTTCTAGAGCTCAGTGCCAGGAACTGAGCCCTGACTGCATCTGGGACCCAGGGCCAGTCAGGAACAAGGCATGGGTCTACCGATGGGAGATGAGGCTGAGGCTGCAGCTGGTGGGTGGGGCTAGAGCAGAGATGGATGCAGAGCACAAGATGAAAATTCCTCCCTGTCTTTATAGGGGCTGGCTCAAGCCCCCAGCACACATCCCTGAAAGCTCCTACTTACCCCCCCCCCGGGAGGCATGCCCCAAGGTTCAGAACTACTGGCTTAAAGCTATTGATTGTTTTGTATATGTTTTTAATTCAGAAAAATCCACATAACAAAGAATTTTTTTATTCACCTGTCAGATGCACCACTCACTATGTGATTAGCTGTTATCTAAATGTATTTCTTTATTTTTTAGTTTTTTGGCTTGAAAATGAAATGTATTATCTCTACAATTATTTTTGTTGTTACATGTTTATCAAAACCAAAAAGTGTAGCTTCATAATACATCTTAAAAGCTTAATAAGTCAAATTATAATTTGGACTGCTTTTTGAACATGAAGTGTGTTAATTTGAAAGATTGCATTTATATGAAATATCGTGCTGTAGAATAGTGTATATCAGGTCTCCAAAAGTAGATGTTTTCATACCAATGCCTATTTTTGCTCTTCTGTAAATTGTTTTGGAAAAGAACTGGAAAAATAAAATGTGTGCAAAATCGGGTAGTGAGTTTAGGTGATTATAAATTACACTTTAATAAATACTTTTATGTCTATTTTCTGCTGCCCTTGGCCTTAACTATACACGGTACTCAAAACTGAATTGTGCTGTTTCTGCTCCTCTGTAGTGAACTCATTCTCTTTTTTGTCTGCAGTTCTTCAACAGAATTATTAATGTCTAAATTGGCACACAGTATCAAGCTGGCAACGTTTCTGTGAGACCCAGCTATAATTTCTAATTTTTAGCTAAACATAATTCTTCATGTATGATTATGATGCTTG
The DNA here is from genome assembly GCA_007922195.1 of Podocnemis expansa. NCBI lineage: Eukaryota > Metazoa > Chordata > Testudines > Podocnemididae > Podocnemis > Podocnemis expansa. The sequence continues at coordinate 11,142,789 of ML681989.1, read as the reverse complement.
TGTTGTTCCCTTATTTTGTTAATTCTTTAAATGACATGCTGTTTATCATGTTAAGAAAAATTAAGTATTTTATAACAGGCCTTCAGTATATTCTGTGCCTCAGACCCTGAGAATTCTTAATCTAGTCTTGCTTAGTAGGCAGTAGGCATATCAGGATGAGAGGTCAAAGGGTGATTAGACTGTGGAGAGAATGGTGAAAAGGAAGGAGAAAGGAGACAGATTAGGGCCAAAAGGACCCAAGGAATTAAAGAGATTGAGAACTGGAAAGGGAAAAATTCTCTTGCTGAAGTATGGAGAGAAAGAGAGAGAGAATATTTATAAAAATATTTTGTATAATTCTTCAGAATTAATCTTTACACTTCGTTAAGAGCAAAACTCAACACAGAAGCACAGTCCCAATTAGAATCTATGTAATTGACATGAATTATTATAATGTACATATGATTTCTTCTTTATATATCAGTCCAATGGAAGCATGTAGTGCAGTCAGCTTGCTTTCTCTCATGCGCATACATCCTTCCCCTTCACTTCTCTTTCATTGGACTCATATATATCCTCCCTGGAACATTTGTGGTGTCAAAACTATTTGTGAACCCTAGAGTCCTTTATTAGCAGGCCACTTTATGGAAATCTGACTATTTAAGCATAGACTTATTTTACTCAGTGGTGATATGATTCAGAAAATAAATTTTTTGGTTTGCTGTGTTGAGTTCTATTATTACATATTTTGCAGTGTACATAAAAGTGGGAAAAAGGATGGACTATATAAAGAAAACCTTTTGTTACGTGGATGTACTGTTAGGAACACAGAAGAGGTTACAGGAATAGTACTCTATGCAGGTAAAAGATGGTTTTTTTCCTCTTTTACTTTAGGTGTTAACTTAATAGTTTCCTTAGACCAGTGCTTTTCAACCATTAGGAGACCAGGGAACACCTAAAGGTATTCTTTACTGTACACAGAACACCTGATGAAAACATTCTTGAAAACGCTGGTAACGGTGGGAGATTTAAAATACCGCAGTCTTAATAAAGCTTCCAGGTGTGTGTCAATGACCACTGTCATGTGCCTGATAGCTCTGCTGCAACAGGGGCATTAACTTGCTCCTTCTCCATCCCAACTCAGCCCCCTGTCAGGGAGGGGTCAGCTGGGCCATGGAACACCTACACTATGTCTGAGGAGCACCAATGTTCCAAAAAGAAGCACCACCTTAGACTGTTACCTTATGTCTATATTATATCTTTTAATATATCATTTTCTTCAGGGCATGAGACCAAAGCTTTGTTAAATAACAATGGACCACGTTACAAGCGGAGTAAACTTGAAAGACAGATGAATGTTGACGTCCTTTGGTGTGTCCTCATACTTGTAGCCATGTGTTTATTTTCAGCCGTTGGTAAGTCCTTTTTAAAAATAAAAGTTGAGGCCCCAACTCTATCCTAAGAGTCACATGCTGTGCTTTACAAATTTAAAAATATGTATATTCCATCTCTTCAGCCAGGCGCCAACTTCCTTCTGTATGTAAAGATTTTTTGTAAGAAACATCAGTTTATTATATATGCACATCAAAAGAGTAATGTTTTTAGTAACAACTAGAGGAAATCACGCAACTGTATGTCAGACTCTGCCAACTTCAGTAGCAACGGTGGGTTACTTTCCAGTAACTGTCCTCCTTCGAGATGGGCTGCTCGGATTCATTCAGTATCAAGTGTGTCTGTGCTGCAGCACATGATTGGCCAGAAACTTTTTAGCCTTAGCCTGTCAGGACAGGGCTGGCAGCCACCGCCCCCTGGCCACCCTGTGGCTATATGTATGGCTGCAGCCCTGCTTCTTCCACTGTTCTTCTTCGAGCACTACTTGGATACATTCAGTATCAGGTGACTGCTAGCCATACTGTAGAAAGTGGGTGGAATTAGAACCTTATCCTCCATCAGCAAGGCTACCCACAAACAGCACAGCACCCAAAATTGGATGAAGAAGCAGTGGGCCGCCAGGCAAATGCCTACAGACATGCCATCAAGTGCAAGATCTTTCAGAGAAGATGTGCATGAGAATGCCGGGGAGTCATTAGCTACTCTGTCAAGAGGCCAGAACTCCAATAGGGGCGGTCCCTGGTTCTTTACCGGGGACCTTGCTATATCATAATAGCAAAAGAGCATCCTTGTCACCAGCAAGACCGTCTAGTGTGGGAGGGTTGCCCTTCCGTAGTAGAATTGGCTCCTGAGAAAGGCAGTCGTGATCCAAAGCAACAGGCTCCTACAGCTGCAGGAGATGAGCAGGGGTGGGATAATTGCTGCCCTTGCCACCTTAGCCGCAATGGGAGGTGAATTGGGTTAAGTTACTAACCAAGACTGGGGGTGGGAAACACATTGCCCCTAGACCAAACGGGGGGTAGACAAACGGCCTTTCCCCACTGACATACCACCAGGAGATGCCATGGGCATGATTGATAAGGGGCCCCATAAACGAAGGCATCCCACATCCACATTGAAGATAATGTAGGAAGGAAAATAATGAGGAAGGAGTACCTAGGGACCCCTACTCCTCCATCCGTTGATGCATGGGAATGGAGAGCTTGCAGGGCGGGACCATGAATGAGGCCTAGATGCTTGATAGGCCGGTCTCTGGGGCCCAAAAGCATCAGAGATGCTCCACCAAGGAGGTCTTCCTAAGGAGAGGAGTGGGCATCGCAGAAGGGCCCTTCTGGAGAGGTGACCCTTGACCAGGTTATAGTAGGAAAAAGGGGGACCCTAGGTACATCCATCCTAGCATCAGGAGAGAAGACAAATGGCGGAGGGCATGAATGATGAATGACCAGGGAGTGAGGACAGAAAACCTGGAGGAAAGGTGATTGAATTCCCATGTTAGGCTATCCCCAACCAAAGGGGCAGGGGTATGACCTGGGACGGGGCAATGAGAACCATTGCAGGCTTCTGGAGGGGCTTGCGCAACTTCAAGGCTAGGTGTACATTTCTCTCCCTTGCCCCCATACTCTACTTTCCCGATACACAGACTCGCGTAGGGAGAGGTGGGCTGAATCGAGGGAAGGGGTATCCAGCGATCTCTATAGATGGAACAGGTCCCCCCCCCAAGGGTCATGCCCCGAAGCTCCAGAATCAGAATGTTTGGGGGGGAGCATGTGACTCGCATGATATTCTCACTTTTCCTCTTATCTTGCATATGGAGAGGCAATCAACCTTTGTATCACAGCTGGTTGACTCATCTCTAGTGTCAGATGTAGGTGTTGGGTCCCGACTGTGACGGGCCAGCTATGACGGATCTCGCATAGTTCTTGATGGGGAGCGAGGACGATGGCCTCGCCAAGATGCAAGGTCGATGTGGTATATAATGCCCGCTCCGAGAGGGGAGGGGTGTTGTTGATGAAAACTTCCCATGTACTGGAAGGGGTAAGGCTTTGACAGGTACCAGCTGGAAGAAGGGAAGAGAGAGAACCTGGGGAAAGGGAAGGAGAGCATAAGGCATCTCCTCGTTAGGGAGGACAAGGGGAAGCCACTGTGTCCTTTAAGGAATGTGGAGGGCAAGAGAGGTTCCAGTCAAGGGCTAAACTTGAGGTTTGCCAATGGGCAGAATGACAAATGTGATGTGGTAAACGTCCTTGGGGAGGAGGGACAGGGGCAGGGGCTGAAGAGGCAAAACCTCTGCAGTGAGGCTCAAAGATCCCTCGGGCAAAAGGCCTAATATGAGTCTGAAGAGCATGCCCCGAGATTAAAAAGGGGCACTGCCTGGGAAGGCGAGGAGGGAGAGGGGAAGAGGGTACTAGCTCACCCTCTTACTTGTCACCTAGGGGGCGGGGTACACCATGCAGCAGCAATTTCCCCCACAACCCGTTGCAGGCCGACACAAATAAGGAGTGCTCTCAGGATAGTGACGTGGGAGCATACTTGCAGCAGTGTGCCCGACTGGGAAGGAGGACGTCGAGGTGTGTGGAGGGAGGGGCTCTGGGTATGAGGATGGGCATGGGTATCATCCCCTTGTCCCAGAGGGCCATAGCCCAGGATGAAGGCCACAGAGCAGGGATTTTTTTGCGGGTGGGGGGCATCATGTGCCCCTTTCTTATGGCTCTATCACCCCAGATTTCCACCAGGACTCCAAGGGCACATGCAACTAGAACCGAGTGCATGTGAGGAGAGTTTTCCAGTTGCCAAGCCCTTACCTGACCCGAAGGTTATGGTAAGGGAAGAGGGAGATGCATCGTTACTGGAGAGGAGGAAGAGGTGCCCCAAGGCCGATTGCAAGGAGGCATTTAACATAAGTGGTTTAGGGTGCTTCCCTGAAGTTGAAGGGTTCAGTTTGATGGAAGGAGAGGCGACCCTATGGGAGTTGATAGCCTATAATGAGGGAAAAAGGGGACCATCATCTCATGGTCCAAAGGCTCATAAAAGGTAGCCATTTCTCTTGTGGAGGGAGGCAAGTACAGAGGTGGTCCATCCCCCAAGTATTCGTGCGATCACAGTGGGCTGGGTGAACATTGAGGCACTTGAAGAGTAAGCATACCCAGGGCTCTGAGGGCTGACCTAGGGGCACAGCTGCTGCAGATCAGGGAGTCAATGGCCAGGGCAAAGAAAGACTGCCCCTCAAAAGGAAAGGCCTAGTATGGACTGCTGTATGTCCTGAGAGAGGTCAGAATCCTGAAGCCAGGCCGCTTGGTGCATAACCATGGCTGTAGCAATGCCGCGGCTGGTCGTATCTGAAGCATCCCATGCCACTGCAAGGGCATCTAAATCCTCCAAGTGTTCTTGTGGGAGGGAGCTGGTAAAACACTTCATAGCATCCCATAGATCTAGGGTGTATCTGTTAACCAAAGCCTGATGGCTGAAGTTGACTAGGCCCTTTTTACACAAGAGGTCAAACTTTCTCGGACTCCTAGGGCCTGGAGGGTGAATCAGGGCAGCTTGGGCCAGTGTGTCCCAGCAATATCAAGGACACGAGTACGAAAGGGGAGGGATCGTCATGGTGACCAGAGAGGGCGCAAACCCCTGGTTGAATAAGGGGTCCTGGACCATCCTTGAGGGGTGTGACCTTGACCCCAGGTAGGTGGTGACCCAGTGAAGGGGGTCGAAGTGCAGTAGCGTCTTCTCTGTAAGACCCTAGACCTGGTTTCATGGCTCTAGTCGGGAGAGGGGACAACTCTGGTACCTGGGTGCCTTCTTCCAGGGCCATGATACTGAGCTGGAACTTCCCTTCTGAGGCCTCAGTGGGAGGTAACCAGCTTCGAATGCAGTAGTGGGAAGAACCCGGTGCCAGGGACCCTTCAGCAAGAGGCCGGCCCCGAGAACTGCACTCTCAGATCTCTTCACAGTGCCAAGGCAAAGAGTGTCGGCACCATGGGAGTTGGAGCCCATGATACCACAGTGATGCGGGGCCCAAGAAGTGAGCAGCTCCCCCCACCAGTACTGGGTAAAGTGGAAGGAAGGTAGGAAGGAAGGAAGGTGGACTTACCATTTGCTTTGGTGGCATGGCAGCATGTTCAGGAGCTGAAGAGACTCTGCTGCTTCAAAGGCCTCTGGTGTCGGTGGCACTGTGATAGGCTCCAGGCTCTCACCCTGGAGGGGAGGGCCAGAAACGGCGCCAGCACTTCGGTGCCGAAGTTGACCCCAAGTGTGTTTACCTAAGCTCTCCTGGGGAACAGCGCCAAGAGGGCCTTGGTGCTGACTGGCATGTAGAGCTGCTGCCAACGTGCAGAGCTCAGATGCTCCAGCCCTTTCTTTGGAGAGGAGGTGGCAGCTATAAGATCATGTGGCACCGAGATGGTGCCTAGTATGATGCCGAATGGGGCTCTTTATTCACAGCTGGAGAGTGGTGCTGAAAGGGTTCTGGTGCCAATCTAGCACACGGTGGGGTGCTGGAGGCCAATCGTGGCTTTTATGCCTAGCTGGAGAGTGGTGACAAAAGGGCTGAAGTTCTAACTGAGCATGCGGTGCTGAGTTAGAGGCCAATCGTGGCTTTTATTCATAGCTGGAGAGTGGCGCTGAGAGGGCTCCGGTGCCAGCCCAGCACATAGTGCTGGTGAATCCTTAGGTGCGACAGGAGCATAATCCACCCAGTAAAGCTCACCCAGGCATTTAAGATACTTCCCGTGGGGGTTGTCCCTCGAGAAGACCTTGCTGCAACTCACAAAAGGCTTGGCCCCAAGCTGTTAGGCAGCGAGTGGGAATGGGATCAGGTTTCGGTTGAAAGGACTCGTAGGAGCACTGGCATTGTCCACAAACGGATCTTACAGAGAGAATGGCTCGTAAAACAGAGCAGACAGAGAGGCACTTGCATATAGCAAGAAACAGGCTGTTCCATAACCGTTGCTGAGGGTGGAAAAAAAGGTACTGGGGAGGAGCGGGGCTGCAGCCATATATATGGCCATAGGGTGGCCAAGGTGCAGTGGCCACCAGCCCTGCCCTGACCAGCTAAGGCTATAAAGTTTCTGGGCAATCGTGTGCTGCGGCATGGACACACCTGATACTGAATGTATCCGAGCAGCGCTCAAAGAAGCAGGAGTAGTGCCTGACTGAAAAAGTAGCATGTTTGAAATCAGTTCATCATGACTTTAAGTATGGAAGAATTAAACACATATTGAATGTCAAAGATAATGTATGAACACGAAGTAAGTATAATTATTGCAATACCATTCACCTAGCTCTATTAGCTTAAAACAGAGATTTGTAATATACAATATTAGCCTATCATGTTTAAGTATCCAAAATTATAATATTAAAAATTACATAAAGTCCAAATTCAAATGATAAGTCAAAGAATAGACTACTATTGACTTCAATGGAATTTTTGCCAGTGTAAAAAATGTTAACAAAAAAAGGAGGAGGGAAGGGGCAGAAGTAAGTTTTGTGAAAGTGTGTCTGTGTGTGTGCCCTTTTAAATTCCATATTTTATTATGTTTGGGTTTGTTCTGGATGTGTGTCATTGTATATAAACTCTAGAATTTCTCTTGGCAACCTTAACTATATTTTGCCAAAATTTCTGTGTTATTTTAATACTCCTGTGTCTCTTTCCAGCAGTTGGTAAATCCTCTTTGAAAAAGAAAGATGAGGGCCAAACACCACTCTGTTATTCATGTTTTTTTGTTCTCTCTAAGATCAATGAAAGCCAGGTGCATCCAAAAACAGCATTTCATTCTAGCATTTTTCAATTTTTTTAGAATAGAATCCTAGTAACAGAAGCTTTTCTTTTCTCTTTTCCTTTATTTTTCATCATTTTCTAAAATGAGTTGTACATTCCCGTAACATTTTTATCAACCTATCGTCTATAAAATATGATCTAGAGTGAGAGGCTAAGATATTAAAAAATGACTAGAGATCTGGGGTTTCTCAATTTTAGGGTAGCAAGCTTGAAAAGGGCCCTGGTTTTTTGCTAAGCACCCAACCTCAGAACATGAAGCCCCTTAAAGGCATCACCATAAGTTGGGAATCTATAAATTTGTAGCATCCAAAATCACTATGTCTTTTGCAAGTCAGAACAGGTAGTAAAAGGAAACTTGATATAGCCTATTGCAAGTGTTCAAGTATTTTTACTCTAGATTATTAAAAATAATGATAGACGTATCAGGACAGAAATAATGTAAATCTTAACACCACAACAAAATATTTAGTGAGACAATGTCATTTTTGTTAATCCGTTATTTCAATGTGGGAACAAGGGGCATTTTAGAAAGAAAGAATTTTTTTAATGGTCTTTAGCTCTTTGTTGATGCTTTATGACATATAAACAATAAGAACTGGAAGATTAAGTTTTTGGGAAGAGTTAAGGTATTGGATTTTTTTCTGCTTGTTTTTAATATCAAATGGCATCAAAAATACAGTAGAACCTCAGAGTTGTGAACGTATCAGGAATAATGTTTGTTTGTTAACTATGAAATGTTTGTAACTCTGAAAAAAGTACTATGGTTGTTCTTTCAGAAGTCGACAGCTGAACCTTGACTTATCACAGCTTTGAAACTTTCCTGTCCGTAACGGTGCTAGGTTTTCTGGCACTCCTTGCAGCACAGCAGACACCCGGGCAGACAAGTGATGTCACAGTGCAGCACAACATTGCAGTCCCCATTTTGGCACCCCTCAAATGTTGGTGCCAGCCTGCAATACCTACCTTGCTTACCGTGTTGCGCCAGCATTGTTTACTGTACAGAAGAACAATGCTGCTTTTAACCATCTTAATTTAAATGAAACAAGCACAGAAAAAAATTCCTTATCTCACAAAATCTTTTTAAAACTTTTTTATTTTTTAGTAGTTTATGTTTAACACAGTACTGTACTTTTTTTGTCCCTGCTACTGGCTGATTGCATACTTCTGGTTACAAATGAGGTGTATGGTTGATTAATCAGTTTGCAACTCTGGTATTCATAACTCTTGCACCCTAATTAAAAGGATGGGATTGCCATATCTTTGGTAAAGACATCATTTCTCCAAAATATTTCCCTTGCATTAAAAAAGAATTAACAAACACTATCAACAAAGACTTTGAAATAGCATGACTAAAATCTCTTCCCCTCATAGTTGCTGAGATTCTGTTCTTTAGACTCTTGTGATGATCACCATTTCACTAGTTCAACATATAAGACCTGAATTTTAAGTGTACAAAATACACATTTAAAAAAAAATCTTTCAGGCCTTTCTCATAAATCATAACAATGGAAGAAAAAGACACATGCCCTCTTTTTTAGCGTTCCAGATCACGTTTAAGGGCAAATGCATACAAAATGATTTTTTATATTTCTTGGTGTTGATTTGAGTTTTTGTCTGTTTCAACTCTTCTGCAGGTCATGGCCTTTGGGTGTGGCAATACAGTGAGAAGAAACCAGTTTTTGATGTTCCAGGGCTTGATGGAAATTATTTATCACCAGTTCTAGCTTCAGTGTATTTATTTTTGACAATGATAATAGTTTTTCAGGTAACAAAGTCGTCTATACTGATTTCTGTGCTCACAGTTTACTGACAGTAATAATTATAGAGAGAAAGAAAGCAACCAGTTTGTCCTACCAAGGCACTTAGGGAGCTAATTAAGCCTTTAAAATGTAATGCAATTAGACACAACACAATTAAAGCATGAAAAATGAAGAATAAATATTATATAGCTAGAAAAATAGAGGATCCTCCTTAATGTAAAAACAGCCCTGAAAAAAATAAAGGAGCAGATGCTTAGCTGATGTAAATTGCCATTGCTCTATTGACTTTAATGAAGCTGCAAAAATTCACACCTGCTGAGGTTCTGTCCAAAATATTTTAGGTGTTCTTTTTAGTAAAAAGCAAGATGGATTTCATATGAGGAATGGGCCTGTTGGGAAGGAGCAGATTTCATGTTCTGTGGGATACCATGCTCCAAAAGCTTGGAGGAACACCTAGAACCTTAGTGATTTGGTGTGCAGGTAACTTTCCTACCAGGACAAGGTGAGCTAAAATTTAACCCTTTAAAAATCCCAAATTGGTTAGAATTTACACAGGAGACAAATGACTACAGCTGTCATCACTCAGCACCTGTGCAAAGGAGGTAGATATTGGATGGTGGATGGGAAAGGAGGTCACTGAATACTGTGGTGTGTCAAGAGAAGTGTGGAAGCCTCTGTCCTTGGGACATGTAAAATTAGAGCTGACATAGCACTAGAAAATAGTATACTAGTGAAGGGAAATATCTTGCCATGAAGAGAGATGCATGAAATAAGTAGGTTTTTGCCATTTCCAGAGTATGGTTTTAATATATCAAGGGCTTTTTCTTTTCTTTTTTTTTCTTATTAAAGAAAACTCATAATGGACTTATTTAAATATATACCCTTTACTATAGCTTTTGCTACACAACCACACTTGATGCTTGTATATGTGCTGTAATTCATCACACGAGTCTAATTCTAAATGTTGTATATAAGCAAGAGAAGAGTTTCTGCATTGAAAAACATCTGCAAGACAATGTTCAATTTATAAATTATGTTTTTCATGGATTTTTGAAAATCCCCAAGAAACTACTGAAAAGAAAATTCAGAGAGCAACATGCTTTGTTCAGCAATTACAGAATGTGTTCTTTTGACTGAACTGCTGCTCAAAAACTAGAACCAAAAAGGTTTTCGCTGCAGAACCTTCCACCATTCATTTATTTCACCTCTCTTGGTCATGGAATGCTAATTTAGTGGCAGCCTGTTATTTACACTGATAAAATTTGAGAGCTACTCATCCATTATTTGATACAAAATAATCTTTTGTATTTGCAGGATTCTGACCGTACTGTATGTTTTCCCCCCTTTCTTCTTTTCCTTTTCTAGCTTCTTTCAAGCTCATCTTATTAGCCTGAAAAGGTTTGCTTCTGTCCAAGCCTTGATAATCACACTTCCAGACATAATTATGGATTTCAGCTCTACAATTGCAAATAGGCTTTTCTAATCTCTCCCAGTAAACTCTTTGCAAACATTTTAATTACTTTACAATATTGACTCTAAGCCTATTAAACTCTAATCCTGGTAGGTAAGTATATTACATACACTCTTTGTGATTTTAGTCTGCTATAAAGTTGATTAGATTATGCCAATTCCATATAAACAATGCCACCATTTTCTCCTAATTAGCGTGTTTATGTATTTTAGGTTCTGATTCCGATTTCTTTGTATGTATCCATTGAAATAGTTAAAGTATGCCAAGTGTTCTTCATTCATCAAGATAAGGATTTATATGATGAAGAGACGGACTCTCAGCTGCAGTGTCGAGCTTTAAATATCACAGAGGATTTAGGGCAGATGCAGTATATATTTTCAGACAAGACTGGAACTCTTACTGAAAATAAGATGGTTTTCCGAAGATGTACTGTGTCTGGCGTAGAATATTCGCATGATGCTAATGGTAAGCCTAATGCCTTGTTTGCTGACCAGTGGTTTTACTTCAGCTGGTTTTCATTCACCAAAAAAGTTGCTGTGATTTTAAAAGAAACAACACATTGTGTAGGATTTGTGATATGGGCTCCAACACACACACCGGTCACAATGACGGTTGTAAAATTAGCAGTAATTTGGTATCTGTTCATTTTGGGAATTATAACCTTACTGAGGATTCTATAAGATCTTGAGTGTGTTGTCAAGGTTGCTGTTCTCTGTAGGTTCAGGGTCTACCCAGCAAAGCATTTAAGAATATGCTTTACTTAAACAACACGGATAATACCATTGATATCAATGGGATACTCATAGACTTAAATACATGTATGCTTAAGTGTGTTGCTGGATCTGTTCCGCATTGTGTAACCTCACTCAAGATAGTCAGTGTCAGGAACAAAGTATGAGCAAGACTACTATTGTAGCTTCCATGTTAACATAGTAGCACAGTCTGATGTAATAATATTTCATCTCTTTTAGGTTTAACCTATTCACTCCAGTGCCCCTATGTGATGGGTAGCTCTGTGTTAACTCTTTTGCCACCACACCAGTTCTGTTACTGAACAGAACACCAAGTAGTTAGCTTCTGAAGCATTAAAAAGAAATTCATTTACCACAAGGGATTAAGGTTCTTATCATCTCGTAAACCTCTTAAAATTATTCAGTGACTTCCTATTTTGTGATTTTATGGAATTTGTGTTAAGCTATTTCTCCCCTAACATTTTAGTTGTACCCTTTGGGACTTGAAAGCTTTGAAGTTCTCAAATCATATTCTTTTTGTATACTTGATATCTATAGTACTGAGTTTCTAAATGCAGTAATTAAGTTTATTAGCCTGCAGTACATTATACTTTCCTTGAAATTCATTTGAGGAGTTCAGCTAACAAACTAGAAATGGCACAATAGATACATATTAAAGGTGAACAGTAAACTGTAAAAAGTCATTTAAAATTGTATGAGATCTGAAGATAGTAAGAGAATATTGTGGAGGCTTAAATTACACAGTGAATGTACTCTTAAAATACAATATTTTAGAATAGTAATAATATATTGTACTTAAACTAATTTTCTTGAGAAGAAATCAGAGCACTTAACAAAGGTAGTAGGGTATTATTATTAACCCTATGTAACAGATGGGAATACTAGGAAGGAGAGAAGTTGCAGCTTCCCTAAGGTATTGCAGTGAATCAGAGACAGAAGTGGAATAAAACTTCCAGTGCGTCTCCTGACTCCCAGTTCTGTGCACTAAACACTAAACCATATTGCTTCTCCTCACTTTTCTTGTTTACCTTTTACTGTGCTCCTTACAAGAATTAAGAATATTACAGTTAACTAAAACAATGCAGCAAGTATTTTATATGTTAGATCAGTGGTTCTCAACCACTGTGTTAGGACACATTATTGTGTCACCACGCAGTGGTAAGTGTGTTGTGGAGAGCCAGGAAGATGGGTGGATTTCGCCTGGTTGGTGTGGCCTGGTGTGTCCTATAAAGTCGTGATATGCTACCAAGCATGTCATGACCTGCAAAGAGTTGAGAACCACTAGGTTAGAGTGTATCAGGTGGTGCAGGGTAAATACAAAACCCTGAACTTGGGTCTTGATGAGTAAGTAAAGAAGAAATCAAACGTCAAATATTTTTATTTTAACAACATTATCATTTTCAAGTCTGCCTATGTTTTTCTTTAGTGATTTGGGATTACAGTATAAATGTTAGAAAACAATAAAAACAAAACAGTGAACCTGATCATACACAAAATTATCAAATACACAATGCAAATAAAATTTAAAAATAGTTTATTTTCTTTACCTGCTCTCATTTACAGGTATATTTGTGCTCACTTGTAATTCTAGTTGGTACAAATTTTTCAGAATACAATGTGATTTTTAAGTTGAAAGTACCCTTTAATCATATTATCTTAATCTTGAATTTTCTCTTCTCTACATAAAGTGATCTTGCACTAATTCTTTGCCTTTCTGTATATAAATGGTCATAATTTTCATTTTATTCTCTACTTTCAGAGTCAGTGGCAGAATAAACAAATGTTCTCATATGAGATTTTTTTTTTTAGCACTTAATCTCCAGAATGATTCCCTGGCCCATTCTTTCTGTAAATTTCAACTGATAGCCAATCTACTGATTATCCACTAGTTTAGGTCACATAATATCCTTACATCAACTGTTTCAGCATCTATAGTGTTTTATGTTCCTGTTTTTAAGTACAAAAAGATTTGTAGGAAGCCCTTCCTTCTATTACACATAGCAGAAGTTAGCAATCCTACCATGATGTGTTTGGAATATATTTAATAACTAATTCTTCCATCTTTCCCAGTCAGTTCTAGTTGTGAATTAAAATGAAATTTAGAGAACTCTAAAATCTGCCACTTCTATTAAATGATCTAGTCTTGCCACATATGCAAGTTTAAAAAATGCTTAGTACAAACAAAATCCATTTGGCTCCCTGCACAGTTATATCTATTGTTTTTTAAAGGTCCACGTCTTTTATTTTATTAACCATAATATTTCTTTCTGTCATAGTAATTTGACACCTGGAACCAAACTTTGAATAGTCTGTTAGATGATGAGATAAAAATAAATACCATTGCAAGATAATTTAAAACTGTTACCTCAGTCTCATGATTATGATGTTGAAATTCCAAATTAAGTTTCTATTGTGGTACCTAGTGGGAATGAATATTCTTGGATTAGGAATTCTAATCGGAGTGGTTTTGTTTGAGCTTGTTATAGGAATGTAATATGGTAGCACCTGGTAATGCATCTAATAGACTAGGCTTAGTCTCCTCACCTCTGTACCATGATTTATGACATATTACAAGCTTTGGTCACACCCCAAAAATTCATCCAAAGGTTCTTTCCTTTCTCCCCCCTGCCCTGCCACTCTAACTTTGTTCTTTTAGTATTTGAGCACTTTCCAGGAATGTTTTAAGCAACATACCCAATGACTGTCACATGTGCTTTATATTCTCTCTCTCATCCTCTCCTCACTGGGAGAATTTTATGTACAGCACAGAATTTTGATTTGGCAGAATTTTGTTGTTAGTTTAAGGTATGCGCTATCTTGTTTTTATATAGGGAAAACCCAGGTTGATATGGATCTTGTATTTGAATTGGAAGATAATGAGGTTTGTAATGCTCCTTACTTCCTATATGGAGTTTATTCCACCATCTCAATCAGCTCCAGAGAAAGTTCTTTCACCAGAACAGATGACTTTAACCCTTGTGGGTAGAAAGTTCCATTGTGCCAGAGAAGTGGAACTGTCAAGCTTAATCTTCATTCCCAGAGCTTTTTTGATATCCTGTACATGGGCTATGGAGCACCTTGAAGATAAGGAGCAAGACCTTAAATTTGACTTGATATCCTGTGAGAAATGAGAGTAGAAAGCAGTGAATAAGCATGATACCCTCACAGTAGCCAGTGTTGCTGAGAAATGCTGCTGGATTCTGTACGAGTTGGAGCACCCTAAAGGCCAATAGCTTGGTGTCCAGATATTTTCAATGTTGGACTCTAGATAAGAGAGAATAAAGTTGTGTATAACCAAGACAAGGTCATCATCTGCCATGATAGGATGGAGTCTCCTAGCCAACTGGAGATGGTAGAAAGTATTACTCAGGGATGCTGCTGAGCTTAAGGTCAGTAAGAAATCCAGGATCACTTTTAAACTGCACACTAAATTGATCAATTATAAATGTGTACCTTGTACCAAAAAGACTCAACCACAACTGCAAACTCTTCAGAGTGCTTGCTTCAGTTCATCAGCATTATCTCTGGGTTCAGCTTCAGACAGTTTTACTTCATCCAAGATCTGATTTTGTTCAAGAACCTTGATGGTTGTGAGATGGTTAGAGGGGGTAAAGCATAAGCAGCAATGTGTGTCTTTTGCACATTGCTGTACTTAAATACCTGTCATTTGATCACCAGTGCTGCATGTAGATGCTGAATAAAACAGAAGAAATAATTGATTCTTTGGAACTCCTCAAATGAGAAGTTGTCACCGTGCCTCAGTAGGTCACTGCTGTGAATACCAGATTCTGCTAAGGAAGAGGGGAGACTTGCCCCAAACTGGTGGTTATTCTATCATTAGATATACCAATCCAGTGACAAAAGTAAGCTGTCTAACCATGTTGGTTAACAAGAACTCAAACATGCATTCTCCATAGGCATTCCAACCCTTCTTTCATTCCCAACACTGCAATTTATAAGTGGTTACTGAAAATCAGTTAAAGGGTTCTTTTGGTCTCAAGAGATCAGCCACATAGCCAAGTTAATATTTAACTCAGATTTTACCAAATAATCAGACTGCTGCCAATCCCTTAATAATTAAAATCTAAAGATTTACTATTAAGAGGAAAGAAGAAAACAGTTAAAATAGATCATATACATACAATAATGGTGATGTTCTTACATCAAGTTTGTAGCAGTGATGTTACAAAACAATATGAAAAATTTTCTTTGCCAGAGTAGTGTCAAACGTTTTCTTTAAACATCTTATGACCTTTGAGTTTCTCAGGGTGGTAGTTACTATTAGGACACTAACACCTTCTTAACAGCCTAATTTTATATTGTTTTAATGCAAGTTGGATGGGGTGAAGATGTGTCAGTTTTTGGGTTGGCTTAGCCAAAGGACAATGCCTCAGATGTTATACCTTCTTTTGGCTCCCTGGTATTATCACCTGTGAGTAACCCTGACTCTGAAGTCCCAGCCTTCCATGGGAGAGCACTGTTTGGGAGTCACCTACAGTAAAGCACCCAAGGGGCACTAATTGAAGAAGAAGAAGATATTCACCTTATGCAAGAACAATGGTTCTTCAAGATGTCTCCTGCAATGGGTGCTCAATAACCCGCCCGCCTCCCTTCTGCTTTAGGGTTCTCATTCTGACTCTGCAGTAGAAAAAAGGAGTTGAGGGCAGTTAACTGCATGCTTTGTCTAGCCTTGTGACACAGCATGAAGAGAGACAGCACATTTATGGGCCCAAAGGACACTGCTACTAACATTCTCCAATCAGCAACACAGACACCTACTGTGTAGCACCCATAGGGATACACATCTTCATGAACCATCATTACTTCACAAGGGGAGTAATTTCTCCTTAATATACAGGCACTGAGTCATATGAAGCAGAAAACCCACATTTTTTTGTTCTTTGCATTTTTTCCCTCTTTCAACTTCTGCAGGGAGAAAAAATCCAGAAAGTGGAACAGTAAAAGGGAAGATCAAAGGGAAGGGAATGGTCAAAAGCCCAGCATTTTCCACTTAGATTAGCCACATTTCTTAGTCAATGTCTGGGGAAAAAAGATCCCTCTTGGGGCACTGCATGTTTGTTCTTGGTGAAGATTTGGGTGGGGGGAGAGGGACTGGGAGGCTGGAGAGGGCGTGTATCATGTAGCAAAGTCATTTTATCAGTTTTGTGTCAGTTTTGCAGTTTGAACTGTTCTCTTCTTGTGAGTAGATGTCTGACCTACAGACATAATTCACACAGTCCAAACTCACTTCACATCCATCCAGGGAATTTGGCTTTATTAATTAAAAAGGAAATTAGAAAATGATAAAGATGTACTCAAACCCTTTCCCCAGGTTTGGCTGTTGCTCCAACATGGTTGCTTTCCTCTCCTATGTTCACATGGATAAAAATTCATCTGCCTCAGGATCCATTAACCTGTTCTCAGCAGGATCAACACCTGCTGATGAGGCTGGGTGATTTTGAAACATGGTTGTCACTGATTTGTTTTTCCCTTTTCACTTTCCTTTGCTTTGTCACTGAAAAAAGTGAGTGACAAATTAGAACTGTCAGGTTTAACTATGTATTTTTAATCCCTGTGTGAAAAACAAGCACAGTAGCATTCAGCATGGTTGTAATCTGAGACCTTCAGTAGATGGATTGCCCTGGGAAATTTTCATAAGAATTAAGAGTTCTCAGACACTAGGGCAGGGGTCTCAAACACGTGGCCTGGGGGCCACATGCGGCCTCTAAAGCTATTTCCTGTGGTCTGCAATGACACAATCATTACCAATATTTGCAGTATCACTGTACGGAAAGGTTTCAGTGGTGCAGCCCTCGGGCTAGCATACTAATCCTCATGCAGCCTTCTGCTAGTCCTCATGCGGCCCTTGTGGTGATTTGAGTTTGAGACCCCTGCACTAGGGGAAGAAAAGCTTCACTAAGTTTGTCTTAAGGAACTAAAGGGGAGTAACATTGGAGCTTTCCTACCTCAGCGGTAGCAATAGGGTGGGATGGTGCAACCCAGATAGATGAGGCAAGGTAAAAAATGGCACGGAGTCTATTCTGAATGACATGCATTGATCTGTGCGGGGAGCAGATTGGGTATCAGATGCACTTTTATATGGTTAAGGTGGAATGCCAATTGCAGTTTACCTAGAAGATGTCACCTGTGAAGCTACCACTATGTTTAATGACTACCTCTTGTTGGCTGTCTAACTTCCAGCATCCCAGACTTATTCTTTTAGCTCAATAGAGATGCTATAGTGTTACTTCAATAGAGATTATAGGATAACATGGAGGGTTGAATCAAATTAATATGTGAATCAAAGGACTAAGTAAAAAAAATAATTAAATTACTCATTAAATCTTTTTTTAAAAAGATCTTACCAAATAGACTAGTTGAGATTAGTGTAGTATAGTTATTTTGAAAACTTTATTGTTGCATTTGAATAGAGCAAACATTAAAGAAGTGAAATTCTTAGTTCATGGGAAAAGACCTGATTTTTGTTGGAGCTTGTTGCCAGCTTAATTTGCAAGGTTATATAACATGAATGATATGATTGTTGCAATCTGACATTCCTCAGTTACATTATTGTGGTTCTGAAAGGTACGTACATATTCATTCCATATAAAGAGCATCTACATGGGGAAAATCCAAGAACATCAGTATTCAGTGAGAAATGCTGATGACATTGAAACCACCCCATAGCAATGTCTGAAAAGAGTTCTGAATTTAAGGGGGTAAGAGGGTGGGTGGTTGAGTGGAGAGTTGTGGAACATAGTGTTCCTAAATAAACATGTTTTGCACAGTTGAAGAGTCATGAACCTTAGTCATGCTGCATAGATTAAACCACATTTCATAGTTTCTAAAACCTCTTAAAACTAACCATTACAAGATATACGGCTGTTATAGAAACAGCCAGAATCCTATTACACTCTGAGAGCCTGAGCTTCACCTCAAGTACACTGATGCAAATCTGAATGCCCTTCATTAATATCAGTGGACTTACATGTCTGTAAAATAAGAATCAGGTGTCTGTGCTTCAGGCTTTGATCTACTTCAGTTTATGGGTGAGGTTTAGTTTTAAAATAGCAAGAATGACTAAAAGAGTGAGTTACAAAGAAAATCTCTCTTGGGACCAGAATATTTTCAATAGTTTATGTGCAGACAAGAGTTGACTATAGTGGATATATAATATTGATAAGCATGTTGAACCTCATTCTAGGAAAAATGCTTATGTTATGCTCCTTGAGGAAACAGACAATTTTTGAAAATAAAAGAGACAAAAACAATGAATAAGTATACAGATAAGGAATGCAAAGGCAATTTGGTACATTTTCCATTTAATGCATTTTCGTTTAGTTTTTGATTTGCATGTCTGTGGAATAAAATAATAATTAGCTCAGGGTCTGTGCTTGGAGTTATGCATTTTGAAAGACGTTTTCAAAGCACCAACATTTCCTGGATATGATTACAAGAGCACATATTCATTTAGAAAGCCTCAGTAAGTCAGAGATTCAACCAAGACATCCATGGCCTGTTATTAACCAGTATAGCTGGAGAACAGCTTGACCAGCTGTGTGGAACGTTTTGCAAAGATAAATGGTCATCATTTTAACCTGGCAAAGGTACATAACATGGAGGAATATAACATTCCCTTGGCATGCCCTTCAAGTGCATGTTGTCAGCCATAAGAAAGATTGTTGCTTATGGATAACCCGAGACTGAGATCTTCAGCCTTGGGACCAGTTCCTGTGAAATGCTAACTGTTCTCAACCCCTTCTGACTCTGCTAGGAGTTGAGAGTGCCACTTGGAACCTTACAGAATCTGGTGTTATAATGTATATTTTATAGTTAACAGTGCAAATTCTCAATACTACTTTGAGATAAAAGCACGCTAATGAAAATGAGCACAGGTTTCCCAGAGTACTTAGGTGTGCATATGTGAGAGTGAAAGCTTGTATGATAGTGATTTAGTACATAGGATCGGGAAAGCCTGACTTGTTACACCAGCGCACTGATCCAAAGCCTTCACTCTCTTGCATAACTAATACTATGAATCTGTATTCAGTACCCTGCATAACTATATTCTGCTTTCTTTGAAAATAATAAATGCCTTTTCAGTGAATGCATGATGAATAGATAAATGTTGAAGTGATAAATGCCTGTCTAATGAAAGAGAAGCCCAGCTACTAAATGGTCATGATCCTAGCTGAATGAATAAATATGATATGCATCAGTTCTAAATAATGAAATCTGCTGGAAATAAGTTTGCACTACACCAAATCTGCTTTACACATTTCTTTGTTCAATGATGGCTTCCTTATGCTGTTTAAGCTGCCACTGTGGATTGTTATCATAAACTTTTATAGTTACACAGTTGATTTAAAAGATTTGATATACAATATTGGAAAACTCTGAAGCAAACTTTTAATTCTGTGCGCGTTTAATATTGTGCTCTGTGGTACACAACTAACAGAATCTAGTCATTGCTACCATCAGATTAATAACAGTTTTGACTCCTGCAGCATTAGTAAAGTACATTAAGACCCAACACTGAGTGAGGTTTAAAAATCTTTGTTGATGGCTTCTTGCACTTTATTCATTATTGTGCTTTTTCCTAGCATTGTCATGCTTATTTTGTTTAGGGTTTCATTCAGAGAGGAAGGATGGTCCAATGATTAGCCTAGAATTTGGGATCCTAGGTTCCTGGCCCTGCTCTGCTACAGACTTTCTGTGTTAACTTGAGCAAATCACTTAGCATTTCCGTGCCTCAGTTCCCCATTTGTAAAATAGAAGGATGGTGAGGTATTCCAATATTATGTAAATTAAGGCCTTATGCTGACCATCAATAGATTTGTTCTGAAATTTTTGTGGACAGAAATACAAAATTTCCCAATCTTTACTGGAGGACAGGAAGGTTTGGGTTTTTTTCTTTCATTGACCATAACTGGAAAACAATTCTTTGATAGTTTTAGCAAGAAAAATGTTAGATTTTATAATGAGCTTCAATGGATTTGAAGAGTCTAATAGCCTCATCTCACTGAGCTGAAGATGAGGCAGGCAGTGTACTGAATTAAACTGTTAATTTATCTGCCTTAGTCAATACATATTGCTGTTCAGTTAAGATGAGTCTGTGTTATATTTTAATAAAAGAACCATTCATTCTTATAGCAAAATGCAATATAATACTAAAAGTAGTCAACACAGAGAAGGCTGTAGCCACTACTTCTCTTTCTGTTTTCTTCCTTCTCACAAAATGTGTAATCTTACCCTTTCTGTATTTTTATCAATAGCCAGACGTCTAGCCATGTATCAAGAAGCTGATTCTGAGGACGAAGAAACAACAGCTAAGGGGGGAATAGTATCCCAGCGGGGCAGTATCAGCAGTCATCAAAGCATTAAAGTTGTCCACAGAAGTCTGAGTGCAAAATCCCACCGAAGGACTGGCAGCAGGGCTGAAGCAAAAAGAGCAAGCATTCTCTCCAAACACACAGCATTCAGTAGCCCAATGGTTAGTTGTGAGCAACAAATGTTATTTGCTCTGTAGCTCTTGGCATCACAATTGCTTTAAAAAAGGAAAAGGATGAGGAAATCTGTACCACCCTGTATACTAATCATTGCTTTCATAGTCTTGACTTTCTCCTTTTCATTATAGTTTTATGTTAAAAATAACAAAACATGCAGAGATTTTACATAAAAAGTCATCCCTCTAAGCTCCAAATTCATAAATATAAACTGAGACCTTTGTGTTGGGTATTTCTTGGTTTTCAAGAACAAATTTGTTTTATCCCTTTGTTTATAACAATTTATGTTAGAGTAGAGATTAAAATCAAGGGTTCTAGTGGTCTCTGTATGCTTCTTTTGATCTCAGTTTTTGGGAAGCATTGATTTACAAATGCCTGAATAACAAATAATGTATTCAGATCCACACTGTAATTGCAAAAGTGAGTCATTCCACAGTTTCATGTATAAGGAGTTCAAGATTATCTTTAGGTAGAGCAAGTTATGTTAAAAACCAAACAAAGCTTGCTTTATATGCAGACAAATTAGGTGAAAAAATGTCATGATAACTTTTCCATGACAAATTTCTATAAGTCTTTTTACATGTCATGCCAGTTTTCCCTCCTGCAAACTGGTATCTTATTAACATTATGCTGACATGCTGCTTTACCTGTTGCAGTCTTTTTACATGGAAGTCAATGCAGCTTTGCCAAAGTTAAATTGCTCTAATGGAATGGAGAATTAGGGCCTGCATACTTTGAGTCTTTTTTGATTCCAGCTGCTGATGGCCAGCCAACATTGTAGAAAGTGTAGAAAAGTGTACAAGCATAGAAAAGGTCAGTTGCAATTTGCCCGGCTGCCCCAACCCCACTCAGTAGCAAGCAGCAATAACTTAGAATAGAATCATAGGGTTAGAAGGGACCTCATGAGATCATTGAGTCCAACCTCCTGGGGCTTGAACCCAGGACCTTCTGCATATTAAGCAGAAGTGCTAGTCACTAGACTTGCCAAGGAAGGCAATGTTTTGGGCCTCATATCTTTACAGAGCACATTTTTTATCTTTTCTGTAATCAGCATTATCCCTTCCTAGGAAGCTGATGTCTTTACCCTACAAGGAATGTAATAACTGCTTATATACAGTGGAAGATACTCCACATTTTGGGGTTAGTAGCATATGGGCTGCACTCTAACTCCAAGTGGTTAAAATACAGTGCAGCTAAACAGTTTTTGTGGTGCAAAATGATTAAGCTTACTGTTTTGATGTCAGACCTAGCTCTCAGTTTTGTTGTTGTCTTGTTTTCCATAGTATAGTTCTATATATTCTTGCAGCCTGAAGTAAATAGCAGTAATTGTCTGAGGTTAGATTGAAGAGAGGAAGGAATGTCAGGATGCTACTCAGTTTCCATCAACAATCCCAGTATAGTTGAATGTTTCTGCTATGGTGATGATCAAATAAAGGGTTAACAATGGTGTAATTCACAATGTAATTGTCATCATTATCCTTCATTGTTAACAGGCCACTGAAATTAATAGAAGCTGTTCACATTGTTTTTAGAGTAATCTGAGATGGTCAATCAGAGAGGGGACGACAATCCTGGATCAGTTTTATGTTCACAAAATTAATGTTGTGAACATAAGGCCTAAAACTGTGTACATTTATGTTTGTCTGGTCTGGGGAAGAGGACAAAGGAAATTTCTTTTATAGGAAAGTTTTAAATTCCCCAAAAATTTATGGAACCACCAGAAATGGCTGATGCATCAGCCAGATCCAGCACAATGTGGGGCTTTAAATGTACAGAACTGCAAAATATTAACACTGTTCCTATTGTATTTCTAGGAAAAGGATGTTACTCCTGATCCTAACTTGTTAGAAAAAGTAAATGAATGTGCAAGGAGTCTTGAGGTCATGAGAAGCCATGAACAGCCATTATCCCAGCTCACCCCTGAACTTTCTGACATCTTTGACTTTTTCATAGCTTTAACTATTTGCAATACAGTTGTTGTTACTTCTCCAGATCAGCCGCGACAAAAGGTAGGTTAGAGAGACAATATAATGGAGTTTGAGGCTACTTTGTGTTATATTTGATTATCTCAGATTTTTGTAAATAGGAGACATAAAACTATTCCTTCTTAGAGAGAAACAGACATGTTTATGATGCAATTCTTAGTACTACTTCACATTTTAGTGAGGGAAACAACTTATAAGAATTTAAAATTAGACATAAAGAGAAACATTAGTTAAATAAAAGGTGTATTTCAATTGTTTCACTTAACTTCAACAGAGTTTTTGTATATATTTGCAATATTAGAAGCAAGGAAAATCATCTTCCTTCCTTAGTTCATATACTGTAAAGTAGTACATAAATAGAATTTGCATCATTGGGCAGAGATTAGACTAATTTGTAGGAGTCTCCTGGAATGAGGGGCACAGAGGCAATTCTCTATAAATAAATAAGGTTATGTCAGTTACATTTGTAGAAGTCTTTCTTAAAAAAGAAAAAAAAAACAGAAGAGGATGTGCTGACAAGACCCCTCTTACATCTTCCTAATTATTTAAAAGAAAAATAATATAAATTATGTAAGATTATGACAGTTGATTATTTGGCAGATTTATGCATTTACCAATTAGTAGAATTTATGAATGAGAATTGAAACAAAAGCTCACCATCAGCTGCATATCACACAATACAATTAGCTTTAATGTTAGAGCTGGTCAGTTTCCATGTAAAGGGAAATACCAGCATTTCTACATTTGTTTTCTCTCTTAGTGGAAATGTCAAAATATCCCATTAAATGAAAATTCCCCCAAAAAATTCTTATTTGGAGCCACTGAAACATTTTTATGTTAAAACTTTTTGATATATAATATTAAATGTAATGTGTAGTCTGTGTGTATAATAGTAAATTAATATTTTGATGTAACACAGAGGTCTGAACAAAATGACTCAAAATGATAATTCTGAAGTAAAACATTTTACTTTATAAAACAAAATGTACCAGCATTATCAAAATGAAAGAGAAAGTTAAAATGATTTGTTTCAACTTTTCCTGGTCAGAAGTGTTCAAATGATACATTCTCATGAAACATTTAGATTTCATCTAAACTGAGTTTTTTGGAGAGAAATGTTTCATCAACATTTTTTTGATCAACTTTACTGAATACATGTTTACTCTGGAACTGGAATGTGTAAATTCCAGGTGAAGGAGATGCATCTGGTTAGCTCTGTTCAAGCTAGAGCACTAAAAATAGCAGTGTCACCATGGCGGTGCCAGGGGCCGAAGGGGCTAGCTGCCCCAGCTATGTACCTGTGGTATCAGATGAGATCATACTCAAGGTAGTTAATCCCTCCTACTACTCACACCCACATGGCTAGACTTTCATTTTTCATATGCTAACTTGATCAGAGCTAGCAGGGGGTATGTCTTCTTGAGCTGGAATTTACACATGCAGACATCCCCACAGAATGCAAAGGTTTTAGTTATATTAACATTTGTTTTTATAGCGTGTTTTCAGTGCTGGTTCACTGATGATGACTTACATCCTTTGGTCATATCTGAAAAGAATGAAGAGATTAAAATATTTTTAATACATGCGCACAAGGAAAGGTCAACAGTAGCCTAATTCTGAAGTGTACGCATAATGGTTCCATGAAGTTTTTGACACAGTGTTAGCATAGGGAGTCTTGGTCACTTACTTGTCCATCCCATGCTGTAGATGTTGTAGCTTTTTGACCCCAGCTCAGATCTTCTTCCCACCTTAGTTATCAAAGGGACAATGTGAGACTTCTTACATATCCTTTCTTTGGTTGTTGATATTTATTCTTCAAGGTTCGAGTTAGATTTGAACTTAAGTCTCCAGTAAAGACCATAGAAGACTTCATTCGAAGATTCACTCCCAGCCGTCTGACCTCTGGATCTAACAGTAGCAGTTCATCGAGCCTGAGTACCAGTAAATCAATGCACAGACTTGGTTCTAATAATCTTTCAACTACATCCACTGAGAGCACTTTATTAAAACTGGAAGAGAAGTTTGCACACACTGCACAGATGAATAACAATGGATATAGCTCACAGAAGTGTAGAAGGGCTATTGGAATACAACCTGAAGAAAGAGAACTCCGTTATGAGGCAGAGAGTCCAGATGAAGCTGCGCTTGTCTATGCAGCGAGGGCATATAACTGTGCTCTGGTTGGAAGATTGCCTGACCAAGTATCAGTGGAGCTGCCTCACCTGGGAATGTTAACCTTTGAACTCTTGCACACATTGGGCTTTGATTCCATCAGGAAAAGAATGTCAGTGGTGGTTAGACATCCCCTTACAGATGAAATAAATGTTTACACTAAAGGAGCAGATTCTGTCATTATGGACCTTCTTCTGCCCTGTTCTTCAGGTATAGTTCTCTCTTACTTTTTTCCAATTAACTCTTAGACAGTGCTAGAAAAGTGCAATCTCATTATATCAGATTGCACTTTTCTAGCACAGTGCCACATCTATATAGTTTGTGCATATGTGTGGAAGTATTATAGCAGAAGGCCTCTCTGCTTCTTTTATAAACTCTTGCCCTGAGTAACCAGTAACTTCTTATAATGGATTATTGGTATGTTGCCTAAAGAAATATGAGTAATATCGATTTTAGTGTGAGCTTTTCCCCATGGCATACCTTATTTTAAGTGAATGTTTTTCAAGACCTTCCCAAATCCATTTACCTTTCATTGAGTACATTTTCCCAACATTGCTTGCTTACTCAGATGTTTTTGTATTAACGGAAATGTTGCTTGAATGATTTCTAACAGTGGTCTTACTTTTAAAGATACAGATGACTGGTGATGAATAGATTTAACTGTGACCAGGAAGCTTATCTTTGCAAGTTATTTTTTCAGTTAAAAAATCTCATATAGGTGAGCATGTTGTGAACCAGAAGTAATTTTAATGTCTTTTTATTGTAATCAGTTTAATTTCATGATTACCTGGCTACCTCATATGCTTCTTTGAGACGTAGGTTTTTGTATAGGTGTTATATCTGATTTACTGTGACCAACTTTTAATTATGTGCCACATTCAAAGGTTAACCTAGTATAAAAGGACCAAAATCTACTGTATTACTGAGATTTCCTGTTTATCATTAGTGTGTTGACTTTATGGTTACTTTAACACTACTGCAGTCTCCTGGAATAAATGCCAGTGAAAGGATCACAAGCAATAATTTTCAATAAAGATCTACAGGAAATGTTGATATTAGTGTCAAAGTTCAGAACAACTATCATATGTCCTTGGACTGGCCAGTCAAGCACACTTGCTTGCTCTCTCTTCAGACAGAATTAACAACAGCTACTTATACAATGGAGGCTTAAGTCGACTTAACCAGGCTTAAATTGATGTAAGCAACTCCATGGCCACATTTGGATTTCATTAAGTCAGCTTAAGCACTCGTTTAAGTTGCTTTAATAACTCTCACCCTTAAAGTCAACATTAAAGGGTAATTAAACTTATTAAAGTTGACTTAACAAAAAGTGGCCAATAAAGTCAACTAAATAAAGTTGACTTAAGGCAGGATAGCCATTTAAGTCAACTTTATAAAGTCAGCTTAAGCCAGGGGACCCATTTAGAGTTGACTTTATTAAGTCAACTTTTATAAAGTCAACTTAAACAAATGGGGACTCCCTAAGTCGACTTAATTAAGTCAGCTTAATTCAGCCCGCTAGTGTAGACATAGCCAATATGACTGTAGACGGTTATAAGTTACCATATTGCTCTTTCTAAGTCTACTTTATTCTTCAGGTGAAAAGCATTACAGAGAAAACATGTTAAAAACAACAACCAAAACCAAAAACCCTACATGCATGCCAGTAAGCTTACCAGCAATCCCCTGACCCTTAACATGGGCTGTAGCAGGAACAATCCTTCAACCCCTCACCCAAGGGGTTTTCTTTTGGTTTAAGCTCGTCACAACTTTAGCTCAGAACAAGCATTAAGTTTTATAGGGCCTCAGTTGGCCAGGTCCTTCCAACTCATCCCTAAGGATTGGGCTCCCCATGGCCAGCAGTTCTCTCCATTTGCAAGATGAGGAAAAAGGCCCTGAGCCTGTTTAACACCAATTTAACAGACTATTTATCCAAAAATCCTTTCTTTGTTGATTCTTCAAAAATTATAGAAGATTAGGGTTGGAACAGACCTCAGGAAATCATCTAGTCAGACCCACTGCTCAAAGCAGGACCAGCAACAACTAAATCATCCCAGCCAGGCCTTTTTTGAGCCACCCCTTAAAAGCCTGTAAGGATGGAGATTCCACCAAATCCCTAGGTCACCCATTCCAGTGCTTCACAGCCCTGTTAGTGAAAACCCTTTTTCCTAATATCCACCCTAGATCTACCCCATTCAACTTGAGTCTATTGCTCCTTGTTCTCTCATCTGCTACCACTGAGAACAGCCTAGCTCCATCCTTTCTAGAACCCCTTCAGGTTGTTGAAGTCCACAATCAAATCCCGCCTTACTTTTCTCTTCTCCAGACTAAGCAAACCTGGTTCTCACAGCCTCTCCTCATAAGTCATGTGCTTCAGCCCCTTAATCATTTTTATTCCCCTCCACTGGACTTTCTCCTATTTCTCCACATCTTTTCTGTAGTGAGGAGCCCAAAACTGGACATAATACTCCAAATGTGGCCTCATCAGTGCCAAAGAGAGGGGCATTATCACTTCCCTCAGTCTTCTGGCAATGCTTCTTCCCATATTCAGCTTCTAGTCCACTGTAACAACCCAGGTCCTTTGCTGCCAACCTGGCACCTAACCAATCAGTCTCCAGTTTGTAGCAAGTCATGGATTCTTTCATCCTAACTGCAGGACTCTGCACTTGTCTTTGTTGAACCTTATCAAATATCCCTCACCATACCTCTCCAATTTCTCTTCATCACTTTGTATCGTGTCCCTACCCCACAGTATATCCACCACCCCCCCAGTTTAGCATCATTCACAAACTGCTGAGTGTAATCCAACCCATCCTCCAGGCCATTAATGAAGATAGTGAACAAATCTGGTCCTCGACTGACCCCTGAGGTGATCTGTTTAATACTGACTGTCAACCGCATATCGAACTACTGATCACTATCTATTGAGTCTGATAATCTAGTCAACTTTCTATCTACTTTATAGTCTATTCATCACTTCTGTGGCTTACTGGAAAGAATGTTGTGGGAAACTATATCAAAATCTTCACTAAAATCATGGTATATCAGATGCATCACTTTCCCAGAGTCAGTCATCTCATTATAGAAGGTAATGAGGTTGGTCAGGCATGACTTGCCATTGATGAATCCATGCTTCCTCTCTTCCAAGTGCTCAGAATGGATCCCTTGAGGACCTGCTCCATGATTTTTCTGGGGACTGACATGAAACTGACTGGTCAGTAGTTCCAAGGAGCCTTCCTTCTTCCATTTTTTTAAAGATGGGCATTATATTTGCCTTTTTCCAATCACCTGGGACTGCCACGAATCACCATGAGTTTTTAGAGATAATGACCAATGGACCTGCAATCACAACAGCCATTCTGAGCACTCTCAGATGCATTGCATGGACTAGTTCATGTCCAGCTTTTCTAAATAGTCCTGAACCTGTTCTTTTGCCACTGAAGTCTGCTCACCTCCTCCTCATTCTGTGCTGCCCAGTGTAGTAGTCTTGGGACTGACCTCCTCTCTGAAGACAGAGGCCAAAACAAAGTATTGAGTACCTCAGCTTTTTCCACATTATCTGTCCATAGGTTGCTTCCCTTTCCCACACTTTCCCTGACCACCTTCTTGTTGCTCACATACCTTTAGAAACTCTTCTTCTTACGCTTCACATCCCTTGCTAGCTACTATTCCAGTTGTGCTTTGGCTTTCCTGATTTTACTCCTGCATGCCCTTAGTTGAACTAGTATACGTGTAGCTCTCCAGCAGGCTGGCTTCAAAGGCCTGATAAGTAGAGGAATGACATCAGCCTCCTACTTCTCTTAGGGGAATTACATACAATTCCACAATAACACATACACAACTACATTTTTAATACAATGGACCTCAGAGGTATTAACCCTAATTCAGTGAGGTTTAATTTATTTCAGTAATGTTTACCTGAATTCTGTAAGATTTGTCCAGGATGTTACAGGTTGTGTCAGCCTGTCACAATTTGTTTTCTGCTTTACAGCAACATAGGTCACTGCAGAGCCAGAAACTCAAGAATTTATCCATAGCTCTGTACAAAGTATTCTTGAATAATGTCTGATAAAATTACTGATAGCATCAAATGCACATAACACATCTTAGGTTACTTGTTTCCCTCAAAAATGTTAAGAGAATTTGTAGTGCTAGAAAAATTTAATATAATTCATCATAAGATTAAAGTTAGAGAAAAGGGGTGCTTTTTCAGAAACATGCAATCACAAAAACAAACAAAAAAACCACACACACCCTATTATTAATGTGCAAAAAAATTCTGTAATGCTGAGTCTTACGAATTGGTATGGGTCCAAAAAATATAGAAGGAGAGCTCTGAGAATTGCTGTTTAGCAGAGGTAAATTCTACCAACTATTTAGCAGAGGTAAATTCTACCAACGTGCACATGGGAACAGAGCATCTCCAAACCACAGCACATGGAGGGGTCCAAACTGACTCTATTTTTAGAACTTTGGATAAAGAGATTTCTAGGAAGGGGTGAGATGACACAGGATTAAATTCCTACTATTTGTCAAGATTTATTTTTAGCCTTAGTTTCCTTCTCTCCCTTGCATTCGTTCAGCCACACCTACAAAATTATATTATCATTACTGTGCTGAGAGAGAGCTGGGATTCTGGTAACCTTCCAGAAACATTACGAATATCATAAATCTTGTAGAGTTTATTTTTCCCCCTGGTCTCTGAAGACCAAAGCTAGATTGGTGAAATTGTCACCTGTACATATGGAAGATCAGCAAACAAGATGCTAAAATAGCAAAATCTTATTTTAATGAATCGGACATGTATCTTATACCAGAAGCAAACCGAATATTTTACAGATATATCACTCTAAAGTGCAAGGAGTTGGCAAGAAGTCGGAGCAATTTGATTTAAAGGACTTTGTCTGCATAGTCATAATCTTTAACTGTTATGAAACAGTGGAAGACACTGCACTCTTTGATATGGGTGTTCTCTGAATTTAAAGGAGAAATCTAATGAAGGAACATGCTTTAAAACAAAAAAAAAAAAGCAACTGACATAGTTAGGTCTTATGAACTACAATGGAGAACAAAAAGCTGAGAAAATAATTTGCCCAGCAGAAGTTTGTCCTTTACAATCTATAGTAATTAGAAATATTTAGCCAAGTCACAAAGCCTGACCCAAACAAAGCAGTAGGTGTTACTGACCTACAAGTGATAGCACATTGCTAATCACAATGCATTTAAGTGGCTAGATTTAGTGGTAGAAATGCTCAAAACCAAATAGGTCATGCACAGACTCAGCATATAGTTATACTTTGTTAAACAGAGATGCTCATTTTCTTAGATTTCAAATTAATGTTGAAGCTGAAATGTAGATTTTACCCAAGCCTATAATCTGCATATCTGAATATTAGTTTCCATTACTGGGTGCTAAGCAGCATTCTGGCTTCAGAGAAGAGCATGGGTATTTCTACACTATGGGTTTCAGTTGACTTAAAGCCCCTTAAGTCAACTTAAACAAAGCTCTGGTCACATTGAGACAGTATTAAGTTGACTTAAGTGTTTGCTTAAGTAGACGTAATAACTCTCACTTGTAAAGTCGACTCAGCAGTTAAGTTGACTTTACTAAGTCAACTTAAGCTGATGTGACCCAGGACTTGGCTTAAATCAACTTAATTTTCCTCCTAGCTATCTGAAACATGAGGATGGGGGCTGGAGAGAAGGCACAACAAAGTTGGGAGTGTTCCCAGCTGTCTACAACACATCAAATCCCCTATGTCTTAGCTCCAGCACCACAACCCTGCATCCTAGCACTACAGCCCACATCACCTTCTCCCGACCTGATCCAGCGTCTTTCCCTTTCTCAGCCCGACCCTGCATCTCTCCCCTTCTCAGTCTAACTCTGCTCTCTCCCCTTCTCAGTCCAACCCCATGTGTCTCCCCCTCTCAGCCCAACCCCGCATGTCTCCCCTTTTCAGCCTGACCCTGCATGTTTCTCCCCTTGCCTGTCTACAGCCTGACCTTGCGTGTCTCTCCCCTTCTCAGCCTGACCTTGAATGTCTCCCCCTTCTAAGCCCATCCCTGCATGTCTCTCCCCTTCTCAGCACAACCCCTCCCCCCTGATATTGTTGTAAAACAAACAAGGATTGTCACTCACACAACATGAAGAAGTCTTCAAAGTACTTGGATTATTCCCAGTAGAATATTCCTTTCATCTTGCCCAACAAGCACCGCTATAGTCTCTAAAGAAGAAAGTCACTGCTTTAGCTCAATGATAGATTTGAGCAGGAATTAGGTTATATGCAGAACTCATTACCAAAGCAATAACAGATTTAATTAACCCACTTGTGGTTGTGGAAGAAGCCCAAACAAGCAAACGACTCTGTCTTGGTTCTGAGTATTAAATCTGCATGGGATCCTCTGCCAGCTGTCAAAAACATCACATCTAAGTATACTAATGTGCATTGTTAGAGTGTGCTGGACACAGGGTTGAAGTACTGGACAGCTGCATAGTCATCTATTAGCTTTCTGTGTAAAATTTTGTCTTATGCCTTATGCCATATGTGCTGGATGGACAGCCATGAAAGAATTACCATTGCCACTTATTATAAGACAATTGCCTATAGACAAAATCCAAGAATGTTGGCAAAGAAGGCTGTCTTAGGCTAATTGAGTATCAGCACATATCCTTTGATAACTCTGGCAGGTTTCCTTTCTCTGACTTTTTATTTTTATTTATTTAATTAATGTATTTAATTATTAACATCTGACCAGAGGATGAATTTCAGTGCAAGACTGTTAAAGCAACTGAAGGACTAAAAGGAATAGTAGCTATCATTCTTGAGTCCTTATTATTTGCTTGTAAAAACAGGAATGTGAGCCAATTCTTCATGCTGTAAATGAGATATTACATGAAAAAAGGTGAAATGAGCTGTATGTTTCCACAGAGAATCATAGAAGATTAGGTTTGGAAGAGGTAATTTAGCTGAAACCACTGCTCAAAACAGGAACAATCCCAACTAAATCATCCCAGCCAGGGTTTTCTCAAGGTTCACTTTAAAAAAAAACTAAGAATGGTGATTCCACGATCATTATCTATGTCTACCACCAATCATTGTCTATGTTCTAAAAGTACAATTTTTTTTACTCTTTTCTTAACACAGTTGGTATCAAACCAGACCAGTTAATTCCACTTACCCTTAACATAATAGAAACATTTCTTGGTATGTTTAACCACCTGTCCAAATTTGTAAGAAAGTTATCTGAAACCATCATATAACTGTGATGGCCGCTACAGTGAAATACTGCATCTCAGATAAGCAACCAACATTGCTTTCTAGAATAGAAAAGACTTTATCACAATAACATAGGTCAGTTTGGTGCTTACAAGTTTTGCTCCTTTAAAAAAAATGCTGACTCTCTAAAATCAAATGCATCTAAGAATGGACTTGATGCAAGACTGCTCCTAGAATGCCATATTCTATATTATACTTCCAACTCTCATACACCGCAGAGGATGATTATGCATGTGTATTAAAGAAACTCCATGTAATTGTATGTGCGTACAAGTTCAATAGATGTGTGCTCCAGCCTTGTGTTACAGTTGAAACAGCTTGGGAAGTATTTAAATAATCCCAGAAGAAATAACTTCCTCCCTGTACCAAAAAAACCCAGAATATAGGAAATGACTTTCCAATTACATTAATGCAGTGTTAATATTGCTCATACTCCAGCAAAAGAGAAAATCTATTTCAAGTAGTCTATTAAGAAAATCTATATTGATAACAGTAGGGGTGAACAGGCATGAAGCTGTATGTTGTAGTCCAGAATATTACAGCAAATATTTAGAAAATGACAGTAACCAAAGATAGAATGTAACATGAACAAAATAAAAGTTCTGAAGCCAGTAACACTTGACAGATGGCCAGACATTAGGGAAGTTGTGCTCCCAACCTCATAGATAATGCAACTGTAGAGGTATGCTTTTTGCTGGCACACTCTCTAAAGGTGAGAAAATAGTTATATATAAAACAGTTAACTCAAACACACATGGTGATAATACACATTGGGCACATGGGCATGAACAATATAAAGAAAGAAACCAAGAATATGCTTTTTTAGCTGTGTATGTACTAGCAATTTGAACAGAATCATTAATGATGTCAGCAACATGTGAATGGTACAGTGTACAAGTCATGTGTGTGTGAAGGATACCATGGAAATGCCAGCAAGACCATTGGAGGTGGTTTGTTTATGTGTAACAATTAAATTATATAACTGTTGAAGATTATTATAAAAGGTGCTTCAAATAAGGGGATCAGAACACCATGATAAAAGTGATACCAGATTTAAAGATTACATTTGCTGGACATCTGTGAAAGAATTAACTTTTCCAATTGTTGAAACATAGTTCCATGCAGATGAAGTTTAAGAATATTAATAAAGACACCTACCTTAAGCTAGTTGAGTATCAGCAACTACCTTGGAATAAATTGCTTCCTCAGTTATTGATATGTATTCCCTCAATACTGTTTCCTAAAAGAAACGTGAAACTTTAATCCATGGAGCCAAACGAGAGATAAACTAGCTTTGGGCAAAAACTACTGAAAAAATATATCTTCTTTAAGTCTACTAAGCCATTGTGAATAATGTGCACTGCCACTTTGGAAGCTTAAGACAGGGGCCTACTGCTGTGACACAAGGAAATGCTGAAACAAAACAACACCTTTGTCTACACCCAAAAAATGAACTACCAAAAAAGAAAATTAATAGAATCAAAAATAAAAGCAGATTTATTTACCATGTAAAGGGGAAAGTGCCCAAACCCTCATGAAGTATAAAACTCCAAGACAGACAGATATTAGATGTTCGTATCCTGGATATCTTCATTTGGCCTGATATTAGAACATTATTTAGTCTCCAGACCTGCTGCTGAAAAGCAAGAACTGCTAATGCAATACCCCCAGTCAATTCTTCCCAGCAGCTTATTTTCACCTCAGATCATAGTTGTGAACCATGTAAAGCAAGCAGTGTCAATAACACCGATATTGCCTGACGAACACTGCATAAACTTACACCTCTGAAGTCATATTTTACAAACCTAGAAAGCTTGTAGACTTTCAGAAACTATTTTGAGATATATGAAAAGTGCTATCTCAAGTAATTAAGGTTTTTCAAGTATACTTACTCTGTTGTTTCAATCAAAAATGCTTTCTCTTGTACGTTATATTCTCTTTAATCACAGTTATCATGACTAATTCATATTATTGGTTATTGCTATGACCATACATTGTACTTCAGTCTATTATGATCCTGGAACATGAAAATATCCCTTTCCAGTCCTTGACAACATCATTTTGAGAACTAAAATGTAATAAAGTGTATTTCTTTGAACCTTTCCCTATTAGAAAGAGAGGGAGTATGCCTGATTTTGATCTCATATATTGCTGTAAATACACATTAACTCTGTCCAAGCTATGATACTGTATACCAGGTAGACTTTTAGCATACAAGTTTCATGTGAGTATATCAGAATTTCTTTCAGTGACTCATAGACTCTTAAGATCCAAAGGGACCAATATGATCATTCTAGTGACCTTCTGCACAATGCAGGCCAAAAAATCTCATCCACACAACCCTGTAATAAATCTCTAACCTATGACTGAGTTATTAAAGTCCTCAAATCATGATTTAAAGACTTTAAAGGACAGAGAATCCACTAGCAAGTAAGCCATGCCCCATGCTACAAAGAAAGGCAAAAAAAAGGCCAGAGCCCTTACCAATCTGCCTTCGAGGAAAATTCCTTCTGGACCCCAAATATGGCAATCAGTTAAACTCTGAGCATGCAGGCAAGACTCACCAGCAGACACCCAGAAAAAGAATTCTCTGTAATAACTCAGAACACACCCCATCTACCATCTCTTTGCAGGTTGCTGGAATATCCGCTACCAGTAGTCAAAAATTAGTCAGTTGCCAAACGAGGCCATCCCATCACACCATCCCCTCCATAAATTTATCAAGCTCAGTTTTGAAGCCAGCTAAGGTTTTTGCCCTCACACCTCCCCTTGAAAGGCTATTCCAGAACTTTACTCCTCTGATGATTAGAAGGCTGTGTCTAATTTCAAGCTTAATATAACCCTCTCCCTTTTCTCCCTGGATTACTTGGGAGCAGGCAACACTCATGTCTGCACAGGCACCTAAGTATGATGACAAAGAGATCCTGAGTTTCCCAGTGGTGATGCTGGGATTGTGGGAATCCTCTATCCACTCTTCTGCTGCAGTCCCTTTGCTTTACAGGAAATTAAACTTGGCAGTGCCACCACCTGGCTGGGTCCAGTACATGCTCAGTGGCGTGCCTTGGGAGCCTCCAGGACTAAATCCTTGTGGCTAAGAATAACCTGTGGGATGGGTCTAATCCAAACTTACTAATTATGTATGTAATACAGTCATGGTGCTTAATTGCCTGTCACAAACCTTTACTTAACAAAGAAACTAGGATGGAATTGAACATTACTACAAATTTAAATACACAGGGGCAACTAAATAAATCAGTGAGCAGACACAGAATACAGTTTAAAGGAAACTTAGCTAACAAGCATGTTCACAGCCCTTTTCCCAACTCAGAGCACACTTCCCGAGTTCACAACCCCAATCCCTTGCTTGTGTGGACACACTTGGAGTAAAGGCAGCACGCTGCTGGTCCAGTGTATCCGCTCAGAACCACGCTGAAGATCCGGAGTGAGCCCAACCAATGGTCTGTAGTCCGGGCCCTGGTTCAAAGGGACTGCCACACTGCCTCTCCTCAGGCCCTGTCAGTCTCTCAGCAGACTACCTTGCTTTATAAGCCCTGCTCCAAATTGGAGTGGAGGAGACAGACACTCCCACCCTCACTGCAGATCCAGCTCAGCCAGCTCTAGGCTCAGACGCTGCTTTGGGCTGAGTAAGCCACCGGCCTCTGAAGCACCCTGCTTGAGTGAGTCCCCAGCAGTCTCAGGAACCTCAGGAGCACATACAGCAGCTTCCAGATTCAGACATGTCTCTCTCCCTCCATGGAGACCCCTTTTGTCCCCCTCTCCTTCCTGGAGGGGAAGGCAGGGTCCCTCTCTCTTTCCCAAGGGATCATGGGAGTTGTAGTCCTTCAGTGGGAAACGTAGAGCATATAGCAACTGCTTAAATGTTAACCTCCTACGAGATTTCAGAGGCCCCTAAAGTACAGCGTGCCTACACTAAATTTCCTGATGGACTGTTTATAGCCACTTGTTCCTGTGTCCACATTGGTCCTGTACTTGAATAATTCCTCTCCCTCCCTGGTATTTATCCCTCTGATGTATTGCAGAGAGCAATCATATCTCCCCTCAACCTTCTTTTGGTTAGGGTAGACAAGCCAGCCTCTGTAAGTCTCCTCTCATAAGGCAGGTTCTCCATTCCACAGATCATCCATAGCCCTTCTCTACACTTGTTCCAGTTTGAATTCATCTTTCTTAAACATGGGGGACCAGAACTTCACACAATACTCCAGATGTGGTCTTATGTTTGAAGTCAGAATGAGCCAATGGAATTGAGGGATATGGTAACAAACGGCACCTTAATCTGCTTAAACAGATACAAAATATTAGATACTAGACACTGTTTCTGGTTCTGTAAAAGAGATGCCAATCCATATGGAGAATTTAGTGTTATTTCTAAACATAATTAAATGTCATCTTTTCTACCTACATTTATTGAGAAACATTTGGTTAATAATAAGATTCTTTTATATATAGTCCATCTGCTTCTTTTTATTGCCCATTTGAAATCATACTTTTGTTTATGACATACTTGGTTGCTATGGTGATTATCATGATGTTACAAAATAATTGCAGAGCAGATGAATGGTTAATAAGGAAAGATGTTACTATTATACAGTTATTCTTGGTGACCTTTAAACAGGAGATTTAAAAACTGATACTATGTAAAGAGAATTATTTCTGAATAAAAAGCTTTCTAAAGTTGCCCATAAGATATTAGCAACACTGAAAATACCACTTCTTAAGCTTTTGTACAGTCAGTGCTGCAAAAACAATTATATTCTACATTTAAAGCCATTTAATTGCTATTATTTTTCATTCATGAGTTTTCTCCTTTCTTTTTATCTAGATGACCCTAGAGGCAAACATCAAAAAAAAATCCAAAGCAAAACTCAGAATTACCTTAATCTGTATGCTATCGATGGGTTACGAACCTTATGTATTGCCAAGAGAGTAAGTAAATGCAGGCTCTTAGTTTGCTTTTAAGGAGACAATTGACAAATCTTTGGGTTTCAGTACATTAGCAAGAACATTTATTAGGAGGGGTTTTTTTCCTTCATTTTACTCAGTAATACACGAATACTTAAGCATTTTTAAATGTACTTACCTTCTTGTTTATAATAGGTTCTAACCAAAGAGGAATACGCTTGTTGGTTAAAAAGTCATTTAGAAGCAGAATCTTCCATTGAAAACCGTGAAGAACTGCTGTTTCAATCTGCTCTTCGTCTAGAAACAAATCTGCATCTGCTTGGTAACTACACAAGAGCTGGACATTAAAATGTGTTAAAATTTTTTCAAAGATTGATTTTAAAACTCTCTTGTATCCTTTAAATGACTTCTGTGCATATTGAAATTGGTCATCAGTGGACTTTCTCAGAGATGTCTCTTGCATCATCACGAAAGAGTGGGATAATAATTAACATGGCATGCGTCCTGTTTGCCTTACTTAGGTAACAATTGTATCCCTGTTATAATACCAGTAAAATCACTGGTCCAATACCAAGAATGAATCCAACCCATTATCTTAAATCAGGTTGATTGTTCTGAGTAAGGAAAACAGAATTCAACTCAGGAGTCTGGCTGCAGATTTTCCTTATGGTGGTGGTGCATTTTGAAAATAATAGTTTTCTCACCCTTTCAGCAGCACCACCAAAACAATACTCATAAGCACTATATTTATGGTTAAGTGGGTTGAGGGTGAGCCCACCTCACAGGGAGACAGGAACTCTGGTAATCCCAGGCTCTCTCCTTGACACGTGTTGCCACAACCAAGTCAGTTAGTATGGGATTTCCAGAAGTGCACTGTGTCAGCCTCACTGCTCCCATTAAAGGCCACAGTCAAACATTCCTTGATTGTAATGAAAGAAGAGTTAGGGGCAGTAATGGAGTCTGTAAGCCCCATTCAGGATTTAGGCAGGAAGGGGTGGGGGGTCCCTGCAAAAAAAATAGAACTGCTGTTCCTGGGCTCAACTGCAAGAGCCATCAGTCTTGGAGACATGCAGTCACCACAGCTGAACCTTGTGAAGGCAGGCAAAACACAGTATAAAGGGAGTAGAGCAACAAAGCAGACCAGCCTAAGACAGTGGGGGCATTAACAGCCCTACCTCAGGCAGCTGCCCTGAGTCTCCCAACAGGACAGCCCTTTACTGGCACTGAGGACAACAGCCTTCAGAGGCTGCCTTGTAGCTGGAGGATGAACTGAGACTGCAGAACAACCCAGCTGAAGCCTACCCTAGGCACCAGCAGCAACCTGCAGTAGGGTCACATACTGAGTACTTTGAACCATCTAAGTTGTAACTTCCCTGTGCTGCTTATCCTGCAAACATTTGTGCATGTGCTTTACACATGAGTGGTTTCACTGTGACAGCCCATCTGTCAGGTGGTGGGGGCAAGGGCTGTCTAGCCTTGTGGACACAGCAGGAGACAGGAGCCAAGAACAAGGTAGAAGCCAGACCCCTAAGTCAAGCTGGCGGTCAGGAGCTAGAGCAAGCAGAG
Organism: Podocnemis expansa; assembly: GCA_007922195.1. Classification (NCBI taxonomy): domain Eukaryota; kingdom Metazoa; phylum Chordata; order Testudines; family Podocnemididae; genus Podocnemis; species Podocnemis expansa. The sequence goes on along the minus strand of ML681989.1, from coordinate 11,104,236 downwards.
TGGCAGGCAAGAGGGGTTCAAGACTGGGGCATAAGAGATGCAAGACTGGCAGCAGGACAAGAGCAGCAAGAACAAATTAAACTGGAGCAGGCACAGTGGTGGGCATGAACATTGACCACCCAGTGAACTAGTTTTGCTGCTGGCTTAAGAGTCACCAGCTGGTCCCTCCAGCCAGGGAGGTGGCATGGCGAGTCAAGTAGCTTGCTGCAAGCCAGTTGTACTGATGAGGCTGCCTGGTGTTGAGTTCTGCTGCAGGCTCTGATTCCTGACAGCTTCTATATACAGCTAGGCACGTTTGGAAGATGAGGGCCTGGGTGCTCCAAAGAAAGGGGATAATAATACTTACTTCCAGTGATGTTGATTGAATTTGTAAATGCAAAGGACAGTAGAAGTGCTAAGTCTTGCTATTTATTTACATAACTAAAATGTCAAAAGCTCCATATCTGTTATTTTCTCAAGCAGTTAGTTTCTTTCTTTGGCAAATTTAACTGGAACAGTGCTAACATTTTTAATCATTTCAAGCAAATTTAATTCTGGGTTGCTTCTGTTGAGCCTGGGTGCACATGCAGATCTCAGTAATAAATTAAAACATAGTTAAGCACAGCTGGATAAGTACAAATAGACTGTAGCCAGAAATAAACAGTCTCTTTTGCCAGTTATCCTCTGACAACCTCAAACTGTGGTAGAGGAGACTTTGAATCTAATCACATTCTGGTATGCTACAGCAAGCACTGCAGGACTGCAAAAGTGAAGTTGGAGGAGATACATTTTTTCTTCTTGGCAATCGCATCCCTTGTAACTGTATGGACTGCTCCAGGCTAGCATTTCTGTTGGAGCTAGTCTCCCAGAGTACTCAGAAACAGGGCCCCAGCACCAGCCTGTGAAGCAGCAGATATGCTGTACCCTGTGAACAGATGCTGCACAAGCAAAACTCTCTGTTATATCCCAGAAGCATTATGCCAAACAGAGGCACAATCAGCCTGATTTTTCTCTAGATTTATATTGGCATAAAATGGGATTAGGACCCACTAAAGTCAATGAAAAAACCCTCACTGATTTTAATAGGCATTGAACTAGGCCCAAGACTGGTTCTGTGCCTTCCTACCACCCATGTTTTGGTCTATAGCATTAATCCACAGCTGAACTTACTGCTTACTATGGGAGTTTATTATGGCCTAGGTGCCCAGACTATAGGTGATGGATACTGTGACTGGTAGTATATTACTGTTGATTTGTCTTTGAACATATAAATAACTGGAAGAATTTTCCTTTCCTTTCCTTGCTGTTCGAATTAATCTGCACTTTTTTCATCTCTTTACCATCTGCTAATCAAGACTTGTATTTCCTCATAATAGAGACTTTCTAAAGTTTGGTAAGACAGTGTTGTATCTCTCATGACACTTCACTTAGTTCCAGACTAGTTTTGTTAAAACATTCAAAAGTCTGGCTCTCTGTTGGCATTTTAAAGCAGAATGAATGCTCCAAGTCTGTTGTAAACCATACTGCAGCCAAGATACTTTGGGATGCTGAGGAGTGGCATTTTGCTATAGACTTCAAAATCTAACTCAGTCAAATTTACTATCTGTAGCACAAGTATGTAGCAACAAAATTAGAAATGCTAAAGCACCAGATGAGTTACACCTAGCAAGTGACATAAAAGGCAATAAGAGGAGGTTCTATAAATGCAGTAGAAGCAAGAGAAAGATGAAGAAACATGCAGGGCCACTACTTAGCAGGGAAGGAGAGGTAATAATGGATGATATCAAGCAGTGTTTATTGTCTATTTTATTACATTTTTCACTAAAATGGTAAATTGTGACCATAAGCTTATCACAATTCATATTAACTACAAGAGGAGAAAGGGAAAATAGGGAAAGAACAGGTTAAAGAGTATTTAGATAAGTTAGTGGTATTCAGAACAGCAAGGCTTGATGAAATTCATTCTATGTAAGTAAGTAACTAGCTGAAGTAATCTGTGAACTATTAATGATCATCTTTGCAAACTCATGGAGGATAAGTGCCCAGATTTCTGGAAAAGACAAACAGTACTTACCATTCCCAACTTGTGCCTCACAGGGTCTTTCAGAGTAGCATGCTACTCCCTTCCCATTGGCTGCAGAAGGGACCCAGATGGAGCATATTGCCAGAAGGCTACAAGATCAGTGCAGGCTCCTTGCTGCACCCAAGGGGATGGGAGATCAGCACTCCCCTGCTCCTGGCTTTATCAGGGATCATGGCAAAGCACTCTGCTTGGGTCCATAGGCACTAGGGTCCCTTCTGGAGCCAGAGAGGGGGGATCATTGATCTCCAATCCTCCTGGCTGCAGAAGGGACCACTGCCTAGGGAGCCAGGTGGAATGCACGAGGCTACAGGATGCCTGCAGTTCCCTGCTGCAGCTAGAGAGACAAGACATCATCGAGGAGGGAGCTCCTTCACTGAACTCCTTCTGTCTGGCTGCAGTGGTGAGGGAGGGGCTACTGGTGGAAACAGATGACACTTCAGGGTGTAAAAATTATATCTGTGGGACTTGGACCACATAGGTTGGGAGCCAGTGACTTAGATGATAATATAGTATGAGAAATAGCAAGCATTGATTTGTAAAGAACAAATCATGCCAAACCAACCTAATTTCCCTCTTTGACAGGCCTAATGGAAAACAGGGGAAACTGTAAACATGATATAGAATTCAAAATAATCCTGATATATTGGAGAATTAGTTTGAAAGCAACAAGATGAAATTCAATAAAGATACAAGCAAAATATTATACTTAGGAAGGAAAATAGAATGCACTAAATAAAATAAACAACAAAATGGGAAACAACTAGCTGGCCAGCCTTATGGCTGAGGAGAATCTTGGGGTTATAATGGATCATGAAATTAATACGAGTCATCTATATGTTGCAGTTGTTTAAAAAGGCTAGTGCTATTGTAGAGTGTATTAACAGGAATGTGGTAAATCATGGGATATAATTGTTGATCTCTACTCAGCACTGGTGAGGCCAAAGATGAAGTAGCGTCTCTTGTTCTGCAGTGGCAAATTACCTCATGGGCCTATGGGGCCCATGCCCAGGGTCTCACCATGATGTGGGGGCCCTCTGCCCTGCCAGCAAGTGGGAGGGGGTGGGCCAGCCCAGAGTCCAGGCTCCTGTCTCCCTCCCTATTCTGAAGCCAGCTAGTCTGCCCCCAGGGACAGGACAGGCTGGCACAACTGGTCACTCCATTCCAGATGCCAGGCCAGCTGTCATGCAATACGTCCTCTAGTGTGGCCTTCAGGCCACACTGGAAGCTGCACCATGTGCACCAGTCAGTCCCACCACCCCTGGGGCCCAACCAGCAGCCCTCTGGCCCCAGGGCCCCCACCAGTGCTAGCATGCCTGCAGAAGGCCAGGTCCCTAAGCTGGGAGGGGCAGCCCAAAGTGAGGGCCAAGGCCTCAGGCTCGGGGGGGGGGGAGGTCCACCACTGCAGGAGGCTCAGGGGCCCTAAGGCCCCTAATTTACCTCTGCTGTTCTGGAATCCACACTGTTGGAAGGATGTGGACAAATTGGAGATAATCCACAGTAGAGCAACAAAAACAATAAAAGATTTAGAAAACCTGACAAAGGAGGAAAGGTTATTAGAAAAAAAAGGTATGTTTTATTTTGATAAAAGAAAACTGAGTAGGAACCTGATAAGTCTTCAAATTTGTTAAGGGTTGTTATAAAGAGGATGGTGATCAATTATTCTCCATGTCCACTGGAAGTAGACGAGAAGTAATTGGATTACTGTGGTCCAGCCTTCGTGTAGGGAACTGGGCTAGATGGCCTCTGCTGGTCCCTTCCAGTGCTGGGTTTCTGTGACTTTATTATTTATCCTCTGCCATGACTCATTTGGGACCCAATGAACAGCTGTGAAGCAGGGAAAGGCCCAGTTGAGGCCTCTTGTTCTGTTACCAGGCTTCTAGTTGCTTCTTGATTAAATCCCCTCTTAGAGATCCACTGAAAGGGCACAAGATCCTGTGAGTCTTCTAGTAGTATGGCTCGAGGAAAGCAGAACCACACCTTCTGGGGAGGGAGCTAGCCCCTGGAAGCAACAGTATCTTCCATGTCAACATTCAGAGAAAGTAATAGATACAAAAAAGAGGTCCAGCAAGAATATCCTGGAGGTTCCCTTTTATCTTTTAATCCTCTTGGTACCAGTGACATCAGCAGATTGCTTCTTGGGATTTGAATTCTGACTGTTCCTGTCCGATGACTGATTTGCTCTAACCTCATCCTTCCCCTCTCTTCAGAATCCCTCTACTGCCAGCAAAAAAGCTGTCATTGTTAGTGATAATGGTAGTCAGAATTTTATTTCTATTTGTTGGAAGAGATATTTTTAGTGGAGGTGACTCGTGTTTCCAAAACCACATGTGAAGATAAGGTCATGATGTAACAGTTTGAGTATCCCAAGTATTTATTTAATGTAGCTTTATTTGCTTTCAGGTGCAACTGGAGTTGAAGACCGTTTACAGGAAGGTGTCCCAGAAACCATTGCAAACCTACGTAAAGCTGGGCTGCAAATTTGGGTTCTCACTGGAGACAAGCAAGAAACAGCCATTAATATAGCTTATGCATGCAAGCTACTAGATCATGATGAGGAAATCATCACCTTTAATGCTGAATCACTGGTAAACAGATTCTTGTCAACTGGTTAAATGTTATGTTGAAATTCAGATATGAACTAGTTCTGATTTGATTTTGGCAGCTGCAGTTAAAAGGTTGATTTCCTTTTCTTTAAATCTCTCTTCTTCCTTGTCAGTCTATAGTTCAGGGATAAGATCTGTATGTGGGTATTTATTTATTAATTATGTATACCTCCATATAGTAATATCTTAGATCATGGTAGAACATGAAACATTTACAGTATGTTAGATCTGTTTGCAGTAGGCATCACTACACATGAATATGTCATAACATAATATGACTGCCTTTCTTTAGTGTACTTTTAATGTAAGACGTGCTCGGATATAATAATCATTGGCAACTACTGCAAATATAAAAGCAATCTAACATACATATACAAGGAGAAAATGATGAACTGATTATTGAAAATAATTATTTCAAACCCAGACTATAATACTGGATAATTCAGTGACTCATACTGTCCTGTATCAACTTTTTCATTTGATGGTAAGGAAAATGTTTGAATTTCAGTGTTCAGAGCTGTGATGGAGTGATAACCTAAGCTACACTCAGACATTACTCAGCTTGTCTTAAATACGCAATAGCAACAGGTTTGTTGATATGGTCAAACATAGAAGGAACCAGGTTGATAGCACCAGTGTAATTTAATGTGGTGATCTAATCAGCATTCAAATCCATAACTGGAGGTAGAGCAGCACTGTCCAGCTACAATTCCTTTGTAAAGGAAAGAAAAGATAACAGAATGTTCCATTCTTCAGTGTATCAAGTTAGCTGGTAAATTGATTTCCTATGATCTCACTTCTTTACTTCTGATAAATTGAAAATATTTTCTTACAAGACTAGTAACATTTTATTTTAAATGGTCAGATATTAGCAACATGATTTGTTAATTAAGTTTGATTAGGACTTAGTTTTTAAAATAAGTTAAACAACATTTAATTGGCATTTACAAATACATGATTAATTATTTGATTTATAGTCATTTCTCTGATATCCATCACCATATTTAACCCCATACTGATCCTCATACTGAAAGAAATTAGTTTAAAAGATGGTACTGTAGATTCCAAAGGAAACAGAATTGCCTTGAAGCCCTTTATTTAACTATGCTGGCAGTGTCTTTGGCAACAAGAAATAAGTGTTTTTAAATGTGGTAAAGAAGGAGGAAAAAGCTAATAGAAATAAAACCTATCAAAGTGGAATCAATATTATAGACTCTAATGTTTCCCATTTCTAAAACTACAACAATCAAGGTAAGCCGATTACATGATCCCTCAGCAGCAGCTTCCACTTAAATTTACCTTTTGTATTTTGTTTCAGGAAATGAGTGCTGCTTTGCTGGACCAGTGTCTACAATATATAGAGTCTAAGTTTTCAAACAATACAATAAACAAGTCAGCTGGAAACATGACAGTTGGGTTTGGCCCTCTCTCTCCACCTTTGTCGTCACTGCATTCCCATTTGGGCCTAGTGATTGATGGAAAAACTCTGGCTTATGCACTGGATAAAACACTAGAAGATAAATTTCTTTCACTAGCCAAGCGATGCCGCTCAGTTCTGTGTTGTCGCTCAACCCCACTGCAAAAAAGCATGGTAGTAAAACTAGTCAGAGATAAACTCAAAGCAATGACCTTGGCAATAGGCAAGTATCTCCATTTAAACGAACCTGTCTTTACATAACACACACTTTCAAAATTTCCCTTTATTTTCTGGCCTCTTCAGAACTCTAGAAATTTTGATTTTAGTTTGAATGTACTTCTGTGAGTTCAAGCTCATTTATTCCAAACAAAAATAGAGTTTCTAAGGTGGCATTTGGTATTCCTTCCTGCAAAAGATGGCCAAGTGGAGCTTATCTACTCTGAAAAATGTTGCCATGTTCAAGCACCATTGTGAAGACCTGCGTTGGCTGACCTGACACCATGCTGACCATCACTTTCCAGGATAGATCAGGACAAGTTTGTGTTCAGCCTGATTTCAGCTAATCATGATTTGACCCTCAGTCTTGAATCTTTTCATATGAGTAGGTGACAGTGCTGAACACCAGGTGTTCAGAACTGCAGTGATTGCAACATTGTGGTCAGTGTCATATCAGCTAACAGAATACTTCACAACCATTTTCCATTATGTGGTTGGTGGTTGGGACTCTTTGTCAGTCGTTCAGTTCAGAATTCTTCAGTGCCCACAATGTTCCCACACTTTAAATTGAGAAAGTATAGCTTATTCCTCCACAGCCCTCCTTTCCCCACTCTTGAGTCAAATGTCACAGGAGTTTATCCAGTTACACCCTGCCTCCTGGTTAATTTTCAAGTCCCATAATACTTCCAGACAGTTAATTTGTAGCAGAAATGTTTTCAGGAGTTTGTTTCCTGTTGCACATGGACTATTTAGTATTTGTGCAGCACAGACATGACTTCTGTATTTTATTTCTCATTAAAGAGACACGCTCAACAAGAAGTGCTCAGTTTATGTTTTGTTAGCATGGTGTAACAAAACCCAAGATAGATAGACATGAAGGGCTTGGTGGCCCCTTCTAAGGCTTTGAAATGGTAGTTCCATGAAGTACAGGTGTTTCAAACAAAGTCCCAATCTCATCCTTTCTGACTGATGCTTTATTGCAGGGGTCTCAAACTCAAATCATCATGAGGGCCACATGAGGACTAGTACAGGGTTGCATGAGGAATAGTCCGTTAGCTCACGGGCTGCACCACTGAAACCTTTTCATACAGCGATAGTGCAAATATCGGTAATGATAGTGTAGTTGCAGACCTCAGGAAAAAGCTTTAGGGGCCACATGTGACCCATGGCTGCGTGTTTGAGCCCCTGCTTTATAGTCACTTTCCCTTTGCTTTTCAGCCATTAATCATCCCTGCTTTATTAACATCAAACAATATTGCATCCTATCATTACTAGGTGATGGAGCTAATGATGTCAGTATGATCCAAGTGGCAGACGTGGGTGTGGGAATCTCTGGTCCAGAAGGCATGCAGGTAATGTGGTTTCTTTGTTGAAGTTTCCCTAGGAAAAAGTTGGGCCAAGTGTTTTCTGTTTGTCTGCTTCATCTTGCCTCCCAGTCAGCTAGAACAAGCGTCCTCTGGCCAGACAGCACAAATAAATAAGGAAGTTGCAAGCTGCCCCGAGGAATGCCAGTTGGGTTTTGTAAAGAATCACTTATGCTTGAGTTCGAGCATATGTTTCTTCCTCAGTCTGTGGTGATCTTAAACGTGTTGCATTCACCTCATAAAACTCAAATTACAAAAGGTCTTTCAGCACATTTACTTTTTAAAGAAATCAGTTATTACTTTAAAAAATACCCTCAGCTGTGTGCTAGTCATATAATAAATAATTATATTGACTTCTTGTATTTTTCTTCTCTGATTTTATTCTTCTTACCTCCTACACTGGTCCTGAAAAATTATTTTGTGGGATGGCTGGACAAATTTATTTCTCTAGTGCAGTGTTTCCCAACCAGTGTGCAATGGCACACAGGTGTGCTGTGAGGTCTGAGCAGGTGTGCCACAAAACTTTTTGAAAAACTACTCAGAGAGCTCTGGATTGGCTCATTGGCTCATGAATATTCATGAGTTCATTTGGAAACTATATGGTAGTGTGTCTCAAATTAATTAAAGGTAGCCAGGTGTGCCACGGCAGAGAAAATGTTGGGAACCTTTGCTCTAGTGCAATGAAGATAGGTTGCATTGCCATGTATAATCCTGAGAAGGCTGCACATACCACTTGTGCTCCATGATACTTATTCAGATAATAAGCCTGAGTAGTGCACAAGGCCTGTTCTCCTCTCCCTACTTCGACATGTAGGATATGGGTCTTACTCCATAGCCTTTGGAATATAAGTAGCTGCATCAAGAGTTAGTGCTGATTTGGGAAGGGAAGGTAACCTTCCTCACCCTGATGATTCTATAGAGTACCTCCAGTTTCCAAGGTCATCCAGATCTTTCTGTATGATACTCTGATCCCTCTCTGTATTGGCAACACCTCTCAACTTTGTGTCATCCACAAACTATATTAGCACATTCCAACATTTTGTGCCAAGCTCAGTAATAAAAGGTGAATGACTGGTCCCACGACCAGTCCCTGAGGAACTTCACTAATATCCTCCTTCCCACCTGATAGTTCTCCTTTCAGTATGACCGACTGTAGACTCCCCTTTAACCAGTTCTTTATCAGGGTTTTTTTTTTATTTTCATATTAATCTCCATCTTTTCCGGTTTAACTAATAATTTCCAAGGTGAAACCATATCAAATGCCTTACTAAAATCTAGGTAAATTAGATTCACTGCATTCCCTTTGTTCAAAAAATCTGATATCATCTCACAGAAGGAGATCAGATTGGTTTGGCACAGTCTACCTTTTGTAAAGCCCTGTTTTATTTTATCCTAATTACTATTAATCTCAATATCCTTAATTACTTTCTCTTTCAGATTTTTTCCAAGACTTCAAATACTACTAAAGTCAAACTAATGGGCCTGTAGTTACCCAGATCACTTTTTTTCCCTTTCTTGAAAATAGGAACTATGTTAGCAATTCTCCGGTCACAGGGTAAAACTCCTGAGATTACAGATGAATTAAGAACCCTGCTAACTGGCTTTCAATTTCATGTGCCAGTTCCTTTAACATTTTTGGATGGAGATTATCTGGGTCCCCCCAGTTCAGTTCCATTAAGCAGTTTAAGTTTGGCTGCTGCCTCGGAATGCATGTGTCTCTGGCCATCATTCCTGAGAGCCTGGTTGCTGTATGTGGCCAGGCCATTCAGCAGTAAAGTTTGGGCTAAGACTGAAATCATTTTTTTGCAAGGCCCCCTCTTGTAATCAGGATCAGAGTAAGAAGTAAACTGAGCAAATGCTGAACCAAGGAGTCTCCTATAACTTCCACAGGCTTTACAAGCATGGAGGACATTTGGTCTGAATAGAGCCTAGAAAGTGTGGAATACTCAGCTGGTTGTTGTACTAGGCGCATTCCAAAGCCCACTGAAGTCAGTACAAGTCTTTCCAGTGATGCCATTGCTCCTAGCATCTCTGCATGAACTCAAAGCTCTGATTTCTCATGAACATCATTTTAGTTCCCAGCTATAATGAGATTGTGTGTTTTTTCTGTTGTTCTTGTAATTCTGAGACATCTGGTCGCTCAGTGTCCCTAGCTATTTCATTGCATTCTGATCTGAAAGCTTGTCACTTTACTTCTTACTCCTTTAAACCACCTGGATTATTTCCATGTTTATGTTTATTTTTTAATGCATGTTAACACATGGTTGTAAGGTTTATAGATCTCCTGCCTTTGATCCCAGGGTTCCATAAGAAATCATGCGTGACTTGTACTATCAGCACTTGTCAGAACTGTATACAGGCAGGGACTTCAAAGGAGTCAAGCATCTGGATCTCCCAGTCAGCAAACTGACTAATTTCTTTTTCTTTTACATCCTATGTAGCAGCAGCATGGAACATGAATCACACTTTCCTATGCAAAAATTGGAGCGTGGGGAATGGAGGAGACTGAAAATGTAAAATCCAAGCTGATATTTTGAGATAAAATAAACACATGCACATAATTAGATAAAGCTATCTTTCCATTCCTTGCTCCAAATCAAAAATAGACCTTTTAAGAAGCTCTCATAATGTGTTTTAGAATAATTTGGTGGAAACAAAAAAATTAAGAGACGTAAACAATATTACCTCATCATTCCATTAGAATGTGAGAATGGGAAAGGGAGAAGGAAACATACGTAGGCATCTTTGAGAAAGAAGGAATAAGATAAACAAAATGTAAATTTAAAAACCAATGCAACTTTATGCAGCATCTGTGGCAAACTGAGTGACATGCAGGGATCTAAAGCAACTGATATACCATTCATGAGGAGGTCTTAAAGCTTGACCCTACTTTACTTTGAATTTTAGCCAGTCAAAAGTAGCTATTATACAGAAAGAGACTGTGGTGATATATACCACAGATGTGATTTGACCGCTTCTGTAATTTCAGAAGAGCCTCTTCTGGAATTATTTCTCAGGCAATTTAGATAACTTACAGATAGTTAAAAACGGTGGGTTACTCACCAGTAACCGTCCTTCTTCGAGATGGGCTGCTCGGATCCATTCAGTAATAGGTGTCTCCATGCCGGAGTGCCGGATTGATCGGAAAAAAACTTGACCTAGCCTGTCAGGAGAGGGGAGGCAGCTTCTGCCCCTCACACCACCCCGTGGCTGTATATACGGCCACCTCCCAACCCCTCCTCAGTTCCATAGAGTCGCCAACTCCAGAAGCGGGGATGGAGGGGAGGGACCTGAACGGATCCGAGCAGCCCATCTCGAAGAAGGACAGTTACTAGTGAGTAACCCACCGTTCTTCTTCGAGCGCTGCTCAGATGCATTCAGTAATAGGTGACTACTAGCCATGCTGATGGATGGCAGGTGGAGTTTGTTCTTCCGCCTTCAGCACAGCAACAAGCCCCATAAGGTAGAGGCCCAGCAATAAGATCCTCGCCAGAGTCAAGAGGCGAACAGGCCTTGACACGGCCCAGAAGAGTCAAGAGCTGAGGGCCAACCCAGGACGGGGGCAAGACCGAACCCGCCGAGGCATATGCGCATAAGCAGGTTAGAACAAGGTCACCATAACCGGAGTAAAGGACGCAACCTGAACATAGAGGGTTGCGTTAGATGTTCTGTATAGGTGGAAAACGCGGAGTATGACAGACTGAATATAGTGTCTGGCCATGGGCCTTGTAGTGTGGACTCGTGGGAGAACGCTGGATGCCAACAAGTGCGGGTTTAGCCATTTTGGCCATGTCACACACGAGAACAAAGGAAGGGTGGAGAATAGTTCCTGAACTGATCTGGACGACTGCTGGGTACACAAGTAGCTGTAGGGGAGTAACCATATCCCCTATCCAGGTCATGACCAGACGTAGCCGAGTCTGGTCGATGCGAGTGACGGTAAGGATACAGGGTTGTAGGGTGGGGCTCGAGAACGACTGAGAAAACCACAGGACACTAAACAGCAGCATATGGAGGCCAAGCCGAGCAGAACCGGAGCCAACAGTATGCTAGCTATAAACCGGGTAGTGCGGGAATGCACATTTTCAGCCGAACAGGTACGACGGATCGGGTTCTTGCAAGAGAGAGGCTCCAGGGCATAAGAGTCACCAACAGCAAGGTGGCCTGAGGCAGTGCTAATGAGCTGGTCCTTATAGGGCCCGTGGGAGCATGAAGACTCAATCAATCAAATCATAGGGCTGGAAGGGACCTCGTGAGATCATCAAGTCCAACCCCCTGGGAATTGAACCTAGGACATTCTGCATGTTAAGCAGAGGTGCTAGCCACTACACGAAAGGCCCGCTGGGCCTATAGTCTCCCAGGGTTTTGCATCGTGAGAGCCTTCGCAAGTGCATGAGGGAGTGAGAAGAAGTGTCGGGAATAGCGCCTGCTACCATTTGGTCACCCCATCGACGACCAAAGGGTTCATACAAGTGCCGCGTAAGGTCACGGTCTCAGCACCTACAGTACTTCCTGGAGGGATAGCACTACCACTCTGCCGCGCCAGTGGGTACCAAGGAAAAAAAACTCCTCGATACATGGATATCCCGAGAACCCCAACATCAAGGGAGGTTCATTTCCTATCAGCTAGGAAGTGAATCCACCAGAGGGTGGCAACTGCAGTATCTCAAGGACACTCTGGGGGTTAGAGAACTGAACAAAGTATTTCCCCAATTTGAGGGAGTACAATCCCCAAATTCTTGGATATTGTAGGAAATAGGGTCTAGCTTGATTCCCTCTGTCTATCACACCAGGGGACAGGCAGTGTATGTAAACAGATCCTCAAGAGTTGAGGAGGAACAGCAGTACTATTGGGCGCCACCAACGCACGTGGGGGTAACCCTGCAGTAGAGATATAGGTCTGCAATCAGACGTAGTGGGAGGGCCCCAAGAAACAAAGGGCAGAAGAGGGGGGGCATGTCCTGCCAGGGTACAAGACTGAGAGGCAGAAAAAGGGTAGCTACAAGTCCCTTGGGAAGGATCCCCTCTGCCTACACATGGTCTCCTGCCCAGTAAAGTGGCTGGTGACATGGGGGAGGGCGTTGATGGGAGAAGGCCCGAAAGGGTGAACACCTCACTGTTCCCCTACATGGAGATGCGACTAAGTATCCTCTCCCAGGTTCCCTGTCTGGGAGTTCGAGGAAAATACACCCGACCCATGTTTAAGGGCAAGGGCATAAGGGGGAATTGACCACCATGATTGGGAGGTGGATTGAGGACGAGGTTTCCTAGGGTGGGAGCCCTGGTCATCACTTAGATCACCACAAGGTGAGGGAGTGGAACCGTAGTTCCCATAAGGCAGGGGAATAGTTAGGGGTGGGCCGTTCACCTTGGCCCCCTTCAGAGGTAAAGATCCGCTCTGGCTAAGTGGATGTGCCCCCTTCAGTGAGCAGGAGATATTCCTGTCGAATTGGGGTCGGGGTCGCAAAGGCTGGTGCACGTTGAGCCGATGGTATGTGACCAGAGGTATCCTTCCCTTTCCCCTGACCCAGACTCAAGGACGCCTACCTGAGGAAGGCATCAGGGTCACAGGTACAGTTCTGTTTGCGGGTACGCTTCGAATATGCGCATCTTGGAGCCTCTGCAGTGGGGCTGGGGCTACAATGAGACATGCCTCTTGTCCCCGGCAAGGTGTTGGCGTGGGGGACACGCGGTAGGGGAATATCCGGGAAGGGGGGATGCGAGGAGGGGAAAAAAGGGGTGGTTTTCCATGCATCTTTGGAGGAGTCACTGCTTAAGGGATGTGGGGAGTAGACCACGGTACTCGGGTACCGTCGGTACAAGCAGGGGCGTCATTATATTGTCAGGGCCATGTCGCCCCTGATCCGAGATCTGCTAGTGCAGTAGCAAATGGGAAAAAACAAAGGAGGGGGGAAGTTTCCCACCAAATCCTGCTTTCTTTTGAGGGGAGAGGGGGTATGGTGGCCATCTGCGACGCTGACACCCTAATGCCTCTATGCCTGAGGGTCGAAGTGGGGTGGCGGCGAGTAGTGGGCCCCTCTCTGCAGGAGAAGGGGCAAGGACCCAGCCTTCACAGCAGATGAAGCAGTGGAGGAAAAAGCTCCCCTTTGGTCCCCTTCTGGGAGAAGATGGGGAATTCGGGGGGACTAAAGGGGGGGGGGTCCGTGAGGGAGTAAGCCAAAGTACTTGGCCTCTCTCCAAGGATCTCGGGCGGTGCCCACCACCGAGATGGTTTCGGGGGAAACAAGACATCCCTCTCGAAGGGCAGGCCGAGGACTGTCTGCTGTGCATGAGGGGGTGCTCTAGCCTCCCTAAGTCATGCCACCCTGCAGATGGTAACCGCCGAGGCCACGGTGCAAGCGGCTATGTCCACCACATCACGTGCCGAAAGGAGGAGGTCTTGGGAGATTAGGTTGCCTTCTTCCAGAAAGGCATCGTACTCCACTCTAGCCTCAGGTGGGAGCAGGCTTCTAAATTTCCCGAGTGACTCTCACACATCCAGCAAGTACCTGCTGCTTATAGCCTGGCTGTTTGCCACTCGTAGTTGGAAGGCCGATGAGGGGTAAATCTTATGGCCTAGCAAGTCCAGTTCCCTGGTTTCCCTGGAGGATGGAAGGGGGTCACTGGGGGGCTCCCCAGGGCCCACTGTCATCTGGACTATGTCCCTCAGGGGGACCGGATGGCCCATAAGGGAGGGGTAGTCCGACTCGGACACCCGATACTTTACACTCGCCATATCCGAAACCGAGGGAATGGAACTGGGGCTCTGCCACCGGGAGCATGCGAGGTCCCATATGCTCGGGTGGGGCGGGACTGCTAAGGGTGCCATTGAGGCGAAGGCTGGCCCGAAGAAGGTATTGGAGGGAGACTCAAGGGCTGCACCTCCATGCCTAAATGGGCTGTAGCCCGGAGCAGCAAGTCAAAATGCACCAACAGGTTTCCCGTGTAAGACCCCGGTGCCAGAGAGAGAGTGGTACTGGGAGCTCGCCGTGGTGGGGAGGGAGTTCCTTTGGGGAACCATTCCTGCGGCCTAAAATGAAAAGGTGATGGGGCCGATGTGCAGTGCCGAGGCCATTTGGAACCCCTGGAAGGTCCTTCCTCCGGGCTGGAAGCAGGGGAGGGGGACCGAGATTCTTGGGCCAGTACCAGCGACGGCGGGGTGGTGCCAGCCCCCACTGGAGTGGAAGACAGGGGGCTGTGTGATAAGGGCGAACACCCCGGGTGGACCCAGGCCTTTGATATGAAGGCCGGTTTGCCCCTTCTTGTTGGGAGTGGGGCAAGGGGTGTCGGGAGTAGCAGGAGGGCTCATGCTGCCTCCACCACTTCCGGAGTGGACGGGGCGAGGAGTGACTCCATTTGAGCTGGAGGCAGGTCCTCACCCAGGGAGGGAGGACTGCCTGGGCGGGAGGACTCCCACTCCTGCAGCACTGGCCTATGGCAGGCCTGCGGTGCCGGGGGTGAAACTGGCTCGTGCTGGGGTGAGCTTGGCACCAGCGAGGCTGGACTGTACTGGGCTACTGGTGCCAGAGATGATGTGAAGCGGTGCCGAGGTGATCCTGGTACCGTCAGTGCCGGGCTAACTGAGGGCGACCTCGAGTGGCGCCGAGGTGCCAGGACACCGGGTAGACACTGGGGTGCTGGAGTCAGCACCGAGGTGGTGCGGCAGCGGCGGCAGCAGTTACCAGCAGTGCGGTGCCGCGTAGGCTCCGGTACCGAGCTGCGTCTCAATGCCGGGCGTGAACCTGAAGCCTCGGGTGAAGGGTGCCAGGCCTCCTCTGAGGCTAGGGTGCAGCGCCACTGTTCCCTCTCCTTGATCATTTTGGGTTTGAAGGAGAGACAGATGGAAAAAGCCAGGACCATGTGGTCTTTGCTCAAACACCTAAGGCACTTCCTGTGGGGGTCGTCCCCGGGGAAGGCCTTGCTGCCCTCGTCGCAGGGTTTGAACCCTGGCATCGACGACGCGATGTTCCGTTTCGGTAGTGGAAGCTCTTGTAGTGGAGTTAAATCTACAAAGAGATGCTCCCCACCAGACAGCAAGCTGAAGAAAGGGACAGGCTGCTTGCAGTTCACAAGGAGCGGACGTTCCAATTCCGACGCGCAAGGCAGAAGAAATGAAACTGAAGAGGGGTCGGGAGGTGGCCGTGTATACAGCCACAGGGTGGTGTGAGGGGCAGAGGCAGCCTCCCCTCTCCTGACAGGCTAGGACAAGTTTTTTTCCAACCAATCTGGTGCTCCGGCATGGAGACACCTATTACTGAATGATCCGAGCAGTGCTCGAAGAAGAACAAATTTCCTCAAAATACTGAGATCTGAGGGGAATGTATTTTGGGCAAATCTTTGCAAGGCAAGATCATGATCATTAATTAAAGTAAATTATTTGGGCTTTTTGCATTTTTAATTTAATTAATTATGATGTAGAATTTTATTATTTATCTTATTCTCCTTATTTAAATCCCTCCTGAAAACTCCCTTCTTCTGCACAATGAAACCAGAGTATTGACATTTTTGTATTTCTTACAATGAGAAAATATTATAGCCATCATCATCTATTCAGTCACATAACAATAATCCCTTAGTCTATTGTCACCCCCCTGCCTTGCTACTGCTTGTCTCTCATGTCACAATCTGTAGTGTAGATTGTAACCTTCTAGGGGCAAAGACTGTGTCATTTTGCATGTAATCTGATGCACCTCATTTGCTTTTGGACACTATAAAATTTTAACTGTGTTTG
Source organism: Podocnemis expansa (assembly GCA_007922195.1). Lineage (NCBI taxonomy): Eukaryota > Metazoa > Chordata > Testudines > Podocnemididae > Podocnemis > Podocnemis expansa. The sequence goes on along the minus strand of ML681989.1, from coordinate 11,087,843 downwards.
AAACCATTGAGGACACAATGAATGAGACTTTCCTTTCACCTACACCAGGGTGGAACTAATCCAATTCCCCAGGAATTTAATAAAGCTACATTTATGCATGTTTGCAGGATAGTCAAGTGTATTGTCTATGTGTCTTAGGTAACACTTCACAATAATGATTTCAACTCTTCTTTCATTGAAGGCAGTGATGGCGAGCGATTTTTCAGTTCCACGGTTCCGGTATTTGGAGAAACTCTTGCTTGTTCATGGGCATTGGTGTTATTCCCGACTTGCCAATATGGTGCTGTATTTCTTCTACAAAAATGCAGTAAGCATTTCACTTGGCAGTTTTGCAGTTTCACATGTTCCCAGGGTTTATTTTGTGTGAAATGAGCATGAGGTCAGCCTTCAAATGCTTTATAAATAAGTTGCAAAAAAAACTTGCGGAGTTGAAAGACAGCTGGTTGACATTCACAGGAATAGCAGGCCCTACTCTGTCAGCTACAGCCTGCTGCAGAATGTGCAAATTAGGTAACATGAATAAGAAGTACTGCTTAACAAAAGTGTCTAAACAGCTGTAGCACTTGCAGAAATCTAGCTGTGTACTGCTGGCAAAAATCTAGCTGTCTAGATGTGGGAGCCTTTCATGCCAAATCCACCCTGTGCTGGTGTGAAATAGTAAAAGGTGTGTTTTCTCTTCCTTATCGTGTTTTGTAATTGCTTATACAAACTGTAAATTGCCCCCGGTGATCTGAATTTGGGTCTTCTGTATTTATCAGCCAAGCCTATTGGAAGTGGCTTTCGTTTTCCCTTACTTCCTTCAGCCAAATAAGTACACTGTGAAAGGAGCATATTGTAGTTTATAGCAAAGTATGAGCCTGAATCTCCTCCCAGTTACTCAAGTCCCAATCATGAATAACTCTATGCTAGACACCAAGTCATTAAGAACTCAGTTCCTCAGCCCTGCCTGATCCCCATTACATCACTCAGTGGGTACTCAAAAAGGCATTTGAGAATTTCCTCAGCATGTAAGAATCATTGGCTGGCATGAAGATATTTTGGATTTGTATTGCCTGCTCACCCTTTTGAGAGTAGGGATCATGAAGGAGCAGGATGGGGCCAGGCGACATAATGCTCCTGATGCTCCAGAGCAGTGATTCCCAACCTGTGGCCCAAAAGTGGCCCACGAGGTCTTTCAGAGTGGCCCACCACTCCCACCAGCTGCAAAAGAAAGCCATTGTCTAAGGTCCCAGGCAGAGCACGATGCCATGGGACAACAAGACTGGTGCAAGCTCCTTGCTGCAGCCAAGGGGATGAGAGACAATGCTCTGCCTGGGTCCATAGGCACTGGGGTCCCTGCTTCAGCCACAAAGGAGACAAGCACTGATCTCCCATCCCCCTGGCTGAAGAAGGTAGGTACTGCCTAGGGCCCCAGGTGGAAGACACAGGGCTACAGGACATACACAGTTTCTCTGCTGCAGCCAGGGGGATGGAAGATCAATGTGAAGTCAGTCTCTTCACTGAACTTCTCCCAGCTGGCTGCAGAGGGGCAGGTGGAGCTGCTAGCAGGTACTGGTGGCCCTTTGGGGTTTGAAAAATTATATCTGCAGCACTTGAGCCAAAAAGGGTGGGACTCACTGCTCCAGAGGACAGTGAACATCTAGCTGCCTGTGTTTAACTGAAAGGGCAATTAGCACCCAGTCAAGTTAAATTTAATTTCCAACTTCTGTATAATCCCTGCTCATAACGTTCTCATGTACATAAGTGGTGGTGAGGCCAGCAGGGGTCTGATGGGCCCGGAAGCCCAGTAGGGGGCCATGAAGCTGGTGGGAGGGCAGGGACCCCACTGGGGCATTAGAGGGCTGGTGGGGTCCCAGCGGGGGGGGGGCAAAAGGCAAGGATTGGGGGCCCCACGTGACTTTTGTCCTGGGCACCAGAATCACTAAGACTGTCCCTGCTCATATAAGTTCCTTTTGGTCTAAAGATTCCATGTCTGGTCTCAATCCAAAAGATCATTTCTAACTTTCTTGGGATTGGACTATATTTTGCTTGAATTTCTGATGAGTAGAGGAACACTGAGGGTGGTAGGCAAATAATAAAACTAATTTGCTCTCTTTGAGTTAATGTGACATGATACAAATATTCTAAATGTGTCCTGATCGGAAATGATATACATGCATGTTTTCAAAAACTATTCAGAGTAAATGTTTCCAAATATGAATGTCTGAAGATCTCCATGAGCCTTAAAAAGCAAGCCGAATTTAAACAGTTTTCCTATGCTATTGCTCACACCATTGCTAGCACTGATGGAGCTGCACCTGTGGTAATGCAGTGGCAGGAAACTTACAGAAAAATGCTACTGTACGCAGTCTTATGGTTCTAGGATTGATCCTGAGATGTGTTGAGCATCTGCACCATCCTGTCTCTATATCTCTGATATGCTCATCCTCTTAGCAATGAAAGTGGAATATTACACTGCCAGAGCAATTTGATTTTTAAATAAAAACATTCAAGACATATGAAAATATATTCCACTAATCAGCATGCATGGATTCAATTTATACATTTTCATTATTGTCCAATTCTTGTAAAATCTTGTGTGTTCTCTAAACCCTCTCTTCCTGACTGCAAGTATTATTTTTCATGCTGTATTTAGTTGGACATCCAACCACAGACATTTTCTGAAGCTGTAGCTCCAGGGCTTGAATGAATCTTAAAAATCTCTTTTTGTGTTTGCTGTACTTTTGTTGCCTTCAGTGCCCTTAAGAGCAATTCTAGTTACTCCTGACTCTGAAACTACAGTGGGAAATCCAATTTACAGCCTTAAATGTGTCAGACATAGAAGCTTCCCTCAGGGAAAGTGAATTCTAGCTTTTGCTAAGATGCAAGTACCTGATTCATTTACAAGGAGGCCACCTTGATGACTTGTCCACAGGAAATCAAGATAACTGCATATATTCTGCTAGATCTTCTGTCTCCTCTTGTTTTTCCATTTGCTTGTGTTACATCATTTTCCATTCTGAAATAGAATCTATCTAGCTCATAGTTTAAGACCCAGATTGCTGCAGAAACCATGCTGCAGGATTGCAAAATGTGTTCCAGGGTAAGTTGCAGCCAGTCACATGACTGCTTGGAGCATAGCATAAAAGGAAGAGAACACTGGGGCCATATGGGAGGTAAGGGAGGGGGAAAGGCTCTGAGGAATTACTAGTAAGTATTTTCAGTTGATTTCTGTGGGGGACAAATTAATCAGGGCTCTCAACCTGGAAAGAGAGACCACCGATCCTCCCCAGTGATGAAGGCCCGTTCCCAGCTGAGACTCAAATTAGCAGAGAACGAGGTGTGGTTCAGGATTTATTATTCAGCTGAATAACAAAAGGAACTGCATCGGAGGGCAGCAAAGAAGTGCTAGCCCCTCTGAGCAGGCCCCCCCAACAACTCGAGTGCAAGAGAGAGCCCCGAGGGGCAGCATCACAACACTTTTATCCAGTACAGTATGATAATGCTATGATAATGCTTACATGATTGACAATGTTTTAGAGACCCTTATATGGTTACATTAACATTATTAAATACATATTAATGATTAAAGAATGCATATAATTATCCCCGCCTCTGTTTACTGTTGACATCATTTGCATTATTCTGGGCAGCCGCAGTACCTGCAAACTCATTAATTTCTGCCTAGAGATGCTGACCTTACATTCTTGTGAGGCTGTGGTGCCAAGAAGGGTGAGCAGGAGATAGGAGGCAATACTCCCTTTTCAGTTAGAACAAAGACGGGACAGTCTAGCTTACATTCCTTGTCCAGATGGTCAGGAGAAAAAGCATGAGAAAGGGGAGATAACACACTTTAACTATCAACTCTAGGCCGCTTGTTAAAGAAACTTAGATACATGACTTGCCAGAGAAACGACCCCACTACCATAGCAACCCACGGCTCCAACGAGGCCTACACTTTAGCACCTTTCTCACTGTCCTACAGAAGAGATTACATATAATTTTTCTTACATTTCCTTTTCCTCTTTTTGATTCTTTGGTGGATAATCCACAAGCCTTAGAAGGATGAGATTTGGAGCTTAACTTCCCTTTGCTGGCTGTCACCTGCTCACCCTCTTATACTTCCCTTTTCCAGTGTGCAGGTTGTGACATCCAGTCTCCACTCAAAACTGAGGCAAGTATTTCCTCACCTTCAGATGCATGTCTTCCATTTATAGATGGGTACATTACTAATAGTTAGGCTTTGTATTTTAAATGGGCGCCAGCTGTTCTACAGACACTTCCACCTTGCTGGTCTGAGTGTCTGCCCTGCATACATGGAAGAAAAAGTAGACTGTATGATTTGTCCATCACTGGTTGATTGCAGTTAAGCTGGATGCTGCATTCCTGAGACCAGCATTATCACACACTCTCAGTGGAAACTATTTCCATTTTTATTTTAAAGTGAGAACTATAAACTGATTTGTCTCAACCCACTGTTAATTTGATGAAATTGAAAATCAAAGATATTGTGGTGCACAAATCAGTCACAACTTCACTATATGTATAATTCTATCCTTCTGGCTGTGCTCCTCTCCTTACAGTCTTAAAAAGTGCTGAAAGGCTCAGTTATCCTCAATCCATCTATTTTGCCTTTGTGAGACAGTTGAGTCTTTAGAAAATTCTCAAACCAACACAAGACACTGAAATAGAAACATTGTCATTCTTATGACAGTAATAAACAACACACCAGCATTTTTTTAAAAACTTTTTTTGAAAAAAGTATTTTGATATATTCAGAATAATTATCTCAAAATACCTTTTTTCAAAAATGCATTTCGGGAAAACAATCCGGGGACTGGCTCCTTGTCCCAGAATACCATGGCTTTTTTTTTTTTTTTCCAAAAGTGGAAGACTACACCAGACTTTCTTTTCCAAAGAGAAGAAAGCCAATGGAAGAGAGAGGCAGGTTTTTTCGAAAAAAAGCCTTTGCTACGTCTGGCAATGGCTTTTTTCAAAAAAGCTATCTCAAGAAAGGCTTTTTATTAAACTTAACCAGGTTTAGCATTCTCGAAAAAGTTCTTTGGTATTTCAAGATACTGGCATGCTTTTTTGATAAAGCCAAACCTGACTTTTTTTCAAAAGTAAAAGCCTTTTTCAAGATAGCTTTTTAAAAAAAAGCCATTGCCGGACACGGCAAGCAAAGGCTTTTTTTGAAAAAGTCTGCCTATCTCTTCCATTGGCTTTCTTTTTTTTTGAAAATAAGTCTGCTGTAGACTTTCACTTTTGGGGGGAAAAAAGCCACGGTATTTCAGGAAAAGGAGCCATCCCTGGACTGTTCTCCTGAAATAGCATTTTTGAAAAAAGTTATTTCAAGATAATTATTCCGAATATATTTTGAAATAATTTTTTTCAAAAAAAAAGTTTTTTTGAAAATGCTCTGCAATATAAACATAGTCACTGTGATTCTGCATTCATGAAGTGTACGTGGAACCCCACAAACGAAAGAGAATAATTATTAATTTATGTTTAGCTGCATTTCATAGTAGAGGGTTATAACTGGATTAAAAATTAATTTCATGTGAAGTGCAATCTCCAATCGTACCTATCATCACAATTATTTTAGGACTTATACACATGCTTAACTTTAAGCAGGAGTAGTAGAAATAGGAATAATAAATAACAGAAGATCAAGTGTCCTCAGTGGGACTACACATGACTTTAAGCACATGCGTATGGATCAGAGTCAACATGATGTCACAAAGCAACGGAGAGATGCTGTACTGAGATTCATACAGTTTTTCCCCCACTTATTTTAAATTCCTTACTAATTGTGCTTCATGTATTTCTGTTTTGGTTGCAGATGTTTGTGGCCCTTCTCTTTTGGTACCAGTTCTATTGCGGGTTTTCTGGGTCTTCAATGATTGATCAGTGGTATCTGATCTTCTTTAATTTATTATTCTCATCTCTTCCACAAATGATCACTGGTGTGCTGGATAAGGATATACCAGCTGATGTGCTAATTGCTGTACCTCAGCTCTATAAAAGTGGCCAGAAGATGGAGGTAATGAGTTTGCCTTTCAGTAAACTTTTTCTGATGGTCATGGGTTTAAGTGAAAACCAGTCTAGTTGGCAAAGGACAGATTGGCACTAAATAAAGCCAAACAGTAGGAGTCTGGGAAACTGTTTTTATTGCATGTGAGCATGTCTAGGGCTACACTGCCATAAAAGACCCACAGCTGGCCTGGCTTTGCTGACTGAGGCTGATGGAGCTCAGGCTGCAGGGCTATAAAATTGCAATATAGTTGTTTGGGCTTGTCTTGGAGCTTGAGCTCTTGTGTAGGGGTGGGTCTCAACCCCAAGGATCCAGTCCCATATCAAATATCTATAATGTAATTTTATAGCCTCACAGCCAGGGCTCCAGAAGTCTGAGTCAACGGACCCAGTCTCTGAGGCCCCAGAGTAGACATACCCTAATCCATATATCTAAATGCCAGGAACTACCTTTAAAAGTCCTTGCTGTAACCAGTATTGTAAAATATATGGATCAGGACCAGCCCAAGGTCCTCTGGCACCCTAGGCACCTGTAATTTTGCCACACGCACCTCAGGGAAATTGACCTGTGGGGACACCCCCCCCCCAAATGCAGGGAGGTGCCATGGGCTGGCCCCACACTACTGTCCCTTCTCTGAGCGGGCTAGTCTGGGGGCTGGGCTCCACTCTCTCACCCCACCTCTGGACTGGCCCACCCCACCCATAGAGTGGAACAGCCAGCCCAGGGGAGGGACAATAGAGCGAAGCCCAGCCCCAGGTCCAGCCTGCTCCACCCTTGGGCCAGCTGAGCCCTGCCCCCAGGGTGGGGAAGAGCCAACCCGGAGCAGAGGCCAGCTCTGCATGGTCCCACTCCCCTCGCCCTTTCCCCATTGTCTTCGGCTCCACACTGAAGGCAGCAGGGAGTGGATGGAGGAGGGGGCCTGCGGGGCCAGGGGGCAATAATCCCTCTCAGCCCCGCCACCAAGGACAGACCTGGGGAGGTGCCCTTGGCACCCCCAATGCTTGGTGCCCTAGGCGACCGCCGAGGTCACCTCTATGGGCAGACCAGCCCTCATATGGATTTATATTTGTTAACAGGTTTGGGTTTTTTCCCCAATTTGTACTAAGCACCATCCCTGGCACCTAAGTGCTGTTACATATTTCAAATATAAACACAAATAAAAGGCAATGTATGTATTTTATAATGGAGCAAAATGGGCTGTTCCCACCATAGTATATCAATGTTCAGCTACCAAAACCAAGACCTAAGTCAATCCCCAGCCCTTCCCCGAAAGGGGAGGGCAGGGAGAATGAATCTGGAATGTGCCTAGAAAGTTAACAAATCAGGCTCTTGTTGACCAAGTGATGAAGTTAACTGCAGAGTTCAAAACCCTTTCTAGAAAATACATCCGCAGCCCCTTTATGTTGAAACTGCAAGGGAAGGGGCAGGAGGCCATCAAGCTAGGTCATTCCTGCCGATTGCAGCTGCACTATTATCATAAGGCGGCTTCTCAGGTTTCTGTGACTGTGTGTCTAGAGAGGCCTTCTTGATCACAACCCTTACGACAGCTTCCTCAAAGACAACTGCAGCCTTGCCCTGTGACGGGAATCACTGAGTCACTCAATGAACAGTGCACCAATACCTGGTGCATTGATTTTCTAGTAATATTTCTAGATAGTGTACTTGACAGAAGAGATGGGAAGCTGTAGAACTGCTCATTTTCAGTGCCTTTGTCTTGAGTCTCTTTTTATCAGCAGTTGTTTCTGGTTTTAATATTTCCATTCTTTGGCCTTCTGCTCTGCAATACTGCAATTAAGGGTCCACAAAATTAATGCCCCTATTTACTTCCCTACTAAAACATGACAAAAATAAATGGCTATGGTATAATCCCATTTGGAGGTTTTGTTTAGTTTTCCTCATTATCTAGCTAGTATAAAGGATGGAGTGGTTTAGAAAAAGAGTCAGCAGCTTGATGAGAAATCTTTTGAGTTCTTTCTTTAAAACAGTAAAATTCTTCTCAAAGAAGAGTCCGTGATCCATTCTGAAATATTTTGACTGCTATTCAGCAATTTCATTGAATATCTGTCTAAAACAGCTTATAAAGAAAATCTTGTTAAGTCATTCCTGCTTGCAGGTGGCCAGTAATATTCTCATTCTTCTCTTTGGAAAAGGTTTTAATTGACTCAGTCTAAATGTTGTTTCATTAGACCAAAGAACACAAGAGTTTTGTGAAAGTTTCATTTTCAGGCTGAGGAAACCTTCAGCTAGAGGCAAATGGAGCTTACTGAATTCATTAAAAAAAATTATCACTGGAAATTACAACCCACAGGCAAACATTTGTAAAATAAATGAGTGTTTTACAGATCTTATATTTAAAAAATGATTTCCTCTTTACCCACTTCTGCATGATAATTCATGTGACTGTAAAAAATGATTAAATTTTTATCCTGATGGGTTAGTAAAATTCAGAACTGTTTCTTAAGGAGTGATTAGATTGCTGTGGAAATATTGATTAAATATTGTTGTGAATTTTCCTTTCAAAATAAACTGCATACTTTCATGTTTAATCTTTCTTGAATATAATCTTTCATTGTCTATGTAGAAGACTTAGGACCAGATTTTTAAATGTAGTTTGAACTCCCCAGTGGGAATTAGGCACCAAACTATATTTAAAAATTTGGTCCTTAGACCCAAATTTTGCAAAAATATACATGTGTGTTTGAAATGTATATATCACATGTAGCTCCACTTGAAGTCAGTAGGGCTGAATGTAATTCGTAAATCTAGGCACATGTCAGTCTTTGATGGGTCAGGGCCTTAGTTCCAAATTATACCCTTTTGTAGGAACAGTTTATCAGTAGGGTGGGGGTTTGTTGGCCTGGGAAGGGAGAAGAATGATGAGGTTGTCTGTACAAGCACTGGAAGCAATGCATTTCAGTACAGATTTTTGTCTGGTGCTAACAAATGGCTTCTTCATTAGCCTCTTACTGCATGTTTTTGTATCACAGGAATACCAACCACATATGTTTTGGATGAACATGATTGATGCATTCTATCAAAGCCTGGTTTGTTTTTTCATCCCTTATTTTGTAAGTTATCCATTCAGACATCCTATTTCATGCAATCTGAGGAGAAAACTCGAAAGTAGATTAAAGTAAATCCCCTTTCCTTCTTTTCAGATTTACTATGACTCTGAGGTGGATATATTCTCTTGGGGAACCCCTATCACCACAATAGCTCTTTTCACCATCATCTTACATTTGGCTATTGAAACCAAAACTTGGGTAAGTTGTCTACAGGAAAATTAAACAGGAGCCTTCTGTAATACTTTACCTATTTCCTTGGTGTCACTCTTTAAAATCACAAAAAGCTTGCTTTATTCCCACAACACTTCCTGTTTTTTTCAAGGATTTTAACAAAACATCAGGATGGTTTTAAGCTATGAGCAATGAGCAGTTGTGTAATCCTGTTTGTACAATAAGGATTTATGAAATCACACTGATGTAAGTACATTTTGAGCACAGATTTTGTACCAGAAAGTTAAAAATCAGTTTTTGTTGTTTCTTCTAGACTCTGTTCCACTGGTCATCTTGTATCTTCAGTATCCTTTTATTTTTCACTGTGGCTCTGGTTTATAATGTTTCTTGCCCAGTATGTTACCCTCCATCCAATCCTTACTGGACTATGGAAAAATTGATGGGAGAACCTCTGTTTTACTTGACTTGTATTATATCTCCAGTTATTGCATTGCTGCCCAGGTACAGTATCTTCCCATTTGTGCACATATGACTGACTCATATTCTTTGTGGGTGGTGGAATTGGAGGGAAGGCAAAAGGATGTGCCTGAATAGAATTTGGGGGTAAAGGACTTTTCTAGAATTTTCTTCTTTTTTATTGTCAGCCAGCTGAGGTATATTATTGTCTTTGATTATTTAAGGTGGCTGGCTAGCAGAATCAAATGTATTAGTATTATCACTAGTGGTTGGTTATTGTAAGTCACATTAGTGTCAGGGTACTAAGAGCTCTTCTGTGGGCAATCTTTTATTATTTAAAATGTTCAGTCTAAAGAAAATGAATTAACTGTGTTACTTGCCTGTATCCACTCTGATTCTGTTAAAGAAGTTGTTGTACTCTGTTCTGTGGACATTTTTCTCATGATAAAAATCTCAAGCAGTTCCCGTTTCTTTGATTTCTTTTCATGTGTACATTTTTCCTCCATCAGATTTCTGTATAGAACACTTCAGGCGACAGTCTTTCCAACACGGCTTCAACTTGGACGCCAGTTGAATAGATTGCCTCCAGAGACTCACAGTCAGATTCTGGACAGGTTGAATATCAAAAAAGAATCCATTCCCCAGCAGCCACCATGTGCAGAACATTCCCCACAGAATCAACAGTCCAATACAAGAAATTATAAGGTCTATAACCAAAACCCCACTTTTCAACCAATTCAGCATGGTAATGAACCAGCTTTCCAAACAAACACAAGGGCAGAACATACAACAGGACTCAATGTGATGGCCTCTCCTCCTGGAGCTCTCTTGTGTGGGGAAAATAAACAGTCCACCATGGCAAATAGTGAAGAACAATCCCCACAAATTCCTCACAGCACTTCAGAGGTGGAGTCAATCTCTGTAAGAGAAATGTTCCCATGGAACTCAACAGTAGACCAATCAGGCTTCAGTTTTTTTAACTGGATCACATCAACTCCCCTGTTCAGTCGGTTTGGGAGAGTTTTACAACTGACATCAAGTCATTTACAAAATGAAGTACCGTACAACATGTCTGTGCTTGGCTCCATATCTTCTTTGCATCAGGACTTCAAAGACTTAACAGAGCAAACCTCAAGTGACTTCCAAGCAAGAATTAAAGGGACCACAGCTGATTACTGTAAAAGTGAAACTCTTGAAACTACCTTCTTATGACCTGGACCTTGAGTACATTTTGTATGTTTTCTATTTGCACAGATTTATTGTGATACTCTTTCCAAAGATGAAACAGGAAATCAGAAGTACAAAATATTTTAATTTAAAAAATTCTAAATGCTATATATTGAAATAAGAGCTTTAAATATAAAGAAAGAAATCTTGAAATTTCCAGTTATATCTCTTTATTTTTTTCATCTCATTTTATAAGAAAATGCAGTATGTATATTTCTCAATTGCTTCTCTTTTATTTTGGCAAGTATTGTAAAAAATGAAACTGTCTAACTTGTTCAAAAGTATTGGAATTCAGGAGTAATTATAGACATGATTGTAATTGGTTCAGCAATCAGGGAGGGAAAAACGTAATGGTAACACTATATCTTGGCAGTTTGGATAACCTGTCGTGTGATTTAAAATGAAAAACCTCTCTAAGATCTGACAATCAGGTTTTTAAGGGGCAAACTGCTAGGCAGGACTTTGGAAATACCATACCTCTTTGTAAACATTAACAATGTCTCACCACTGTGTAAATACAGTAGCAACCTATAAATGTCATCATATTTTAATATAACATCAATGGCATTTCATTTGTCATGAAAGAGCAATAAACAAACAGCCATCTATATTACAAAGTAGATGCCCAATGTGGCATTGATAAGAGTTCAGAACTTCAGTTGCAGTCAATAAAAATAGCTTTCCTTTGCAGGTCAGGCCATTCTTTTTAAAAAGAAACCTGTTTTTGTTTTTGATTTCCAAAAAGATCAGTAGGTGGGGAGAAGCAAGGAGTCCTGTGGCACTTAAAAACTAACAAATTTATTTATTGCATGAGTTTTCATGAGAGAAAATCCCACTTCATCAGATGCTTTGAAGATGGGGGAAGTTACAGAATGGGATGAAAATAAATGCAGGGGAGTGTAAGTCATAGGATCAGGTCACACTGTAACAGCAAATCAGAGCAGTTGTTAATATTCAAACACTGGGAAAGAGCATATAGAGGAGGGTGAAGGCAAATCACCTGTTGTAATGGGAAAAGAAGCCATAGTCATGATTTAATCTTGCTCTCACACCATCTAATCTTCATATCACTTCTAATTCAGCTGTTTCTCTTTGAAGTCTTGATGTCACATTGACTTTCCTGAGCACTGTTGTTAACAAGTCATTCACAGAGTGATAGGAAAGGTGGAAGTGCTGTGCAGTATGATATAAGTCAGTAGGAATTTAATGTGCAGCAGTCTGCTCCAGTGAAATGGCACAGAATCAAGGCTCCTTGCTGAAGAATGTAGGTTGAGTCTGCTAAAGAGTACATTGAATCATGGAATCATTGAAACTAGAACACAAGAGATATTTGATTCCAGCCCTTGCACTTGGCAGGACCAAGTACCATCTTAACCATCTCTGATAGGAGTTTGTCCAACCTGCTGTTACACAAAGAGCCCTTTGTTATGAGTTGCAGCCTCTTTCACTTCTAGTTTGGTGACTTGAAGCTCAAGTCATGGTGACCATCTTTACCTTTGGAGGCCGTTTTGGGTCTGCCATACGTTGTCATATAGTGTGCCATCTTCACCCACAAGCTAACACAGGATGTAGTTGTCACTTATTGTCTTTGCAGCTTGAATTTCCAGAACCTTCTATTTTACTATTAGTTGTGTAAGCCCAGAACTAGCATGCCTCATACGACGTCTATTGACAGGAAAGCCCCAGCCATATTGGCTCCCATGGATTTCCTCAACATTAAGCAAGAATATTTGCCATATACAGGTTTCTAAGCCTCTCCAGCTATTTTTAAAAGGGTTTCCATGTTGGCCTATTCTAACAAACACAGACAAAATTGATAATATCAAAATGTGAAATTTGAAGGAAGGGAAGACATAAAAGCAATATAAATAAAGAGTTACTATTCTTTATTTGTGTTGCCCCAATAAAGTGTAACATACAACAACCAAACTACATTTGGGAGTGAGTGTCATTGTGTATTCATTGTGAAGTATATATTGAATATGCTAAATGTATCCATAATACTCTCAGATTTTCATTAAACATGAGATTGACTTGGGGAAAGACTTGTGATTCTAGCAGTGCTTCATCATTTTTTCCTTCCATCAAAAGAGAATAGTAAAGTAGAGGAGGCATGTCTTGTTTTTAATAGATTTTTACTGGCTAAAAGTGTTGTAAGGCTTCTATCTTCTATAGTATTATTACCGCAGGCAGTAGAGTTCCACACATGCTCAGGCCACAAGTGCATCCTGTATAATCCTGTTGGAGGGATTCATTTGGCCAACTGACCTTGCAATATCTAACTTGGACTATGCAGTATGCGCGAATCCAAATAAGCCTCCTAGGTGGGGCTAAATCTCTTATTTTAATGTCAAAGGAAGGAATAGCTGCATCTCTTTAAAGTGGTATTAGTGTGAAAACATTGCCATTTGGTAGAAACATTTCCTCAGTAGTAAAACAGGGTGTCAGGGTGAAATCGACTCCATCCACATAAAGCCAGAATATTCAGAAACCAAATGGCTGAAGTTTGGAGAGGCTGAAGACATGAAATCGACTCTCTGGGCCAACAAGCATCTGTGGCCAGAGCAGAAGACTGCTATGTATGTCTCTCCTGGCTGCTGTTCCAGCAAAGTTCCAGCTTCTCTAAGACAAGCGTGCAAGGTATTGTGGCTACTGGATTTATATAAATTCATATCCTGTGGCCCTGCCACTTCTCACCCCATTGTTTATACTGTATTGTTATAGCATTTAGAAGCAGCACTCAGGACTGGAACTCTGTTGTGCTAGGCACTGTATAAACTGATACTAGTGACCTATACATTGGTTTTAAATAACTAGTTACAAGTACAGAAATATTAACAAAGAGCTCACCTATTATCTGAGTGCCTCAATTTCAGGTGTTATATTTCTGGTAACTGTTTACTATGTGGCAAAACCGAGCATACATAGTCTTGAAACTGAAGCCATATTGCACACTAGTAGTGTTTACTGGGTTCAGCTGTGTTTGACTTCGATATTTGCCAAGGAAATAATTCATCTGTTTCCAATACAGATGTAAAACCAAGACCTGGACCACTGGTGATTATTGAGGCCCTCTAGTAAATGTCACATACTTAGGGGCAATAAGGTTGATCTGGGTCCTGGCTAAATTCTGATTATATATCCACATCAAGGTAAGGCTTTTGTTCAGGAAAGAGCTGATTCCGTGGCAGCTGGCTAATGAAAGCTCCTCAGGTCTCTCCTAGTTATGTAGCTGTAGAAGCTTCTTCTGACTTTAAGGGGCAGTGTTCCCATTGATATAATATCAGATTATGGGTTGGAAGTTGAGAAGACTCAACATCTTACAAGGTTAGGTTCTACACGATCCCTCAGGATGGCATTCTTTCCACCACTGATTTCCCAGACTCTGCGTGCTCTATTATGACATTGTGGTATTTGGTCACTTCCTGCCCCAAGCAGCTGTGTGGTGAGTCAGTACCCCGCTAAACTCATTTCATTCTCACCCTAGCTGACTTTTGGTAGTGGGTTAAGTGAACACTATCATTGGACAGGTAGTCTCTGTAAAGCATTTTGAGCTCTTCATTGATGAAAGGTGCTTTATACAAAAATACTTTGCACTTACATTTGTTTATACTGTAATATGTGGATATGCTAAAGTGTGATTAAAAGGAAAATATATCAAACCTGGGTGTTGCTTCATTTGGTAGTTCAGTCATCTGGAAATGGCATTTTCTGCCCTAACCCTGGAATTCACTTTCAAAAACCCCAAACCCAATAAAACATGTTTTCGCAACAGCTAGTTCTCAGTTCAAATGTTACAGCCTGTGAGGAATTATTCAGCCTTGTATTAAATCTGGAAGTCTGTTTTGTATACTGAGACACGTAGGAGTTCTGAGAAACATTGGCAGTATAGTGTGCCAGACAGTTCAGATAAACATGCAATGAAGTGGAATAGTAGCATATTCTCACCTACTTCCCTAAGCTTCAGAGTCAAGCTCTAGTTCAGGGGTCTCAAACATGCAGGCCATGGGCCACATACGGCCCCTAAAGGTATTTCCTGCTGCCCTCAGTGACACGATCATTACCGATATTTGCAATATCATTGTATGGAAAGGTTTCAGTGGTGCAGCCATTGGGCTAATGTACTAATCCTTATGCAGCCCTCTATTAGTTCTCATGTGGCCCTCATGGTGATTTGAGTTTGAAACCCCTGAAGACAGGCTAGGAGGTTTGCTTCTGTTTGCTCCAAAATGCTGTGTAACCATATTCTGTGTTCCATCACTAATCACCTAAACTATCAGGGTATCCAAACCTCATATGAGGGTCTAATTTTTCTCCCATACTTTCCAGTAATAATATGCCACCCTAAAAAATCTATTTGGGTAGCTGTTCTGTCTGTGGCTGAGATTGTCTGAGAAATGACAGTGTCCAGGACTGCTGCACTGGGGATACTGGATGAGTAATTAATAATTCCAACAACTGATAGTGCTTATGTGTGAAACTAATTAAGATTTTTTCATGTTCATGAATAAGCCATTTAATAGTTCCAGTTCATTTGTCTTCAATTAAAATATAAAATTGGATTTATGGCAGAATATTGTCTTCCTAAACTAAGTAGTACATAAATGGCCAAATTTTCAAGTGTCCTATCTTTGGATGCCCAATATCAGATAGGTAGGGACCTGTTTTTCAGGGGTGCTGATCGTCTACAGCCCCACTGAAATTTAGTTGGACCAGAACATATTTCGGATCGAGTTCCTGAGCTCAACATATCTGAAAAGCAAGCCGCAGGTGTCTGAAGCTGACAGCACAAGAACAAAGCAACCTAGTTATATGCCACTGTTCCAAATGTGCCAGGTTCCAAGAGTCAAATTTTATTTAAACAGTATAGAAATTGTGATAACCTCACTGAAAGAAGAACCTTTTAAGAGACTAAATGTTGGGACATGTTTTGATCTCTGACTTGATCAGTATCTTCAGAAGTGGTTTTAAGGATGTCTGCTCTGTCCAGTAATTTTCCCCTTGGCATTTAGGGTGCACCACCACCTGCATCCATCCAACAGAAGGTTAAGCTTAGCATATTATACCTAGGGAGGCTGAAGGAGGGCAAGTCGTAAAGTTTGTTTTGACAGTGTGCAAATTCTTTTTGGGCTGAAATTTAAGGTATCATTTGTGACAAACTGGGAAATACCTATATAAATATCATGTACCTTCAGGTTATGTCTTTGATAATCACCTGTCTGACTGTGAGGAGTTATTGCAAAAGAAGCTGCTGAGGAAGAAATTCACTGGAAGCAAAACAGTAGCGAAGATAAGGTTTCTTGAAGAGACAATGGATAGGTCATCAAGTGAGAATAATTTATTCTTCCCAATGCTAAAGCCTGGGATCAAAGGTGATCCAAAAGATCAAAGAACCTACAAAGGGAAGGGTGGTTGAGTGCAATGAGAGGATGGGTCTACACTGCAACTGGATGCCAGCATGGGAGCTGTTTAATTGTGGTGTTGACATTCCAGTTCAGCCTGAGCTTTGGGACTCTCTCAGCTTATAGGTTCCTAGAGCCCAGGCTCCAGTTCAAGCCTACACATCTACACTGTAGTTAAACAGCCCCACAGACAATTCAAGTCAGCTGGCATGGACCAGCCAGAGATTTTAATTCTAGTGTAAACATACTGAGAGAGTCGGGCCAGGATAGGTCAGTGAAAAGGCTGTGACAGTCTAACGGAGACAGAGCCATAGAGCATGGTACTATAGTAGAGGCTGTGTCTTCTTCCAGAGGCCTGACATCTTTTGAGGTGCACGCTGGGAACATGCAGCATCACTGTAAACGCTTTTTCCCTGGCAGCATTGGAGTGGACTGACCTGAGAGGAGCTTACCCATGTGTCAGAAGACCTGTGCATGTAGGCCTGTATTGTTTCACCCTTTGGTCTGCCTGAGGGGAAATTTTGAGACATGGCTAAATCCTGCACTGTTTCAAAGAAGTTTGTTTCTGTCTCAGCCCAGTCATCTGCTATCAGATGTTCCTGAAGAACAGAGGGCTTGAAGTGGACAGGTGGTGTTGTACGCACTGAAGCAGTCCTGGCTGATACTCAGGAGATTGTAACCTGGGTCACGGTCAGGCACAGGTCAAAGTTTACCCAAAAGAGGGAGAAGCTGGAAGGGGTGCACCAGAGGGTGCTCTCGGTGGGTATTTCTACACTGTGTGTTTAAGTCGACTTAAAGACCCTTAAGTCGACTTAAACAAAGCCGTGTCTACATTGCAGGGGAATAACGTTGACTTTAGCATCAGGTAAAGTCAACTTTATAACTTCCACTTATAAAGTCGACTTTACAGTTAAGTTGACTTTTTTAAGTTGACTTAAGAAAATGTGGACAGGGACTTGCCTTAAGTCAACCTAACTGGCCTCCCAGTAACAGAAAACATGGGGATGGGAGCTGGCTAGAAGTACAAAACAGCTGGGAGCATTCCCAGCTGTGTGCAACACAGCCAAACTCCCCATGTTCCCTGACTGATCCAGCATCTCCCCCGTTCTGAGCCCAACCCAGCATCTCAGCCTGACCCGGCATCTCCTCGCATCTCAGGCCAATTCCAGCATCTCAGCCCAACCCAGCATCTCCCTGCATCTCAGCCCGACCCCAGCATCTCCCCCCCATCTCAGCCTGACCTGGGGTCTCTAACCATTCTCTGCCCAACTCCTGCAGCTCCCCTGTTCTTAGCCCGCCCTGCATGTCTCCCCCGTTCTTTGCTCGACCCTGCCTGTCTCACTCCTCCTCCGCCCACATCCATGTGTCTCCCCGCTTGACCTTCTCTGCCCAACCCTGCCCATCTTCCCCCTCTCTGCCCAACCCTGTGTGTCTCCCCTTCTCAAAGGACCCCCCCCCAATATTGTTGTAAAACAAACAAGGAGTCCAGAGGCACTGTTTAAGACTAACAAACTTATTTATTGGATGAGCTTTCATGGAAGAAAAATCCCACTTCGTCAAACAGTTTGATTTGCTGTTAGAGTGTGACCTGAGAAAAAGCACATGGAAAGAAAGAAAGAGTTGCTATTTCTTTTAGATTAGATTGTGTGAAAGCAGGATTAAATTCTGACTATGGACTCCCCCCCACACCCAATTGTAGCAGGTGATTTGACTTCACCTTCCTCTATGTGCTGTTTCCCGGTGTTTGAGTCTTAACAACTGCTGCACCCTACTCTTGCACTGGCAGTTACCCTGCAGCACCTGGTCCAGAGTCGGAGGAGTCTGGGCATTGCGGGGAAGGTGTGGGTTGGGGAGGTGCTGCAGCAGCCCTGCCTCAGTTTCCCCTTTGCAGCCTGCTTTAGCAGCTGCAGTGACTTGCTGTTGTAAATCTATGCTGTGACATGGGAGGGGGAGACCCAGGACCCAGCCCCACTGCTGCAGTAACTAGGTATTTATTTGCACTGGAACAGAACAGTGCAGTCATATCAGAGCATCCCCTAGCTCAACAGTTGGAGCTCATTCAGAACCCTGCTGAAATCCTTTCCCTCACCAAGGAAAAGAGGAAGGGGTAGGAACTTGCACTGGTGGTCTCCCACAGCCTAGCTGAATAGAAGCATTAGGTTACGAGTTGTGAGGGAGGGCATCCCTCTAGAGGTGGCAACCCCATAACAGTCAGAAAACCTGTGTGTGTGTTTGTTCGTTTCAATAGAAAAAAATCGCTAGCAGCCCTACTTAGCATTGGTTCACAAGAGATAAAAGTGCTAAGTTTTTCTGCATGGACTGGGAGTTTGTGAGATTGCTGTCTTTTTGTACTGTTTGCTTTTGTAGATATGGTTAATTCTCGGCAACTTTCCCAGAAGTCTGCAGAGCTATTACAACAGCTGAAAGGGAAATAATCCTAAAATCCATGTAAAGATAACAGAATTAAAAGGACTGGAAACAGAAGACAAAATGATTATGCTGATTTTTAATTTAAATGAAGACACTAATTAAAGGCTCAAGGGTTCTCCCCTCAGTGTATATGAAAATCATTAATGTTAATATGAGTTAACTGCATATATCAAGGGGAGAATACACTCTAAAGTTACCAACTTTTTGTACTGAATTTCTGAGCATAATGTAAGTTAACACAGTTGCATTCAGTTCAGTGGGGGGGATCTCATTCTGTTTCTCTGGAACCGACCAAGACCACTAGAAAGTCCAGCTTACTGCATTCAACCCTCTTTTGGTTCTCACACCTCACCCAACACCTTCTCTTTCCCCAATTAAGTTACATGTTCCCATGCTGAAATGTCCCAGAGGACTGAAGCTAGTAGAAAAGTCAGTGACTTTTTAAAAAGAAAACAATTTGGATTTTCAACCAGAAATAGATTGCTGAAATAGTTTGTGAGGGGAGATGAACTGACAGGAACAGTGATTCTCTTGACTCCATCCATGCTTTTCTTCCAGAGAAAGCTGATGGGTGAAAGCAGCATGATTGTGCTGTGCCTCTAAAGGTGCATCCACACTAGGAGAAAAGGTGGGCTTCTAATCACATTAGCTAACAAATGAGAGCATGTGACTATGGGCAATGCACTTGTAATTATAATACGTTGCCAGAGTTGAGATAAACAATAGAGGGAACTAACACAGGCTAAAACTGCAAATGGTTGTTCTCAGTTTCTGCTGCAGGGCAATTCCCCCCATCCAGATGCTGAGCTGTTCAAGCGCCTTTATGCTGCCCTGGCTCTTTTACCCAGTGTTAAGAGGGCTAAAGAAGGGGTCATATAAATGTACATATAAATCATTTCATGTGTTTTCACCAGGGCTTGGCCTGACCAGTTTTTTTAAATATTTTTGAAATGCAAGAATATGCTGGGCATTGCCATGTACATGAGAACACCAGGCACTTGGCTTTGCTTCAAAATGACCTTCCACAACAGCCGTTCCATTGAAATAATGGGGCTGTCAGTCAACAGGGGTAAGCATGTGACTGCAGGAGACATAATCTTCACAGGCACCATACAAAGTGTATGGAGCTTATTGCCAGCAGCAATAGCACCCACAAACCTCACTGCGTACAGAGCTACATACAAATGCCAGCTCTTCCCCCTAGATTGCCATAATAGCACCCTCATTCTGGCAGAGAAAGAGAAACATGTCTAAAGCTGTAACTGCTGTTTTGGGGGCAGGGAAAGTAGGAGGAAGAAAGTTTACGATGAACTCTTAACTCATGGGGTGGGTTCCAGTCCCATAGTGATCCAAACCATACAGCTACAGATATTTTCTTCTACTTAGCATAAGAAATGTGTGGGGGAGCTTTGCCTTCGGTAAACAATGCCTTTTTAATCACAGCCACTGTCCATACTACCACAGACTAGTCAGATTAAAGGTAAATTCTCAACAACAAGCAAATCAGGGTTAAAAAGACTCAGCAGTGCTAAATTAGGCTGGTCTCTAATTTTTTTTTTTTTTTTTTTTACTTAAATGGGAATTTTAAAGGATTTACTGTTAAAACATGACATCTGCTAGCAACTATCAGGAATGGTATTTGAGATTTCCATAATCAACCTTTTTTTAACTACACAAATCCCTCATTCTAATGATTATACAATTGTGTGTACTTGCCTACCTTATCTGATCCCCATCCTGTAATGTGAAGATTAATGTATGAGCTGTTGCAATGAAAGGTACACTATACGTCTCAGTGCTGGAGACACGTATACACCTACTTGATTGCAAGGATATGGATTAGTGCTTGCGGGAACCGTGCAAAGTGCTTTTGTTGTTTGTTGTTATGATTTTATTTTATTGCTGTGCTTCTACTAAGTGCTTTGGGAAATAGCATTTTATGCATGGAATCACGTGTTGTGTTAAATCATGTTGTGAGGTGTGATATGAAAGAGATTTTTGAGTGCTGTGAGGAAGTATTTGGAAAGTATGAATTTGCAAAACTCTCCCTTCAGTGTATTAGTGATACAAAATAAGAATGAAGCCAAGGCACAACTACACAGACAAATGATTTCCTCAGAGATCATTTCAGTCTTGTTTTCTATTTCTGTGACCTGATACAGCTTTTAACAAGTTTAAACACTTCTGCTGGAGCTGGTGCTCCTGCCCACCCTAAATTCCTTCCTTCTACTCCCAGATTCACTTTTCCTCAGGTCAAAAGGGTCCAGTGTAGCTTCTGATTCTGGATGGTCTATTTTTTGGGCATCCATTTATCTGAGAAACATGAATTTGCTTTTCACCAGGGCACAACTCCCATTGTTCAGCCCCTCCCCACCTGTAGTGGGCGTCTCAGTGTCAGAGGCCACTTCTGGAAAAGGCCGTCTTTCCTGAAGACCTCTGCGCACTGACATTGGCATTGGAATTGAACAGTCATGAATGATAATGCAATAGTAAAAAATAAAATAGAATGTTCTGTCTGAGTCAAAAATGCCCTAGTGCACTAAAGAAACAAACCATGTCTGGACATCTATTGTGTAGAAACTTGGAGCAAAGCTGTTCTGCAAGGAGAGGTTCACAGGTAGTTGTGTAGACTTTTCATACCAGGTAGGAACTGGGGTGTTCAGTGCACGATTAACACACTGCCTGATTTTCCCTTGCTTTGCACCTGTGTATAGTAGGTGTCAGCTCAGCAGTGCAGCATTTTGCTCTACTTTACACCACTGCACAGGTACAAAAGAGGGGAGAGTCATTATTTATTCAGTGTAAAAATGAGAAATTGATAGCTCTTGAGACCTACCACACTGTATTTTTAATGTGTTTAGCTCACCGTTGGTTTTGCACAGTACAAGTAGCTTGTTGGCTGTCCGGCACTCCTTGGAATGGCCTTGGAATTGTTTCGTTTGGCCCGGGATCTTTCCATATCAAGGAAATCTTAATCTCCACCAGCTTTAGAAAAACAGTGCTAAATGATGTTTTCTATAAATGGGTTACAAGAGTGCACTGAATGTAAAATCATTTCTGGAATGCCCCTTCAGGTCCCAGTCCTATGAGGAACTAAGCAAGGCAAAATCTCAGGAATCCGCCTTTGGTGCTAGTTGTAGCAAGGCCATGGCTCAGACTTCATCAGCCAAGCTCTTCATAAGACACGTATTTCTATAGTAAGGAATTGTGAATATTCCACGAGGAATTCATTTCCATCCTCTTCCCAGGCAGCTGGAAAAGTAATTTTGGTAATAGAAGACAATTCTAAAAATATCCCAGAGTGAACAAAAATCACATCATGAAGGCCTTATACTATCTTCTGGTGGTGGTTGTCTCCTTTCCCCCTAGGTATTTCCTAGCCATTACTATCAAGAGGCTATGCTTGAGAATTACAATGTCATATGCAGGCCTGTATTAATGAGCAAATCTATTGTACCCATAGCTAGAGTCCATTTAATTATGATCTTGTACATTTCATCTTCCATTTTCTTGGCCCCTAAAATACGTGTGTATCCTGCACATAGTCTGTACAAGCAGGAAATGCTCATCACCTATTTTACTTAATAACTGTTAAGACCCCTGACTTTCTTGACAATATTTTGCATATTTTTGACAAGCAGCCTGACTGCATTTAGACAAACACCTATGTGTTTGAACTGCAGCGTGAGCATTTAAATTCATGTCCATACCACTGTGTTTGTGAATGCGGACATTAAGGGCATATTCTAATCACTTTAGATACGCAAATCATGGATTCAGATACAAACCATTGTTACTAAACAAAAATAAGAATAATATTTAAAGGCAGTAGCCTTATTGGAAACGGTTGTGAAATGGTTGAATAAAGTGATGGGAAGCAACATGGCCATGCTGGGGCTGGTAATCTTGAAAATCTGCAAGCAGAAAGAAAGGTCTAGAAATACAGTCACAAATTGCTACATCTGAAGCTGTGCAAAAAAAAATGTATCTACTATTGACCAAATTTCTGCAAATCCTGCTCTATGCAGAAAATTTGACTCACTATTGTAAGGTCTGAGGCCTTGGGTTTTTTGGCTGAGCTTAGGGCTTGTTCTTAGACTAAGCAGTAACAGCCATATAAGAGAAGGCAGTCATATGCTACGTAGCATGTAGTCACATCTTCACATTCCTGAAAAGCTTCAAAATAATGTAATATCAGGCACTTAAGAAGGTGATGTTATCCTAATGGTTCTTAAAGAAACAATTTTTTAGGCACTTAAAGAGAACTTTGCTTAACAGTATTCTGTCTGAAAAGGCATAGGTTATCAACAGTTGAGGGTATAAAATCTACACTTATCATTTTGTCTTTATGGTCTGTAATTTTCTGCTGTGTATCTCTATAATTTCAGTCTCGTTCTTTGATTGTTTCAGTTTGTTGCATAACTAAATGCTTTATTTAAATCAATTCAAGTGATAGGCTATGATTGGATAAGGATAATTTTGCAATGCAGTAGGATTGATGTTTTGTAGTACTTTAGTCTAAAATGATTGATTAAGGTACAGCTAAGCAGGATCCAATTTTAATTATATAAATTAGGGTGCAAAAGGAAGTTCTTTGGAACGTAACTCCAGGACACAGAGCTGCCAAACCTCACTATCTTCCCAACCACACTGTAGAGAAGCTGGAGTCCCCACATGATCTAAACCTGACTGGCCATCAGGCGAAGTTTGTCTGCCTTATTGGGAGTGGTGAACATTACATGCTTAGTGTGTGTATTCTGATTTGGTAATTGGTAATAAATAATAAATAAATAAATTTCTGTGTAAGGCTCCTTCAGTGGTGAGATCCTGCAAAACTGCAGAGATATCCACCCAGAGTCCTATGGATTAGGAAAGGATGGATACAGGTTACACCTGGAGCCCTATGGTCTGGGAATGGGTGACCCTGAGCCCCAAGCTGTGACTTAGATGAGGGTAGGTGCCTTTCCCCTGGAGCCCTACAGATTGATAATGGGTGGGTACTTCAATTAACTAGGTTACACCCAAAACCCTGAGACCTGGGAATGAGTAACCCCGAGCCATAAAGCATGGGTTGTGTAAAGGTAGGTGCCTTTCACCCAGAGCCCTACAGATTGGGAAAGGGTGAGGGTGATTTAATAGGGTTATGCCTTGAGTCTTTCTCATCTAAGTAAAGCTGGGCTGCCCTAGTGTACAAGTACAGTCCTGAGGATGCTCAAGTTTTCACTGTGTATAGACAGATTGATGTAGAAAACCCCTGAATTCTGTGCGGGTAAAGGGAGGGAAGAAAAGAATGCTTCCAAAATAGTTTTCTTCATTTTTATCTGTACAGTGATAAAGATGTTATGTGATATTGGCTTAGTTACTCTCGCTACTGTTAGGTTTATTGCGTTGCATATAACCTTTTCTCCAGTGCTTCACAGGCTCCTACAAAAGCATTCAGTAACTGGAAACATCCCGAGCAACTTTCTGAGCATGAGGCAGACACAGAACACTCAAACTGTGGGCTCGCTTAGATAAAATGTACAAAACTCATTTGGCAGGCTTGACTCTGATCTGGCATGCTAATTTAATTCAGAATAGCAGTACTGGAAAGAGATTCTTCAATGTGTGTGTGGTAGAAGTTATAAAATTTCAAGGTGCTGATGGCCTTGGCTTCTAGGATGAGGATGAAGTGTAAGGATTCAAAAACAATGGAAAACATTTGGAGATTGTTGCACAGTGTTTCAATAGGTACCGAGCAAGCAACATTGCCTAACCTGTTTTTGTAGATTCCTGGTCAGAAACAAATACACACAATGACTTTTTCTTCCATTATAAGAACATTTGGTCCTCTTTTTCCACAAATGACAGAACATACCTTAAGTGTGTAGCAGTGTGAGCCTTTCACACAGCTTCTTTCCTGTCTCCAGCTCACTTTCTGAGATCACCTTTTACTTCTTATTCCTCCCAGCCACATATATCCCTCCAGTCATCAAGACAACTGTCTTATTAGCATGGCTGGGATGATACAGTGGGAGTCGGCCTGCTTTTAGCAGGGGGATGGAGTAGATGACCTTATAAGGTCCCTTCCAGCCCTAATATCCTATGATTCAATCACCGCTTGGAAGACTGTAATTCCCCCCCAGCAACTGGCTAATTAGTTTAACTCAAACTTGCAGTCTTCACTATATTGCAGCCCCTTCAGTGACCAGGGTACTACAGATGGTGCCCTGCCACTGGGATTTTCGAGCTATTACAATTCTCCAGGTTTGGCTGCCCACCTTTCCAAATTTGGACAGAAGAGGAAAGGTTAAGTCCTTCTATCTGTCCCAAACTCTGGGTGATGAAGTCATAGCAATGATGGGGAAGAAAATTTAAAAAAACATAATAAGAGAATTATAGCAAACCAGATGTTGCTCTGTAACTGTTTTTTTCCGGAGTCGCCGTAGAGCATGCAGACCAGTTCATATTCATTTTCTGATTTCTCTGCTCAGATGGGCAAATAACTGAGATTCAGTGAATTTGAACCACCCAGTTGCAAACCAGCTGAATTTGATAAATAATCTGAGTGATGGATACTTGTGGAAGGGACCTCAAGAGGTTATCTACTTTTATAGAAGCACTTAGTGTCCATGAGAGGTGTTTCTCTAACCTATTCTTAAAAATATCCAACAATGGAGAGACCACAATTTTTATGCAATTTATTCCACTGCTTAACTACCCTGACAACTGGGAAGTTTCTCCTAATATCCACTCTAAACTCTCCTTGCTGCAATTTAAGCCAATTGCTTCTCCTTCCTTCAGTGGTTAAGGAGAACAATTTTTCTCTCTTCTTTTATGTACTTGAAAACTGTAATCATGTTCCCCCTCAGTCTTCTCCAGACTAAACAAACTATTTTTTCAATCTTCCCTCATAGGTCATGTTTTCTATATCTTTAATCACTGTTCTTCTCTTTACTGGAGTTTCTCTCCTGTAATGTTGTGCCCAGAACTGGACACTATACTGCAGCTGAGACCTAATCACTACAGTGTGGAGCAGAAGACTAGGTTGTTTTATGTCTTCCTTACAACACCCAGGCTAATACATCACAGAATGCTGGGTTTTGTTTTGGTTTTTGGTTTTTTGGCAAGTGTTACACTGTTGACTCATATTAACTTGTGCTCCACTATGACATCTAGATCCCTTTCTGCAGATCTCCTTCCTAGTCATTCATTTCTCATTTTGCACAAGTACAACTGATTAGTGCTTCCTAAATGGAACACTTTGTATTTGTCCATATTACATTTCATCTTCTTTACTTTAGACTATTTCACCAGTTTGTCCTGATCATTTTGAATGTTAATCCTGCCCCCCAAAGTTCTTGTAACCTGTCCCAGCTTTGATGTTGTTTGCAAAGTTTATGTGTACTTTCTCTGCCATTATCTAAATCATTGATAAAGATATTAAACAAGACACAGAATTCAATATGCCATTCCAGCTTAACTGTGAAGCACTGGTTACTAACTGGGAATGATTTTCCAAATAGTTATGCATTTACCCTGTAATAGCTCCATCTAGGTTGTATTTCTCTAGTTTATTTATGAGAGGCTCATGCAAGACAGTATCAAAAGCCTTACTAACATCAGGCTATACCTCATCTATCATTCTCCTCTATCCACAAGGCTTGTTACCCTGTCATAAAAAGCTATCAGCTTTGTTTTATATGGTATGTTCTAAGACATGTTCATAGTTACTTATCATCTTCTAGGTGTTTGCAAACTGATTGTTTAATTATTTGTTCTACAATCTTTCCAGAATTTTGATATGTCTAACTGCGCTGGACAATTCTATGGTAATGGTACTAATATGGCTAGCTGTTGCAAAGATTTGCAGAACCACCCGTCATGGAAGAAACTACTATGCCTCAAGGAGCTCTTGATGCCAACAGGCTGAGGACACAGGGTGGAACAGGGTATTACATGGATCTCATATATGTATAATAGTTCATCAAAGTGTGATATGTTAAGTCTCCGCTGAGAGCCAATGGCCTACTGATACATCATAATCAGTGCAAAAAAATATGTACAGATCACATTTAAGCTGGTATTTATCTATACTAAAATGAATGTTCTTGTGCTCTTGGCGTTAAGGCAGATCATTCTGTCTGGTCATTTAAATATTGAGTATTGTTTCCCTTTCAATTTAGATCTATTTGCATATTGAGCCACAGGCAAAAGAAGAGATTGTGAAATCAATAAGAGAAGAAATTCAGAGGATGAAGGAAGTAGCAAACATCCTGTTTATGACTAAAGACAAAGGATGGGACTGATTTATTATGGGGGGGCAAGGAAATATCCACAATCATTGGGTCAGGAGTCAAGCTCCTTCATGATAGGAGGATCACAGCCAGCTTGGCTATAAAATGCTGCAAGGATTTGGAGTGACCAATATTCTACAAGACATGAGAGAATCTTGTTAATTTAGTACAAGCTCTAGAACGCATGCTATGATTTAACCTCATATGGAACCATTTGTTTTGAATACTTCCACTTGCTACTACCTGAAGCTCTGCTTTGTTAAATAAATGTATTTCTGATTTCACTATAAACAGATCTAAGTGCTGTGAGTTCAACAGAATGGTGATCTGAGTTGAAACCAACAAGCTGGGGTGCACTGTATTTTTGGAAGCAGCAACTCTGTGAATACCGTGAGTGTCCAGTGAACCAAGGGGCAGGAAGTTTGGAGGGTTCAAGAACTGGAGTGTGCCTATCACTAGCCTGTAGAGGGACAGCAGGGCCTTTAAAGCCTAGAGGAATGTGCTGATGTTGCCTATGGCCAGCGGAGTTGGGAAGCTAACCCTATGCAGGCACACGCAAGGCTTTCTCATGTTAAGGGCTTGTGGCAGTGAAATATCTCAGTCGTGGGTATACCTAGGAAGCGTCATAGCTAGTAATATAGTATGTGTCCTGCGCTGCACATTCCCAAATGTAGTTGATGTCAACAGGTCATGATGAACCAACATTTTGTATCAAACTATAGCGGTTTTCAGCCAAGCCCTGGAACTATGTTCCCTCTAAGCTGTGCGCACATGCGCGCACACACACACACAGGTTGTGCAACCCACACACCCAACAAAATAAAGCACGCACGAAAAAATTCATCAGTGCTAATCTTTTTGTGCTACTTTAAGAAGGTGATTTCAAGTAACATGTTTCAAAGAAGGTTTTGTAATTTATCAAATCATTTCCATCACCAGATCAAAATAAAATTTAGATATTATTTAATCATACACACTTCATTAGACTCACCAGTTTGACCACACTCACTGGAGTGTGCACAAATTTTGGACACTGGCTCCAAAAATTTGCACAGAAGAAATTTTTTGCATACACAGCCTATGAAAAACTAGAGGGAACATAGCCCTGGAATATTTGTCAGATAATACAAATCAGGATCCCAACATGCCTTTCAATACAATGTCTCTGCTGAAGAAAATGGAACAATCGGAGACAGCTTTCGTGGCCTGCTTCTGGAACACTGTGCTTCAGCGGTTCAAACTGACCAGAATCCAGGTGAAGCAAATGGGCATACATCTAAATGCCGCTATTAATTTACTGCATTCCCTGGAAATATTTGTTGCAATGGTATGTGACCAATTCACCGTGAAGAAAATGATCTGTGCTACTTCTCAATACCCTCAATGTAAGTTGAATCATCACTGTAAAGCAATGGTTTTCCAACTATGGGTCAGGACCCAGTACTGGGTTGCAGACCCTCAGGTACTGGGTCATGGAGCTGCCTGCTTCCACCATTGAAAGACTAGAATGCATTGCTCAAAGACGTAACTGATGGGTTGCAGGCATAAATGAGTTTTTTCAACTGGATCCTGTGGGAAAAAGTTTGAAAACCACTGCTGTAAACAAACAGTTTGAGGATGTGAAGAAGCAGAACTAGTACATGAAGAAAGCCAATAAAGGAGCAATTTTTCACTAAAACACTGTTGGTCTAAACTAACAAACTTACAGGTTGGCTACATTACTAACTAGATACACAAAATACTACTATATGAACACTTTGGAATCCTCTTTAAACTGAGTTCGCTGGGGTTGAATGAACTTTGAAAATGGGCAGTAGTACTTGCATTCTACCTGTCTCTAGCTGTGAAGAAGAGCTGGCAGTTTTGAAAATGGCTAGGATAAAAAATAAACTGAGCTCCACAGTGCAGCAATGTCATTTGAATGCTTTGTCCCTCTGTGACAGCAGAATCAAAGCTGGTCCAAGAAAAGAACTTTGATGACTTAATCACTGACTTTAGGTTGCCTAGAGCTGGGAAGAAAACAGCTGCATACAAAAATTGTTTTGCATTTCTTTTAAACTCAGAAAAGTGTGCATCGCAAAGACACTTAGTTTTATTCACCTATCAGACACACCATTATGTAGATTTGTTACTCTATTTTGTAGTTATTTGTGTTTTAAAAGAACTGCATTATCTCTACATCAATTTTTTGCTGTTATATCTTTATCCAAAACAAAAAAAAATCTATCTTGAGTATACCTAAAAAGCTTGAAGAATAGGTCTAATTATACTTGGGCAGTGTGTTGAACATGAAGTGTGTAAAAATGAAATATTGGACAATAGACTTCTGTATAGCAGGTCTTGAGAGGTAGCTGGTTTGATACTAGTGTTTCTTTTTGCTTTTCTGTAGGTAATCTTGGAGAAAAATGAATAAGAAAAAGTCTGCACAAAGTTGGATAATAATTGTAGGTGATCAGAAATTCCACTTTAGTGAATACTGATATATCTATATTCTACTACACTTGACTAAAGCCATTCTCTGTATTCAAAACCATATCGCCCTCTTTCTGTGCCTCTGTAGTGAACTTGTTATCTCGTTTTCCTGAAATCGCTACAGTATCCAGACTCTAAGCTCACATACAGTATTGGCTGTAAAGACTAAAGACCAGTTAAATCTAATTCTTAATTTCTGGCTATGATGCATGTGTGTTGTTCCTGCATTTTGTCAATTTTTTTAAATGGCACATTTTTTAATCATACTGGAAACATCAAGGTTTTTTTGTTAACCAGTCGGGATAAGGAAGTCTCATGACATTCTGTGCCCAGAGCCCAGCCCCTGAGAGTTCTTAACCCAGCTCTGGTCACTATGTTCCTAAATCGGTGACTTGTTTTTGTAGTGCAGTATGTTTTATTTATCAGGCCCCCCCCCCATCTGTGTTTTAAAAGGCTGAAGTTTCTGTTCTTTCACAGCTCAGAGCCATGCAGAAAGGAGACACAGGCCTTCTCTCCCTCTCTCTGCAATATGGGCTATCTCAGCCGAAACAAACTCATCTGCAGTTGGAGGAGGATGCTTTGAAAGTGTGCAGAATGCACTCTGTGCTATGAACTGCTCCTCTCCCTACAGCAGTTCTGTTACATTTCAGAGACCAGTAGGATTTAAAACATTTATTGAAAACCACTATAGGACCCAAACAAATGATCCCAGGCTACAGCACAGCAAGTAAAGTAAGCAGTCTCGCTCCCTGCTGAGTGGTCCAGTGAGGTATACTGGTTCTGGACAGACAACCCTCCTTGCTGCCCTGTGTCTGTCTTTTCTACCCAGAGACACTCTCAATACCTCTCTCTATTTCTGAAGTTATGAATGCACCTTGTAAAGCTCATGTGCCATGTACACAGGCTGCCTAGACACAACTAACCACAGTTTTGCCTGTTGCTGAACTCAGACATGTACCACAATAGTAAAGAAAACATTCGGTAAAACTGTAATAAGTAAAACAGTAATAATTAAAACAAGAAGGACAAAGTACCTCATTCCAGGAACACAGGAGCATCTAACAGTGTGGCCTATATAGGGCTTTCCAATCTTCTAACATCTGTCAATATAACCGTGCACTGCATCCCCATCAAAGCCCTTCCTTTGCACTAGGCAACCCTTGTTTTTGTGTGTCTCAGTCCTTCTCCTCATGTGCATGGGCTGGTGTGATGAGAGCTCCCCTTTCTGTCTCAGTCAAATGTAACCACTGCTTGTGTAAAGCCTGCCTCATACATCTTCTCCCTGGGCTTTGAATCCCATGGAGAGTTAGGCACAGATTGGTCCCATCTTTAAGGGGCCACAACAAAGTTTAAACTATCTTTGGAGGTAAAGAATGTAATAGTAACTGAGAGTAGGATTTAGACTCTGGGTCAAATGTTTTAATTGATGCTTAGGATGCGTGTGTTATTAGAGGATATTTTATCACTAAAAGAAGTGTACATTTGAAATGCATCATCTGTCCCTACTAGTTCCTTAAAAAACAACAAGGCGTCTGGTAACACTTTTAAAGACTAAGAGATGTATTTATCACATGAGCTTTCATAGGAGAAAATCCCACTTTTTTCTCCCACAAAAACTCATGCAATAAATATTTAAAAGAGCCACCAGACCCCTAGTTTGTTTTGCTGAACTAGACTAATATGGCTACTCCTTTGATACTAGCTCCTCTGGACAGAGAAGTCAGTGGAGGCTTGTAGCTATTAATTTCCAGTGCACATTCATAAAAACTGTCCACAGGCTCCCCTCCTGCTGTGGATCTTAGAGCTATCTGCAAATCAGCATTCAGGGACTTCTAATGGAGCAGTTCTCTTTGCCAAGAGTGCAAGCAAGCCAGTAAGATACCTCAGGGTATGTCCACACAAGTCTTTTATTTCAAAACAACACTGGTTGTTTCAAAATAAAAAACTGTATGTCCACATGCCGTTTTCTTGTTTCGAAATGATGGAGCCCGTCATTTCAAAACAAGAACCATCGTTTCAAAATGGCTTAAACCACTTTCGTTTCGAAACAAGTTATTTCAAAATGAGCCATTTTGAAATAACACCATTTGGACATGTTATTTCGAAACAATGCTTGTTTCGAAATAACGGTTCTGACCTTCCTCCCAGGGTGCACAGCACCCAAAGGAAACAGGAAGTCCTGTCCCACACCCGTGCCTGCCAGCGTGCTGACAGCTCTGGTACGGCATGACAGCATGTGGCTCCGGTGCCCCAACGGGGGGGGCACCGTGCCCCCATTTGGACTGCTGAGGACATCCAGTGCCTCCTCAGCATCTGGAGGAGGGAGGACATCCTGTCCCAGTTCCGGGCTAGCCACCCAGGCACACCACCAAGCAGGGCCACGAGCACACCACCAAGCAGGTGCTCTTGAAAATAAAGACCCTCAGGAAGGACCATGCCCGGACCAGGGAGGCAGGGGAGCTCCAGGGGGCAGGTAGCACTGCTACCTGCCCTTTCTATGACGAGTGCCATGCCTTCCTGGGGCCGGAGCCCAGTGGCCTGCCAGCTCAGCCTGTCAACACCGGCCAGCACCTGAGCTCATCCTCCGGCTCTGGGGCAGTGGACACCGAGTTGGAAGTGTCCCTGTATGTTGGGCAGCCTCCTGCCACACCACCAGCAGCAGCAGAGGCCACACCAGGGACCCCCAAGCGATTCCCTGCCCCACAGGAGGAGAGCAGCACAGAGGAGCAGGGGCCTGAGACCATCCCGGCCCCTGGGGAGTCCAAGCCTGACACAGGGACATCGCGCCAGACCTCTGGATCCCCAGTGGGTGAGTCGTCCTCTCCCGCAGAAGCACGCAGGGCTGGGCCTGTCCAGGTCATGGGCAGTGAGGGGATACAAGGCCGGGCACTGGGGCAGGCAGGGCACAGGGTAGGTGGGTGCAGACGCCCTCCCATGAGCACAGGTACCCGAGAGACAGGTGGCACCAGGCTCACAGGCCCCTGTGTGCCTGGGGTTGGTTAACGGGCTGGGTTTCAAAGATGCAGCTGCATCTTGGGTGGGGTGGAGAGCATGCAGGCCACACCACTGGCAAGTGGCCTTGGGAGACTCCCTAGAGCAAGGTGTGGGCGAATCCAGCTCACCATTGTGGGCACCACTAGCATGTGTGCCTCCAAGGTACAGTTACCAGATATCAGGCAAAAGGAGAACATGGTCTCCTTTTTACCTTCGTGTTCTTCTTTTTAATCCTCACATTGTCTGTCTGGCAGGCATTTTAAAATACAGAATTTTGTCAGGCTTATTACTTATAGGGGTTGACGTATCCTGGAATGCCATAGAATACTTATTTTTAAGGGAAAGTGTTCCAGGGCCCCCTAAAAGCCGAAGAATATTACATTCATACTACATTTTCTCCCATGTCTCCTCCAATGTCCTCCTTTTCATACTTCCCTGTCGTCCTTTCCAGGCTTTGGGATCTGGTAGCCCTACTCCAGGGCAATGTCCCACAGGATCCTGAGTCCTGTTGACAGTCAGGGCAGAGGTGTGTGCTACAGACAGGCTTCACACAGACAAGGCCAGCAGGCAGCAGGGGCCAACTGTGTTTTCTGCTTCCTTCCAGCAGGTCGCCCAGCCACCCACCGTGCAGCACCACCTAGCCAACGCGACAGCCCAAGACCACCACGGAGGAGGAGGCGGGCCCCCCAGACATGCAGTGAGATTCTTGAGAGCCTGGATGACCTGGGGCAGCAGACGGAGGCATTGACCCAGGCATGGCGCCAAGACCAAGCCAGGCACCAGGACTCTGCCCTCCGCCTGCTGCAGCAGGTGGAAGCTGCGGAGGACTGCATGGTCATCATACTGGAGCGGCAGGCGCAGGCCATCGAGAGGCAGGCGCAGGCCATCGAGCGCCTCTGTGACCACCTGCCCACCGCGGTCGAAGACATCACAGGCAGCGTCCGCCAGCTGGTGAAGCACATGGCCCCTCCAGCTGCTGCAGGGGGTCCTCCAACTGGCCTTCCCTGGAGGCGACCCTGGACCCAGGGCGGCCATGGGCAGGAGCAGGGAACACCACCACCCCTGGACCCTCCCACAGGCCCTGCCTAAGAACTCCCCTGCCACCCAGACTCCTCCACCCCCTTCCCCAGTCTTCCCCTTCCAAGTTGCAGGCCCTCCTCCCAGACTCCCCCCACATTTCACCATCCCCTAACCATCCCCAGCCCTTGTCTGCCCCAGACCCTGTTTTCTTAAATAAATAGTTTTACACACACATTTTTGGCTGTGAGTGGTTTTACTGGGGATAGTTCACAGTGCGGGTGGATGGGTGGAGGCTGGCCGTGGGTGAATGGGGGAGAGGGTGGTGTGGGGCAGGGCAGGCCTGGCCCTCAGAGTTCCTCCATGGCAAAGGTGTTCATGCGTGCGTCCCAAACTGTCACAGCTCTCTGTGATGGCTATTCCCGTGTGGGCATAGGTCTGGGTTGCTCGTAGTCCCCGGCAAGGAGTTGTACCTCAGCTTCCAATGCAGTGGCAACAGTCTCACCCGGCAGCTCACAGAAGTTGTGCAGGGCCACTCACACACTGATGTCCTCTCTGCAAGGTGGAGGCACCTCCAACGTGACTTCAGGCGGCCAAATGCCCACTCAACCACCTGGCGGCAGCAGCTCAGGCAGTGGTTGAAAAGCTGCCAGCAGGGTTTGAGGGGCCCTGCGTATGGCCGCTTGAGCCATGGGCGGCGGGGATAGGCCATGTCGGCACCAATGAGGACGGGCACCTCTACTCCCCTAACATTGATGTCATGCGGGGGGAAGAAGGTGCCCGCCTCCATGCCCCAGTACAGGGCACAGTTATGGAGGACCCTGGCATCATAGGCCCTCCCTTGCCATCCCACATAACAGTTTTGAAAAATGCCCTGGTGGTCCACAAGGGCCTGCAGAATGATAGAATAGTATCCCTTGCGATTTCAATACTACATGGCTCTGTTCTCTGGGGCTCGCATGGGGATGTGCATCGCGCCCAGGATCCCCACACAACTGGGAAAGGCGAGTGCAGCCATGCCGGCAATGGTGTCCTGCAGCTCCCCTTGGGTGACCAGGCGTCATGGCAGGATCCTGTTGATGGTCCTGGTGACCTCCAAGAGCATGTTGCCAGTGGTGGACCTCCCAGTTCCGAACAGGTGCGCCACAGACCTGTGTGACTCTGGAGTGGCCATCTTCCACAGAGCGATGGCCATTCTTTTGTCCACAGGGATAGCAGGTCTCATGGTGGTGTCCCTTCGGCACAGCAGCAGGGCGAGTTCTGCAACCAGAAGGTTGAAGCTGGCCCTGCTCATGCGGAAATTCCTCCACCACTGGTCGTCCCCCCAGGTTTGGAGCACTACCCGCTCCCACCAGTCTGGGCTGGTCTCCCGGGCCCAGACCTGGCAAGGCACAGAAGGGGGCAGGAGAAATAGTTCTGCTCTGTGGCCCACCTGGATGATAGCCTGGGGCACAGGCTGGGCACCATCAGGGTCTGCAAGCAGAGTGTCCCACATCAGCAGGACACTCTGCAGGCGGGCAGAGGGTCTATGTGTTGCACGGCGCTGGCTAGGCAGCTGGCCAGAGTCCATGTCTGCATTTCACAGTCTCCTGCTAACCAGAATGGACAGGGAAGTGCGGTCGGTGCCAGCTTTTATAGGATTGGCTGGCAACATGGCTGCCGACATGGCCCAGTGAGGGGGCCATGTTGCCACACCTCCCATGGTGTCCTTCCCCTAAAGCAAAATAGCAAGGCCTGTGTTTGGACATGCTATTTCGATTGGGGCTTTTCCCTTTTTTCAATTTGGTTTTTAGTTATTTCGAATTAACTCATTTTGAAATAAGGGCTTTATTTCTAAATGACTTGTTTCGAAATAACTAATTTCAAAACAAGGCCCTGCATGTGGACATAGCCTCAGAGATTGCTGAGACTTCCTGGGAAACGTGGGGGAAACTTTTTGCTAAAAAACAACTCTGCTTGTCATATTTCCTCCATTAGTTCTTCCCATTTGTGTAAAAACTTATCTCTTCCTTTTTAATAAATCAGTCCTGGCAGCTAATTATTCACTTGACTTCATCATCCTCTGTTTACATGGTGATCATTTCCAAAACAACCAATTGCAGCCTGTTCCCAGCCCCAGTGAAGTCAAGGGAAGGTTTCCCATTGACTTCACTGAGTTTTGCACCAGGCCCAGAGAAAAGAATTCTCTTTTAAGGAGGTGTGGATTTTTACAAAGAGCAACCATATTTACGTGCAAACAGAGAGAGGCAGTTCATAGCCGAGAGAAAACAGACAAACAAATAAGAAAATGTAAGACACAAAAGCAGAATTTTAAAATCAAACTATTTTTCAAAGTTTTTGAAGACTCATCAGTGCATTGTCACCCAGGAAAGACAATCACTGAAGACCATGGGAGTATCTGCAGAAAGAAATATTTACACTTTGTTGGGTGTGAGGGAAAGCCCACATGCAGCCGGGGGCAAGTCAAGGCGTAATGTGATCTCTGTGTAACTAAAATGAGGACATTGCCTGAAAAGATCAGCTGATGCAAACTCTGGAAAGGCCCTCTATATCTAAATTGTCCTAGTTTAAAGCCCTGATTTCTGAAGCCTGCATACGTGCTCTCCTGGTAGCATTTTCCTGACTCAGACACAAGCACATAATTTACCAGACATACTGCTCTGAAAAAAAGCAAATGAAAGAAAGAAATGATAAAGAGATTATTTTTCTTCTTTAGGAACCCTCTGTGGTGGGGACTTTATATGAGACATATGCTCTCTTTCAGTGCCATTATGTGCAGAAATTGCACATTAATAATGAGCTACAGTGTTTTATTGTGTTGCATATTTTAAAAATTGTAATGTTTCCGTGTTGTTAATAATTACTGAAATTCACTTTTGAACATCACCAAGCACATGTAGGCTGACTACAGAACCTCAAGTACTGATACTGTAGAAGTAACACTCATAGTCACAATCCAGTGGAGGTACATGAACTGTGGTATTTTTGATCTTTCTATATGAAGGACATGGGTGCTGTCCATAATAATATTTTATGACTATTATGAGTGCTTTTTGTCAAATTGTTATGGTGATGGTTGCTATATGACTAAAAGGGGTTAATGCAAGCAAGGGTTAGTTGACTATGTAGTAAAGAGGACAATAACTTTAGATAGCTTCTTATTTACTGATGCTAAAAGGATAATGCAGATATTCTTTATATTTTACCTCCAACCATGATGACCTCAAGAATTTGGTTTCAAGGGTTCATTTTTTAACCCCTGAGAGCTCCAAGTAGGAAAAACTGGAATAGAGAACTTCGTATGAATAAAAAGTCATTTACTGAAGAAGATGGACAAGGAGGCAAAGTCGGTTGGGAAGAGACAGATTCCCTTTTCCCCAAAAGCAAAGAGATCTGGATAAAGTAGTTCTACCTAACTTTGTACATAAGATAGATATGCAGGTAGACCTTTTACTGTAAACCATTTGCTCCTGCTCTGCTTTGTCCATATTGTTGTGGTTAAAAAAACATATTGTTTTGAAAAGACAATTGTGCATTGCTGTGTTAGCCACTGATCAGAGCTCCCAAAGGCCATGTCTACACTAGAGGGCTCAGTTTAATCAACTTAACAAGGTCTACTTTAAGTTGACTTAAAGTAAACCTTGTTAAGCTAACTTAAAAAGTCCACATTCAAAAAGCCAGGAGACTGCCCACGTCCACACTGGCAGTTGCTAGATCACCCTGGGAGTGGTCCATTGTGAGTAGCAAGCCCACAATGCACCACAGAAGTGCCACTCTCTCCTGGCCACTCCTATACAACAGGAAGTGAGCACAGCATCCTCCCCACTGTGCTTGGCAAGATGGAGCCTGAGGAGGTCAGAGACGCGACATGCCCCAGCAATGTGCCAGCACAGCACTCCGCACCTCCGTGCATTGGCCAGACTCCTCCAGCTCTGGAACAGGTGCCTCAGAGCAACTGTCAGTGCAGGACCAGGCTGCAGCAGGCCAACCCACTTCCCCCAGCTGAACCTGGGAGCTGGTGTGGACAGGGTGCCCTCCAAGCACCAGTGCATCTGGGCATGCAAAACCAGCACTGATTGGTGGGACCAGATAGTACTCACCACCTAGGACAATGTCAAACCTACGCATCAGGAAGAGCACCTGCCTTGAGCTGGTCACTGAGTTCACCCTGGTTCTTCAGTGCACCAACACCCATCTCCGACCTGCCCTGCCTGTGTACAAGTAAGTGGCCATTGCCCTCTGGAAGATGGCAACCCCAGACTCCTACCACTCCATTGCCCACCACTTCAGGATTGGCAAGGCCACCGTGGGGGCCATCCTGGGGCTGAGCCGCCTAGGGACAGTCACCACCCCTTCCTGCCTATGCCTGCTTCCCCACCCCTCCCACCCATCTTCCCCTGTCCCCAACACTATAAAATGATGCACCGCACACTGAATGATGGTGTATGTGGGTTTTATTTACAGGGGGAACTGGGAAGGGGGTTATGGGATGGGAGCTATGGGGGTTGGGGGTGAGGGGTGTGAGGGGGTTTGTGGCAATGAGGCAGTTGGGGGAGAGAGGCATTTTGGGGGGCAAATGGGGGGTTGGTGGGAGTGAGGAGGGTCGGGGGGGCGTGTTAGCAGCCTCAGGCATGTGGGTCCCGGGCCCGCACCCAGCCACCCTGAGTTCTGGGCCTGCAGCAATGAGGGCTACTGCTGGGGTCCAAGGCAGGGAGATTCTCAGCCTACTGAGCATCCCAGCTCCTTGGCAGGTGGTCCATGGCATGGGTATGGCACTCCATAAGGTCAAGGAGGTGGTTGAGAAGAGACTGCTCGACCCTCAGATGGGCATTCTCCTCCTCCGTCTGCTGCTCCCGCCAGGCTCAGAGATCTACCTTGGTACGCTCCATCAGCTGGAGGTGGTCTTTGATGATATCAACATGTGAGCAATGCCCCCTCCTCCTCCTGCTTGGGGCTGAGTGCACCCACAGGAGTGTCCAGTGCCTGTGGCACAGGGTCTGCAGGAAAGAAGCATAGAACAAGAGTTCCTTCCATTAGGTAGTGCAGTGTGCAGCCTGACAGCAGCTGCTGTCCCATACCCACACCCACTGGTTCCCAAGTCCTGTCCTTTGGGACAGGGACCCCTTGGTATGTGCCACCATGCAGTGCTGCATAAGTCAGGTGCAGTGCCCAGGGTGGTGAGCCTCAGGCAGCCCTGCCCCAGGAGGGGTCTCGCCTGACACCAAGTGCTAACAGTGTCAGGCACATGCTGTCTGGCCTTGGCACCTCCCACCAACAGTACCCCCCAATCTCCAGACAGGCCACCATGCTGCTTGTCACTGGGTCCCGCCACCATATGGCCCCTTGCCCCTCTCTGTGCCCCCTGGAGACCCTGCCTGTCCGCAGGCCCTGTCCCCCCGCACAGCCCCAGTCCTACTGGCTGCACTGACATGCCCACAGGAAGGGAGCACTCAGCAGCAGGTGCCTGGCATAATGTCCTCTTGCCTGGGTCATCTTGGGTGGGGAGGAGCCTCTTCTGACAGTGGAGCAGGGATGAGCTCAAGTGGGCCAGTTCCTGTGGTCAAGGAGGTGCCCCGCAACCCACCGCCACATTCTCATCTACTGAGCCCTCCTCCTGCTCATTGTTGTGGGAGGGCGGCTCAGTGGAGTGGAGGGTGTGAGTGGGCTGAGTGTCATCCTCATGGCCAAGAAAGGCATGGAGCTCCCTGTAATAGGGGCAGGTGGTGGTGGCTGCCCCCCAGTGCCGCATGGCCTCCTGGGCCCTTTGGTAGCCCTGGCACAGGTCTTTTATTTTCATCTGCAGTTGCTGGGTGTCCCTGGTATGGCCCCTGTCTGAGAGGGCCTGGGAGATGCTGCAGTACACCACCCGATTCTGCAGGCTGCCCTGAAGCCTGAGGTGTACAGCCTCATCTCCCCAAATGGCCAGGAGATCCATGATCTCCTGGTGGGTCCAGGCTGGAGCCTGCTTTCTGCCCTGGCCAGTCCTCTGGCTCTGGGATTGCATGTTTGCAGATGCCAGTTCTGGCCAGCTCTATCCAGCTGGGTGTGCAGGACTTCCTCCTGCCCTGTCATTGGCCAGAGCTTTTCCCTGTCCTGATTGGTGAGGGCAGGCTCTTCCTGGTGTCCAAGGGAGGGTGGGAGGTGGCCTGGAAGCCATTAAAGTCAACTTAACTGGCCACATTGCATTAAGTAGACTTAATAATGTTGGCTTAACAGTTAAGTCTGCTTTAAAGGCAAGACTTATTAAGTCAACTTAAGCTAGCACCTATCTTGACTTAATAAATGCCAAATGTGGCCATGGAGTAGCTTAAGTTGACTGAAGCCTGGTGAAGTCAACTTAAGCCTCCAGTGTACACATAGCTAAAGGGAAGAAGTACCATTAGCCTGGCAACAGCCCAAGACTGAGAGAATCATGGGACTCTAGGCCTGATGAAGGCAGGAGGCCCCACACCTGAAGGAATTCAATCTTAGAAACTGGAAGAGCCCACAGAAATACAACTAGGTGTGTAACTGTGGCAGTGCATGTTAAGGTTGCAGGTTGTAAATAAGCCTTACCCTAATGCTATGTGACCAGTGCAGGGGTGCAGGCTCCCCTTCTGTGGCCTGGAAGGGGTTAACTGGGCCTGGGAGCCAGCAGTCAATCGGGTGATTAGGCTGCTGAGCCAATCAAAGGGCTGGAGCACAGTATAAGACGAGCAACAGACCCAGTTCTGGTAGTTGGCCTGGGAAGCCAAAGAAAGAATGTTCTTCCTCTGGCTGGCTGAGGAAGCCAGCACCCTGGAGAGCTCACAGTGAGCTGACTAGTATGAGGGGAGCTGAAGCCAGAAGGGGCAAAAGCTTGGAGAAGTGGTCCAGGGGTAAGGAGGCCTAAAGAGATGGTGGCTGAGACTCCAGAGCAGCAGGCCAGAGTCAGATGGCAGCAGGGGCTGGAGTAGCAGTCTAGAGGTGAGGAGCCAGGAAGAGACATTGGCTGGATTCCAGTGGTGAGAGATTATGGGAGATTGGGGCTGCAGAAAAGTGGCCCAGGGTGTTTGATATAGACTGAGGAGTGACTGGAGGGAGACAGAAGCCTCAGTGGAGGCACATAAGGACCCTGGGCTGGGGCCTGGAGAAGTAGGCAGGCCCAAGCTCCTCCACACTCCCTTAGCATGCCAGGAGTGGCACAGGCTTGCTGGCCATTGACTGTTTGGGTGACTGGAACCAGGGTGAGCTGTGGCCATTGACTGCTTAGT
The DNA here is from genome assembly GCA_007922195.1 of Podocnemis expansa. Classification (NCBI taxonomy): domain Eukaryota; kingdom Metazoa; phylum Chordata; order Testudines; family Podocnemididae; genus Podocnemis; species Podocnemis expansa. The sequence continues at coordinate 11,047,088 of ML681989.1, read as the reverse complement.
GGCTGGATCACTGGAAGGGGTGGACTAATGAGCTTGGCCAGAGGACTAAGACTCAAGTAGGGACTCGAAACAGAGTCTGGCATGCAGAAGGCAAAGCACTGACTACTTGGAAGGGAACAACTTGAGACTAATTCCCCAGTACCACCAAAAGGAGGTGCCCAGCAGGTAGGTTGAGTGCTGCGATCGCCTACACAAGATAAAATACCATTAAAATAGAGTTGGTTGTAAATAATTACCGACTAGCTAAGGGGAAGATGCTCTAAATAACTTGCATTTAAAACCAGCAGAAGGGCCCCTCAACAGAAAGAATGGTATGCCCTCTGATTTTGTGATCTTCCATTCCTGCAGACAGCATTTGGGCTCTCTCTGTCTGCATATTCAGGAAAGCATTGTTTTATGTTAACCTGAAGAATTAGAAACTAAATACTATTGCAGATTATGTGCTGATAGAACATCCCACAACACAAAGTTCAGAGAGTGATGGTCTTGCAACTAAAGAACTACATTGGGACTCAGGTTTTGAATTCAGCTCTTCACCCAACAACAGGCTTGCTATGTGACTTTGGCTAAGTCACTTTGTGTGAAAGATAGAGTTAGTTCTGTTAAACAAGGAATTGGTGAGATCTCATCTGGAGTACTGTGTTCAGTTCCAGTCAACTATGTTAAAGAGACTAATTTAAACTGGAATAGGTGCATAGAAAGACTACTAGGATGATCTGAGAAATGAAAAACCTGCTTTGAGAGGAGACTCTAAGAGCTTGACTTCCTCAGTTTAACCTTGAAAAGGCTGAGGGGGTATATGATTGCTTTCTATACATACATCACAGACAGAAACATGAGGGAGGGAGAAGAATTCATCACCAATCTGGCCACAAGTACAAATGGCTATAAACTGGACATCAAGAAGTTTAAAGTTAAAATTAGACAAAGGTGTCTAAACATCAGAGAACTGAAGTTCTGAAAAAGCCTTCCAAGCAGACCAGTTGGAACATGAAACCAAGCTGAATCAAGACTGAGCTTGATAAGTTTATGGAGGGGATGGTATGATGGAACAGTCAAATTTGTCAATTGAATCATGTATGACTACTAGTGGTCAATATGCCCAATTACTTGTGATATTAGAGGGAAGGGTGATTCTGAGTTACCACAGAAAATTCTTTCCTGAATGTCTGATTAATGAGTCTTGCCCACATGCTGAGGCTTAAATGATCACCATATTGGGCATGGGAAGGGATTTCTCCCAGGGCAGATTGGCAAAGGCTCTGTGGGTTTTTCACCTGTCTCTGTAGCATGGGGCATGACAATTGCTCATAGATTCTCTGTACCTAAAGGGCTTTAACTCATAATGTGAGTAATTTACTAACGCCATTGCAGGATGAAGGTTTATTGCAGGAAGGGGTGGGTGAGGTTCTGTGGCCTGCAGTGTGCAGGAGGTCAAACTAGATGATCATAATGGTCCCTTATGACCTTAAAGTTTACAAAATCCAGGGAGGAGGCAAGTGGGAATTTGGTGAGGAATGAAACAAGAGTTGGGAAGAGGAAACAGAAACTGAACACAGAAATCTATCACCACTGGAACATACTCTGATCAAGAACCTGAAACTGAACCCAGCATTCTTTGTCCTCATATTCCTCTGCTGTCTAGCAAACAGCTGTGAATTCCTCTAGAAAAAACATATGCCTTTTGCCTTTGTAATGGCTATTCTATTTCTCTACTACTACTATTGGTCACTACCTTAGCTCAGATAAGGAGTACACTCACTATATTATACTGGTGCCTTAGTTTTTCCTCAGTCACCAAGGCAAGGCATTTGGCTAGCCATGCATAATATCAGTGTTAAATTCAAAACCTGTGCTATGCTTTTCATGACAGCTAGTCCATGCACAATCACTTACACAACTTGTCTTAGAATTCATTCTTTTACACTGGAATAAATGTAAGATCCTTCATGTTATGAAGTAATTATTAGTACACAATTCAAGTTCTTAATTTTTGCATTTAAACTCTAGTTGCTTAACAAAAAAAGAACAATCATGTATGAATAGGTACAGATGTGTAATCATAAATGAGTCAGCTCTTCTCTGTATCTTTTCAAAGGACGACAAACACGTAGAAAAGTTGACAACAGGTTGCTTTTGAAGGCAAGTGCTCTTGCAGGCTATTCTGGTAGAATCATGCTGCTAGAAATTGCATGTTCCATTTGTCTCCATGACAGAAGGTACCAGTGGCAATTTTAGTGCTTGTCATGTTTTTCAGAAGTGGTGACACAAGATCTTTTGAGCTGAGTGAGGTATGAAACACCATTTAATGTAGAATTTATCAAATTCCCCTATTTGAACATATTCATGCAGAAAACCCTGTGGAAGTGCTTCAGGTGAGCTATGGTACCAATGTTGACAACTCTTGCTGGAAATGTGTACGAGAAATTCTTCCTGTTTTTAAGTACATATTCTATGTTGCTGCTGAGAGTCTGAGCCATGACACAGTTTGGAGGGCTAAGTACATTATCTTTATGAGTTGGTAAATTATCATAGTACTGAAGAGACCTTACTTGACTTAGCAGAGATGTGAGAATAACTATCTTGTAAATTTACACTTCTATACAGTGCAAAATCACCACAATGCTAACTACACTAAACTGTGTTCTAGAGAGGTCCAGGACTAGAACAGCAGAGACTTTGAAGTGTTCCAGATCACAGAAATTCACTGAGAGGATATAAAAGAATCCTTCCTACCACTTGTCCATATTCTGTCTGGCACAAAATTGTGCTAGCATTGCTTTGCTTTCATGAGATTAAATCCACTCCCAAATCTATAAAGAAAGTCTTCTCATCAAGGGTCATCCATTCCAACAACAAGGTTCTAGCAGGGCCATCTTGTAGTCACTGCCACTCTCCAAAGTAGCCAAGGTAAGAGGAGTTAGAAAATGTTGGTTCCCAACACCCCTCGCTTTTTCCAGTTGACTAAGGCAAGGATTTGTTCCTGACTTTTTTTACTGGCACGCTCCAAAAATGGCAACCACATATCCTTTTTTTTTAGAAAATGAGCTGCCAGGATTAGTCCTATGTCTGCCAGGTATATTGTCACAACTGGATGAAGCAATCTTTACATACTGAAGAAGAATATTTGCTCAGACAAACATCTCTCTTAACTGGGTTCTCTTAACTGAGGTTCTTGCTGAACTGTGCATGTATGAAACAGCTGCTGCCTGGTCTGGTAACTCCTGACATGAACCCTTTTAGATCTGTTCCCACACCCAAATCTGAAGGCTATAGCAAGTAGCAAAATAGTTTGACATTATCACATGCCCCTTGCTCAAGTCTCTGAAAGATGTTCTTTCTAGAAGACTAATTGCTAAAGCTGGACATGCAATTTACACAGAATGTAAAGAGTCTGTGGTAACTTCAAAGAGTATTTTGTAAAGGGTATTAGAGAAACAAAATATAAACTTTCATTCAGGATAACTTTTAGATGATAGACCTTAAAGAATGAAAATCTCTATGGATCAAAAGCAGAATCTCATTCTGTCAGAACCTCCCTACATAGTCACTTCAGCAGATAGTTTGATTACATTTAAAAGTGCAGAAAAAGGATGGCTATATGCATCTCAGAGACTAGGTTTTATGTATATAATAAAGCTAGACAGAACCCCAAGCAACAAAGCAAACAAGTCTCCTGTGTCTAGTGTCCTAAGAAAGTAAGTCATGAGATTACTGTAGAAAAATAGAATTAAAATATTTTAATTCCAATCATTTTTTGTAAATTATGACATATAAAAAAGTAGCAAACAGCAATGCATTCATGGAAAAAAACCCTAGAAACCAGAATTTCAAGCAACATTTTATGGAGAGCTGGCTGGTGTGATGTTTCAGGGTCTAGGAGACTGTCTATGATCAGCCCTCATTATTTCATATTTGTAATAATACATATGTGATATGCTATGCTTGGTACCAATAGAAAGGTTGTAATCTGCTAGGAATAGTTATATGGTTTATATGTAGGTATCATATCTGTATTAGAAATTAGGAATGTATTTATTTTACTTCTACTCCAAGTTATTTGATCCTAAGGCGATCCCAGACTGGGTGTCTGCAAAACCATTGTCCTCTTTATGGCCCATTAAGGGAACTCACAGCTACAGCAGGCCTAGGAAGAAACTTGTTTGAGTCACCCAGACTGACCATGTGACAACTCCATTGTGATTTGCCAAGGACTCAGAGCATGGGGAAAGCCAAAGGTGATAAAAGGCAGAGGCCCCATCTCCATTTCATCTTCAGTCTTAAATCTGTCTGCAACCAATACTCTCCTCCGGAAATATTCTTCTGGGGCTGAACAAATGACTGAGACCCATAAAACTGTTGGGTGCATACCAGAGGAATTGGACTAACTTGCAAACTACAGATTCTTCAAGGACTTGTTTTCTATGGACTCTAAATCATTTGTGTGTATGTGATTCTCTTTGACATTTTAACACCTCTCATATTTTGTTTTTCTTTTTATATTAAACCTCTGTTTACAGTTACTAAAGGACTGGCTAGCAGCATGGTATTTTGAGTAAGATCCAAGCCTATATTGTTCTGGGTGATGTAGCTGGCCCTTTGGGGTCAGGAAAAGCTATTTCTTTAAGAGACTGAGTGGCTATGATGGGAAAATTTTCATAGCAATATTTACCTGGTTGTCAAGCTGTTCTGTTATGGGAGGTTACCCCAGTTATTGAGATGGGATAAGACTTACATGCTTGGTCATAGGAATACTTATTGTATGTTGGATCAGCAGTGTTATGTTAAATGTATTATGTATATGTCCGCTGTTAAATTATTGTACTGTGCCTCCCCAGCAGAGACTGAATGGGTTAGAAAGTTTGCGTATGTTACGGGCTTGTGGTTTGTGAATAGGGGTTACACTAAGTAACCACCAGAGGACCCTGGCAGGCTGCCAAGAGTTCAGCTCTGCCTACCAACAGCGCTTGCCTGAGGGGATAAGCAGGCTGGCACTTCCCTGAGCTGCCAGCTAACGAGGGAGAGAATTCTCTCGAACTTTCGGGTACCTCGTGACTAAGAGGGCGCAAAGGCAAGGGACGCGCAACGGGCCCCTGTGATTGGCCAGGGGATCCGAATTTAAGGGGTCTTCCCGCCCGGGCTTGGAGGCTTCGGGGCTTGGAATTCGGCAGGATTGGAGGATTGAAGAGCAGCCTCGCTGAGGACTGAAGCCCGCCCAAGCCTCTGATCCCTGGGGTTCGGAGACTTGGACACCAGCTCCCAGGTAGAAGGCTGAAGAGGACCTACTTCAGGAAGTCCCCAAAGTAAGCAGAGGCCAGGACTTAGTGAGGAAGCTGCCCTGCTTAATTGGACTTTAAAGGGACAAGAGACTGTAATCAGAGGACCCTGAGGCACCAGAGCCTCGAAGCAGACGTGCCAAGCTGGGACCTGGAGATCAAGGCCCCCGAGGGATCGACAGCGTGGGTGTCGGGCCAGCGGCATAATCCAGCCGAAGAAAAATAGTAAATAGGGGTCATTGAGGTGCAAGCACCCAGAAGGTCCGGAGGGTACCCAGGGAAAAAAGGGAAAGTTTGTTGTGTTGACTGGTTTGGTTTGGGACTGGGGATTTATTCTGTTCAGAACCAGTTATTGAGAGCAAAGGATCCCTAGGATCCAGGAGGGGTTTGTAAGAGGGGAACCGTGTTGCATTTGGTTTGCGCCATATTTACCTGTGTTATACCTACCCGTGTTCAATCTTGGTTGCGGATGTATTTATCCCTTTAAATAAACTGTTATATTTGAATTTAAGTGTTTGCCTCTGTGGGAGTGACCTTTCTATGCGAATAGGGGCGACAGAGTGATAGAGATATCTGAAGGTAGGCACGAACCTCCTGGGACCCAAGATTTGCCCAGGTGAACTCCCTGGGGGTCCAAAAATTTATCCTTTAACAGCTAGGTGGAAACCAGAGGTGCTAATGTGCAATAAAAGGGACTGTTTCTATTTTGTCATGCTTCGTGATGACCAGAGTGGGGAATCAGAAGCATGTTTTGTTACTCAGGGGGAGACTGGTTTAAGTACTACCTATCAGTGGTTTGGGGGTTTGGCCCCTGGTTTTGCAGCTTCTGAATGTGCCACAATCAGGGCAAGGTTATCCCAGGAGGCCCGTATCACAGCTGGTCCCATGGTACTGGTCTCTTTCTTCCTCTTTCCAGAAGCTAACATGCACTTTAAAAAAAAATTAATAATAGTATTTCCTCATGAACAATTTCTGTAGTTGCCATAGTTTTCTTATGTGAATCCAGGGGAGGGAAGGGGAGACAGTCCACAAGAACCTCTGATTTAAAGTTCAGTCCACTTTATGAAAGTTTTACAACTTCTGTTTTAGAAAAGGGGCAAAGATCAACCATGATAACATAATGAAATGCCACTCAATTTTCCTGAATCATACCTGCTTATACCAAAAGTAAACTTGCCCCAAATGTTTTGGGACTAGAATTACCTATTCTTCCATCCTAAGTTTTACTGTGCTTTCTTAATATTAAAATCTGCAATAGTTTTGCCTAAACTTTTAACAGAGAGGGTTAAGGAGTGACATGTCTACAGTCCATAAGTATCTCCATGGGGAACAATGGGCTCTTTTATCTAACAGAGAAAAGATATGATCCATTGGTTGGAAGTTGAAGCATGACAATTCAGACAGTAAATAAGGTGTAACTTTTTTATACATGAGTGATTTAATCATAGGAATGCTTTCCCCAGAGTCATGGTAAATTCTTCATCACTGACAACTTTTATACTGAGATTGGTTTTCTAAACACTATGCTTTAGGGACTATTTTGGGGGATGTCTATGATCTGTGTTGTATAGAAGGATAAACTAGATGACCACAATGTCCCTTTCTGGTGTTAGAATCTATGAAAAATTTTGTCTCAATCACTTTCCATTGACTCCTGTTTTGTTTTTGTTTTAATTTGTGCTAATAGATGTCCCCTATTTTATTTCCTGAGCATTTAATGATGCCTTGGTAAAGAGGCTGTGGTAAAGTCAGTGCACAAAGAAGTTGGCAGCTGAGGACTGTGGTTGAGGACCATGAATTTTTTCCATAAAATAGTTTTCCAGGAGTTGTAGTTATTTTTTGCATTAGGAACATACCTTAAATAACATCTGATTAACTCCTTTTTCCAGTGGAACACTATGTTCCTACCAGGAATGTAAACAAACAGTTACCACACTTCTAAATCACACTATTTCCCTCAAATATAAACTGCTTTTTTTAAAAAGACTTTATCTTAACTGCAACATGAATTTAAGTGCATTTAGTGTAAGGCAAATGAATTGCTAGCCAAGATTTTCAGCTGTTTCGTGTCTAATTTTAGGCTATATATGTTCTCACTCCCACTGAGACTATACACATATGCCATGTAGCGTTTTAGTGATTACTAGATAGAACAAAATAAATCTGGGTCTATAAATAGCATATGTCTATTTATTGTCTTAATAGGCACTTAAAGACTGTGAGTGTCCACCCCACACAAGGTCTGAAGGGATTAAAGTAGCCAGGTGAGCTAATTAACTGCCAAGGAAGGCTGTACCTGGAGAAGGAGAAAGAGAGCATGAGGATTAATTAAAGAGGTGGCTCAACCTGACAGGATCAGGAAGAGCCTGTACAAAGCCCAGTAGCTCAGAGACAAAGACGGGCTGTAGATAATTAGTCTGCAGTCACTCACAGGATAAGAGAAGGCAAGATAGGAAGTAGCCTAGCAGCCTGCTTGTTGTAAGGTCTCAAGGCTGGCATCCCATGTAGGGGGCAAGCATGTGTTCCACTAGCAGCCAAGGCAGAAGTGTCATCATAAAGTGGCAGTGAAAAGGAAGGCTGCCTGGGACAATGGGATTTAAGAGACTTTGCTACATAGACCCCACCCACAAGAAGAAGAAAACTACAGCAACCTGGTTGGAGAACCAAACCACAAAGCAAGAGCAGCCAAGTTCTGGAAGAGAGATACTGAGAAAGCAACTGAGTGCAATTGCAGGAAGGGGTGTTTGTCAGGATGTGGCCAGAAGGATGTGCTAGAGCAGTGAACAGAAGAACAAAGGTCTTATACAATAGTTGTATATGTTTTTGTGTGCAGGTTACAAATGAGTAGAAAAAGTAAAATTAACAAGATTTGTTGTTTCTGAAGAATCCTCTACAGCTTCCAAAGGTTTTGTGTTCATTGCAGCACTAACTTCATTAACCCAGGGCAAGTGAGAGCAGGTGCTGTACATAACACTCAAGTTACTGTGTCCACACCGTATTCACTCATTTCATGTTAAGAATTCTGGAGGGCACAGCCCAAGTTTAATTGGGCTGCAGTAAGTTGGGATGCCCTCTGAATTGTTTACCAGTGAATTGTGGGCTAGCTCATCTGGTCTTTCTGGGGACACAAGTGGAACAATGAGAAGGCATTAGAGGACTAGCAGTATTTGGCTGTGTTCACACACAGCGGGTTATTTCAATACAGTTGTTTCACAACAACTGTATATCAAAATAATGCTTATTTCGAAACAACTTATTTCAAATTAACAAAATGTTAATTCGAAATAAGGAAAAAGGCGGGAAATGAAATAGCACGTTCACACTGTGAACATGTTATTTCGCTTCCGCAGGGGGTTGCAGGCACCAGCGGGCTTCAGCGCTGGGCAGCACTGAAAGCCGCCGGTGCCTGAAGCCCGGCTGTGCAGGCACTGGCCAGGGGACATCCCTCAGCACCCTGACCAGGGTGCTGAGGGTTCCCTGGCCAGGGTGCTGAGGGGGCACACCTTGAACTGTTGTTTCGGAACATCTTGTTCCGAAACAACATGTTCGCACGGCGTTGTTTCGAAACAACTTTTGCAAAACACCGTTGTTTTGCCCATGGACTAGGTTTTACTTGTTTTGAAACAACCGTGCATCGTGTGAACAGCTGAAACCTCCGTTGTTTCAAAATAAGGAGGCTGTGTGAACACAGCCTTTGAGTATTGCAGTGTGATTTGTTTCAGCAGATGACGAGTTGTGCTCACTCAGAGGTTAGGCAACATCCCTTCCGAGGCCAGCCAACTAGAGTTCAAAGTACCACCACACTTCATTTAAGCAGCTTTGTATATGGATTGAACTTAAGTTAGGGGCAGCACTCAAGTTATAACTTGGGTTAACCTTACAATGAAGACAAGACTACGGCTATGTCCACACGCAGGACCTTGTTTCAAAATAAGTTATTTTGAAATGACTAATTCGAAATAAAGCCCTTATTTTGAAATGAGTTAATTTGAAATAACTAAAAATCAATTCAAAATAAGGGAAAAGCCCCAATCAAAATAGCATGTCCAAACACAGGATTTGATATTTTGATTTAGGCTAGGGGCATCATGGGTGGTGTGGCAACATGGCCCCGCAGCAGGGCCATGTTGCCAACCAATCTCCTACCACTGGCTCTCCAGAGCCAGTGGCAGAGGAAAAAATGTGTGAAAAATTTCACTGTGAAATTGACCAGGCTGGGAGCTGCTTGCAGTCTGCTGAGCAAACAGCTCCCAGCCCCATCGGGGTCCTAGCCCCCTGCTCCTGCCTTTGGCTGGGGTGGGGAAAGGGGGTAGCAGGGAGCTAGGCGACCTATGCCCCCATGGCAGGGAGCCTGCTTTGCCCCTGCCGGGGCTGGCTGTCTGCCCCCCAGCCAGGGCAGGGGCTGCCACAGCCCTACCTGCCCCCTGCCCACCTGCCTCCGGGGCTGGGGCAGGGGAAGGGGCTCTGGCAACCCACTCTGCCGCCCTCACCTGGACTCCCTGCTTGCTGCCCAGGTGGGGCGGGGGGCAGTGGCAGCCGGCTTTGTCCCCCGCCTGGGCTCGGGGGTAGCTGCCAGCCCTGTGCCACCCACGGGTGTTGGCTGCTGGTGCTCGCGGCTGGTGCGGAGCCAGCATCTGTCCCTGTGCCGGGGCAGAGCAGGCACCAGCAGCCCCTTCCCCTCCCGAGCAGGGGAGGAGTGGAAGTGCTGGCTGCTGCAGCTGGGCGCCCCGCTCACCCAGCCCCTGGCCTCCTGGAAGCAGTACCCCCCCCTGCCGCTCACAAACCCTGGGGAGCCCCAGCCTGCATGGGGTAGAGGGGGTGGCAGGCACCCAAGTCAGCTTCGCCCGCCGCTTCCCCTTGCTTGGGGCAGGTGAGGCAAAGGGGCTTAGGAACCCGACCCTCCCCTGCTCCCAGCAAGGGGAAGTGGCAGGGAAAGCCAGCTGGGGTGCCCGCCACCCCCCTGCACTCCACTCAGTACCCTGGGCAGGGTTCTGATCCCTGGCAAGGGTGCTGAAGGGGGGGTGGGACCTTTCTCCCAGGGTACCATGCACCCTGGGAGGAAGGTCAAACATTATTTTGAAACAAGCATTGTTTCGAAATAACACGTCCAAATGGTATTATTTCGAAACGAGTCATTTCGAAATAACCGTCATTTCAAAACAAAAGTGGTTTAAGCCATTTCGAAACAATGGCTCTTGTTTTGAAACGATGGGCTCCGTCATTTTGAATCAGGAAAACATCGTGTGGACATAGGGATTTTTATTTCGAAACGAATGTTGTTTTGAAATAAAACACTCGTGTGGATATACCTAACATGTTTAGCTCCAAACCAGCCATTAACACACGCAGCCAGTTTGTGAGTGATTTACCTACTTTAGTAGTCCCTCAGCACCACGATTATCTGAGCACTTCACAAACATGAATGAATTTATTCTCTCACAGGGATGTGTTATCATCTCCATTTAGTGGATGGTTGGGGGAACTGCAACACAGAAAGACAACAATTTACCATGCAGGAAGTCTGTCAGAAGGCCAGTAGCTGAATACACGTTGAATTGTAATTCTGTGGCTTACCCAAAGACAACACTTTCTGTGTAATACATAAAATGGAGACATTGCTCCTGGCTGTTCACAGGGCAGTACTCATTTAGTAGACTTTGTTTGTCTGTTTACTCCAAAAATGGTCTGTGAGTTGAAATGGTCCTGAGCAAAAGAGTTTAGGTTTGAATCTGACTTTCTTCCCAAATGTCAGAGAATTCAACTGTAGGGTAATTTGTTCAATTTATCAAGGTTATTATCACCAATTCCAGATGCAATTTTATTTCTATCAGATGCTAAAATGGCCAGAATGTGAAGTACCAAATAGAACAGGTGTTCAACTCTTTCTACAGTTTCACAATAAATCCACTCATCCTTAAATTCCAAGTAGAGGCAGTCTTAGTGATTCTGGGGTCCTGCACAAAAGTCAAGGATACCCCCCACGCACATACCCTTGACCTTGCTGCTGCTTCAATAGGGCTGCCTAGACCCACACACATACCCTGGGTTCCTGCCCTACTTCCCTCAGGCTGGCCTGTAGCCAGCCAACTCAGGCCAGCCCTGGGCTGGCTAGTCCAATGTGGGCAGAAATAGGAGAACCAGTAGTTCTACTTCTGAAGCGGTGCCGACAGAGCCCGAGGGTGGGACAACTTTAATCATGATTCCAGGGGCTACTTAGGCACCTGAAACTTCAAGGGGATTTTTTTCTAAGTATTAATTAGAAATTTAGCTGATATGAATACTGTATCTAATCCTTATCTAAAGAAAAAACTAAACCCCAATTAAACCATATTTTAAGTTATGGTAAATTTAGAACAATTAGGAGATAATACAGCAAAAGATTCCCAATCTCTAGATTATTCTTGGGCATGATATTTTTGGAGATCTATCCATCATGAAAGAAATTTTCAGATTGTGTTCTGTAATTTGATCATTTCACACCATTAACATTTCAACATTATGCCTTACTACAGGTTTAAGATAAACATTTAAAAGTTGTCAAGGGGGAAAGTAGTAGAGAGAAAGCATATGTGAGTTATAATTAGCAAATGATGGAGGGGGTGGGATGGCTCAATCTAGTGTGTAACTGTAAGGATTTAAGAGAGTACTCACCAAACTTTAATGAATTCATGAAGTTTATGAGTTTTGATAACCTTTAAAAGTGCCACAAGACTCCTCATTCATTTTTAGACTTTTAACAGGTAAACTGAAACTTCCAAAGCTTGGCTGGGCTGTCTGTGAGGCTAATTATCACTTAATTTAGACCTAAGTGTGCCTCTTGGGGATTTCCTCCTTCAAAAGCTCATGTGATAAATAAATTTGTTAGCCTTTAAAAGTGCCACAGGACTCTGTTCATTTGGCTGCTATTGTTATTGGTGTCCCTAAGAGATTGCTTCTGCTTTTTTATGTCGATGTGAAGGGCAATGAGAGTTTGCATTATTTCCCTGACAAACTGAGATACAGGTGGGGCTCCCTCCCCAGCATGAGGCCCTTGGCAAATGCCCAGGTTGCCCTATACTTAAGACCACCTATGATTCTAGGTTAGAAATGCCTAATTCAGAAGAGATGTGTCCTTCTCTGGGCAAGGCTGTGTGCTACAGGAATTGGCTTTCTCTGGCAGGTCAGCCCACCTTACAAAGATTTTAGTGTATACAGTATTAGGGAAGCTTCATGGCCTCTGCAGAAGTGAAAAACAATTTTTTTCAGGCTTCCCTTGCATAAGAACAGACTCTAATTGTTGCTGGATTCTCCCAGGCCTCTCCGTATCCAAAACAGTACTGGAATCTCCAAGTTACCATTTCTTCCCCTCTCATCAGAGGTCTATTCCTCATTTTTGATCTCCTGAGAACTAATAGTACTATGTTAACTATATTCAAATATTATTAGATGAAGGGGAAAGCCACAATACTCCCTCCTAATATATATAAACACATCCAAAAACCTAAATACACCTCCTTCAAGGCATACATTTCATATGTACCATTGAGAATATGCTCTTTAAGCTATTTTTCTCAGCTACAATTAACTCAAATGATTCTGAATGCCCTGTTTTAGGCTGGGAGGGGCTCAGAAAGTACAGCAGTGAAAATGGCAAGTCTCCATGATACACCAGCACAGCTTGCCAATTAATTAGCATTCTGGAAATTGCTTAGTTTTCTGAAAAATAGGTTTAAAGGTTCTCATGAATTCTTCATACTTCTGACATGATGCATTTGCACTGAAATGGCACTGCAACCTCTTCTGGAAGACTAGAATGATTATGCACAGAAGTGTAGAATATGTTTAATAGATTATGGGACAGTTCAGTTGAGCTATACTAGTTTAACAACCTGCCCTTAGATATATAAGAAGTGGTTGCTATTTCATGTACAGAAACTGGTCTCTAAGCAGACTCTTGAAACCTAGGGCCCATTTTCGCTTCAGTGTATATATAGCATATTAAACATTAATTGGATGTAGTCAAAAGGGAGTGTAGCAGGAACTTTGTTCTTCCTTGGAGCCTGGGTCTGAGGAAAGGCCTGAATACCCCTACTGGACAGACCCAGGCATTGCAGAGCTTAGGTCCCAGAAGTGGAGGGGTGGAGCAAGGACAGGAACAGGAAATTAAAAAAAAAGCCAGCCTGGAAGCCCAGTTGGGCTGAAGCTATCAGTGAGGAAGGATGTTCCTTCTTGGAGGCTGGATGTCAGGTGAGATCTGGGCCCTACCATGGGGCTAATCCTATCCTCCCCTGTTAGGATGGTCTCCTTAGCTTAGTTGTCCCTAGTGACTGGGAGGGGATACCAGGCATGGTAGACAGGAAGAGATGTCCCATTGCCTTCTGCTGTCCTGCTGGCTGCTGCTAGTGCACTGCCTGAGCTAGGGGGAGCTGGTGACCTGGAGGCACTCCTGTCTCCTGAGGCCCCCTGCACCCAGGAGGAATGGTCAGCTGCAGAGGGACCCTATGACCTGTAGGAGCTGCCTTCCACTGATGGACCTGAGGAGTTCCTGGACCTGCCATCTGTGGACAATAAGGAACTTGTTGAGATCCCACAGGCTACCTATCCACAGGATCCAGAGGAACCCCTTGGAGACAGGTACCTGGGCTCAGGACAGGAGGAAGTAGCCCTGGGGCAGCTGACCCCAGTCCAGATGAGTGCTGGCTCAAGCCAGTGTCAGTGCATTGCAGCTGGAGCCCTGCTGACCCAGTGACAGACCCCCTCTGCCACTGAGGCCCTGGACTGGGACATGGTGGAGTCAGGTTGGACTGTGTCCTTCCCTTCCCCTCCCAACCCCCCACTTTTCCCAACCACCTGGAGTGCTTGAATCCTTTAGCCATTAATTTGTCTGGTGTTCCTGCCCGTGCCTGGGCATGCTATTCTGTCCAGACCAAAGGGCTATGGACTCTGTGTGATTGCCCTGCCCAATCTTGCAGGTGAGCTGGCAGTCAGGGTAACTGCAGGAGTCAATAACTGTGGCCTGTTTGTAATGGCTGGTGTTCTGCCAGGGCTAGACTTCTTGGAACTTCGTCCTTCCCTGGAGCCCGAGACTGAGGAAGGACCTGAATGTTCCAGCCCACCCACAACCAGCTGACAGGGAACTAGGTAAGAGTTTGTAGTGACTGCACAGCAAGCCAGGGTGTGAACTTATAGGGCACCAACTTGCCATGCAGTAACTCATCATGTGGACTATGCTACAGTGTAGCATGCTAACCTGCACTCTGGGATTTGCACTGCACTGCACAAGTGACCACACTATGAGTTTCTTGCCCTAGTAAGAAGTTCTAAGAAAGTGTATGACAGCTACAGCATATTGAGAGTAACATAGCAAACAGTTATGGGTGATACACAGAATATAGGATTGTAACATGCCATATATATTATAGAAGAAATTCTAAAAAGTTTTGGAAAGCTTTAAATAATTGTATTGATCCTAAGTTTTATTCCCTTCTGCCTATTAGGTGTAATAGTGCCACATATCCAAATGTAAATATCTCACAGGGAGAAGAATATCACAAGTTAAAAAGGGGCAGCCCTGTTAGTCTAGTTCATCAAAACAAAGGAGGAGTCCTGTCTTTAAGTGCCACAGGATTTCATGTTTATTTTGCATAAACTAATAAATGTTACTGTGAAACTAACCATTCTGTAGTCACATCCATCACACTATGGTAGTAATTTTTATACAAAGTATGCCTTGTAAGATGTCATTTGAAACTAATAACTGACTGGACCTTAATGTTCTTGTATACATCAGAATTGTGACTAATGGATATGAATGAGGCAAGTCATGGAGACTTGTTAAATAAGTCCACCCTAAACAAAGGAATGGGTGTTTATCTCAGTTTTCAAATAAGAAGAAGAGAGGACCACCAAGACAAGAGGGAGAAGAAATGGAATGAAAAAGAACAACTTGTATTTTAGAAAGGACATGGAGTTTCCTTCACTCCTGGATGACATGTCACCTTCCTTACAGCTTAAATAAATTTTACTTTGAGGAGTTACAGTCAGAAGAAAATCCCTTTAAAAGACTTACTGAGCTATAAAGACAAGAGACTCTGAAAAATCAAGTGATAAGCAATTGAATCAATTGATTATACACAATACTATATTCTAAGAGTGTACAGAGTGAGGTCTTTTCTGAAAGTGAAAGACACACTGTGGTAATATCACTGCAAAATGTGTTGCCATACATGAAGAAATATGGAGACTTAGTGATACTATTTTCTAAAGTCTGTGGTCAAACAGGGAGAAACAGGTTCTCCTCTCCCCCCACCACTACCAAATAAGAGTAAAGGCAGCTATTTACCTGTCTTATATAAATAAAACAGGGTGGAATCAAAACAATGGAAGCTCCATTATATAGATGGGGGAGGGAAGCCCATGAGAAAAGAACAACCTGAGGTCATCCTTCCTTTTGAAACAATGTCAGTGAATTTTGAAAGATATACACAAAGAAAGATGTTATCTTTGGCATCCATCATTAGACTGATAAGAGAACAGACCTCTTGCATGCTGAGAAGAAAAATGGGTCTTTCAGCTGGGGTGGTGTTGCTGTCTCTGGGAACTGAATATAGGAGAGAAATCTGCAGAGGAAAAGATTATAACTTGCTAGATTAAGTTTTAGATGTGTGTTTTAACTATTTGTTTGTGAGCATCCTACATTTCTTTCTGCATTCCTCTTACTTGGCATCCCTTAGTCTATACCCTATTGTTAATAAATATGTTTTATTGTTGTTATAAACTGACACAATGCTGTGTTTAAACAGAAGGGTGTATTTACATGGCTTCACTTAAGCTGTGCTGTGCTTCTGTGGCTTTAGAAGAACAAATAAACCACATTATTTTTCTGAACTTTTTCAGGAAATAGCTAGACATTACAGAGCACAGTTTTGTGAAAATTCAGGATTAGGAGTGTGTTGATGTCACCTGGTTGGTTGTAACCAAGGCTGGTGGAAGCTAGAGTGGGGTGGTGGGGCTGTAGACAAAATGCTGTGCTCAGAACTTTGGAATCAAGGCTATCCAGCACACAGATACTTCAGAGTGTGATCTACCATTTGATTCTGGGGATTCTCAGAATCATAATTCTCTTCTCTAGTTAGTTGGCAAAGAATCCCCACTTTGTACTCTCAGATAGGTGAGCAGGGCCATATTGATCATCTGGCTGTTCTGGCAAATTCTAGCAGCGTTGATGCACTCAAGTGCTCGTGGGCCACATGGGTGACCTGAAATAAAGGCAGGAAAAAGAGGAACCTTCCCTAAGGTTACCACCACCAATAGCATGGGGCTGTGGTAGACCTACTTCTTTCTTTTCTCTCTTTGCCAGAAGGGTGGAAGTTTTTGTTCTTCATGCAGGTTCCCTGGTGGTATCTGCTATTCAACATCCCTGGTCCCTCCCCACTTGGTCTCTCTCCGAAGGAATTACTGACGAACCAAGGAATCTGGGTAACAGATACTGTCTCCTAAGTCACTCAGGAATCATCATGGAGCATATAAAGTCCAGCATGCCAGGAAAGCAGACACACAGTGTGAGACTGCCACACAGTGTTCTCCTCCTCTCAGTTTCACATCTCTCCATCTGTGTGACTGCTAGAGTCTGTGGCCAGCCGGCCCAGTGTCTACCCAAGCCTTAGTTTTCCTTACTTCCTGCTTCCTTGCTGTTCCTGTCCAGCATGGTTCCCATGCAATTTTAGAATGTTGTTTTGATCCAGAAATACTCTAATAAACAAGGTATATATTATGGTTGGACATCTATAACACCTGTGAGATGGTATGACTTCGAATTGTGTTTTGACTGCTTGAGGAGATCCATATCTATTTTCACGAAGTTCTCTAATGGCATTTTAAAATGTTTAGTAACACTTAACTCAGCATAAATGTCTCTAATGGTTACACTCAATTTATCTGATGGATCTGCTACCCTGATAAAAACAAGGATACAAAAGTGATGTAGGGAAGAAGAGAGGAGTTCAGGGATCATCACCTATGGTTTGAAATTGGAATTGCAGGGCCAACCTTTGTGCTGGTAACAAGCAAGTGGGATACTGGCTGTCAGTTATGAACACCCCTCCAAGAACAAAATGATTACTGGGATGTGAGAACTTTGAGATGATAAACCCTGTGAAGCAAGTGAGAGTTGATTGCCTCTAGCGATGAGCAAAAGAAAGTTTCCATTTAAAAGCCCAGCAGGAATTTCTTTTGCTGTTTGTTCAGTTTGTACAAATAATTTGGAGTTTTTTACATGGCTAAACTAGAGACATTTGCTCTTGTAAGTTGAAAATAATTAAATCTGGACCTGAAAATAGAGCAGAATGGCTCTCTTGGGTCCAGGCAGACTGTTCCCAATCACAGTGCTCTTAGAGTGAATTCTGCTAGTTAGATTTCATTTTACTGCAGTTTTCCTTGTGCCATAATCTTTAAGAGTGAAAAGAATATATAGAAAATAATAAAATTAAGTAACCTCTGTTGAGAAATGACTTCAGAACTGCATGGCTGCAGCTGGGCCAGAGTGTCTCAATTCTTACAGCTTTCCAGAGACCCTCAGGAATTTTAGGATTCTTGTAATGCTACAAACAGCAATCCAAACCTTGCTACGTATTTTAGTGAGCAGTTTACTGCAGATTGATAGCAGAACTTCAAGGGTGCCTGAGAAGAATCCTGCACCAATAGAGTGGCAAAAAGATATCTTTAGGTCTCCCTTGACTTCCCCCAATTCTGAGGTCATCAAAGCAGCAGACTGGTAACTAATGCAAGCAGAGCATCCTGAAGGGTACTCTAGTTTGTGCCACTGACCACCAGCCACAAAGAGCCTTCAAGATAGCCTGGAATTTGCTGAGGTAAATGCTAGGCCACAGCCATGTCTTCTTCCCTCTCCTGCCCCCACCCACCCCAACACCAAGTCATAGCCCCAGCTCTTTGAAGCAAAAAAAATGCCTTAAGAGTTTCTATGATGACACTATGCCCATCAAGGATCTCCCTCTGCACAGAGAATCCTCCAGTGACAGGAGCTACATGCTGAGAGCATAGCAGTACAGAGCAGCACCAGCATAGCTGAGGATCAAGGCCTTGGTTTCTTAAAATTTGAAAGATGTATGTGAGGTGCAGGTGTTTGATCAGAGAGCCAAAAAATCAGCATATTCTAGTTTCTTTTAAACTGACTGCCCTTTGTGGAAAAGTCTCTACATAAATAATATAGAAAAAATTGAGAATTGACCAAAAATATTTAAGGAACTGGAAAGTTTACTGATGCCCTGGACCAACATTTGTCTTGTATGTTCTGAGGTAGGAGAATCTCTCTCCTGTTGGTGCTAGGGACACGAATCAGTGAACCTACCCTCAGGGAATAATGGAATCAGAGCATTTCCAGAGATTTCTGAATGAAAATATTGCACTTTCAATAGCCCTCTTTTGTCAGTGCCTTTAAGGATGAGGCCGAACCAACTCTGGTTTCAAGATGACATGCAACAAGTGAAGTGAGGAGGAAGAAAAAGAATCAGACAGCAGCATCAAATTTTATTCCTGAGGCAGTGTAGGAAGAACAGATTAAAGCAATCTGGCTAAGGTTCCCTCTGGACAACACTGAAATGGTGATGGTAGGCTGGGGGACAGGGCCAACTCTACCCATGAGTCGGTGTGGCACTGACTTGGGGTGCTGCTGCACCGGGGCAGGGCGGGCCAGCCCAGAAGCCTGACTCTGCACTCCCAGCCCTCCCCTGGCCAGCCTCTCCACCCCCAGGGGCAGAACAGGCTAGCCCATGGGGTGGATTCCACTCTCTCACCATGCCTCTGGGTTGCCACCCCCCCAGGGCAGAACAACCAGCCCAGAACAGGGTTGGGAGAGTGGAGTCCGGCCTCTGGACTGGCCTGTTCTGCCCCTAGGCTGGCTGTTCCCCAGCATGGGGGTGGGGCAAGCTGGCCCAGAGGGGAGACCAGGTTCTGCCGTCCCCTCCCCCAGGTCCACAAAAGCAAAAGCCAGCTTGGGGTGCCACAACCCCTTGAGTTGGCCCTGCTGGCATGGGGGGTAGTAATTGTAGTACCTGGCAAAGAAAAAAAATTAGATAAATTCATGGAGTATAAGTCCATCACTCTCTATTAACCAGGATAGGCAGGGATTGCTGTTTGTCAGAGGCTGGGAATAGCTGACGGAATGGATCACCTGAAGATTACATATTCTCTTTATTCCCTCTGAAGAACCTGGCGCTGTTGAAAGACAGGACGCTGAGTTAGACCATTGGATCCGACCCAATGTGGCTGTTCCTATGATCTAATAATAATATCCGCCCTACTGACTAAGGGTGCTCATTTTTCATTGATCACCAAGTTCACAACTCAGGGACAATGTGGGATACACCGCTCAGGCCCGAGCTTTCTAACCACAGCCAAGATGAGGTTTCTGCAATCTTCATCTAGCCAGAAAACTTTTAACTGTTTGAATCTTACTCACCTCAAGTTGCACTCAGTGCCCTGCTACACCTTAAATTCATTTACAAATTGAAGCTGCTACAAAATGTGATTCTCCCTGATTAAGTAGGGCACAATGCCAGGAGCACATGACACAAGCGTACCTTATTTTGAGCAGGACCTTTGTAACAGAACAGCCTGCCCCTTTATGGGCCACCTGGTCTCTGGCCAATCAGCCCACTTCAGTTGCCCCAATCTGTGCTCTAACTATCCGCCTTCCCACCTGAGGGTGTGGGATTGATGTGGTAAGATGATAGACTGAAGAACCCCTGGGCTTCACAAAAGACCTAAGAGAATTCAGGTGGGGAGTAACCGCAGGGAGCATAATGGGCTCAAGTAGCAGACAGCATGCTCTAGTAAGTGGTAGCATGCGAGATGGGCTCCAGGGAATGAACCCTGTAAGCTAGCACAGTATAACAGAAAACAGGAAAACTTAAAGGTAGTTCAGAAGGGGCTGAGAAGGTTAGCTGAAGAATAGTCCAAGGAGTCGGAAGCATCTGGTGGCTGTTCAGGCTTCTCTTACCTTGGCTGATGTTAAATTTGTTAAAGATTTGGCTGGAGGGACAAGCTACATTACAGCCCTGACTAGTGTGGGAAAAACTAAGGAGAGTCATTTTGGGAGAGGAAACTGAGTCAGAGCACCTGCAACACCATGGTTCCCCAGAAAGGGATGTTAGGGGGTGAACACTCCTGTGACAAGCTTCCTGGGCAGTCAGTCCTGCGGGACTTTTCACACAGAAGATGCTACTCAATGGCCATAGCTGCCTTGACTTCAAGATCTCATTTGCATTGCACCAGCTCACTGGCAGGTGTAGCAGTACTGAGCCTGCATTCTATGTCGTACTCTCACATAGTTTTCTTTGTTAGCAAGGGATACATCTGTTCCCAGATTGTGAGAAAGCTAAGTTTGCAGACTTTTCAATAGGTAATATGTCAGAAGGACAATATGGGGTTAAACTACTGGAATGAGCAGGGGTGGTGCATAGCCAATTGCCCTGTGGGGGCCTGCTCCCTCATGTAGGAGGGGCAGGGGCAGCCCAGAAGCCAGGCTCTGTGCTCCTGCCCTGTTCCTGGGCAAGCTGCTCCGCTCACAGGAGCAGAGCATGCCAGGCTACAGACTAAAGTCCACTCTCCCACCCAACCTCTGGGCTGGCTGGTGCACCCTAGGGGTGGGGTGGAACAGCCCAAGGGACAGGCTCCATGCTTCTGCCCTGCTCCTTGCCTTCAGCTTGCCACCAAAGGCAGGGGGTGGGGAACATGGGAAGCGCAGCTGTGGAGCGGCAGCGGTGCTGTCCCCATGCTGCCCTCTGCCAGTGGGGCAGTGTGGGGCCCGTGGAACAGGAGGCCTCTTGGCAGTTGCCTCGCACTCCCCTCCACAGGGACAGCCCTTGGAATGAGGGACCCTAGATCTTATATTGCATCCATAGCATAAACCCTATAGTGCCTTCAGAGGAGCTGGAACAATTTTTATAATGGGTTGTTAAAAGCCATTAAACCAAACTGTAAGCCATGTATTTAACAGAAACCGCTTCAAGCCAGTTCCAGGGGTCAGGATTGCATGTGCCTTTAGACTGTATATGTGTGCTAAGCTTAACCTTCAGTTTACTAAATTACCTATTTAAACCATTATTATTTTGCTGTTCATTTTTACACAATTTCACTGTGGGCTGGAAGGACCCAGTGGGTTTAGCCCAGTGTAAAGTGTGGAGCAGATCAGCCTTCCAGCGCACAACTTCCTCCCCTTCTCATGCCTGGCCATTGATGCAACAGCTGTGGTCTTTCCATTCCCCATCTCTCTCTACGCCCTGCTCTGCCCATTGGCTCATGAAAAGTATCAGGTGCACAGTCTGCCCACTCCCTGTGCACCTGCAGCCACAATCAAGGAAGTGCCTTATTCCCGCTGCTACGCCCTGGTGGTAGCTTACCCTCAGGGCACAAGCTAGCTGACTAACTAGATTTTTGCCAGAAAATGAGCCAATCTGCTTTTTAAAAGTTGTTCTTTAATGTGGTTATTCCCCCTAGGAAAGATTCTGCTCCCATTGGCAACAGTCTCACTGGCTATGTCTACACTTAAGAATACTAGTTTGAACTAAATTCAAATTAATTAATTTGAACTAATTGTGATTAATTTGAACTAACTTAGTTCGAATTAGCATGTCCACTCTAGAAACCTAAATCGAACTAGCATGTCCATGCACAGGATTTGTTAGTTTGGCTTAGGAAGGGGGCACCATGGGATGTGAGGCAACATGTTGCCCAAGAAGGGTCTTGCCCCCACCCAGTCCATAAAAAGAGGAAGGCACCCTGGAAGGAAGAAGGTCAAAAAGTCTTTAGTTTGAACTAACAGTTAGTTTGAACCAATGCGGTTCCTTTGGGTTAGCTCAAACTAAAGGAAGTTATTACAAGTTTGAACTAAGGAATTAGTTCGAACTAAGGAAAGCCAGTGTGGCCATGGACTGATTTAGTTTGAATTAAGCCTCCTTAATTTGAAGTAAATTCCCAGTGTAGACATAGCCATTGACTTCAATGCTGCAGGGTCAGGCCAACAGAACCTGATTCTGCTACTGTTTCTCTCAGTAGTGCTGAATAATGCTATTAGTGAATTCAAAGCCAGTAAGGCTCATCATGTGAGCTAGCACTCCTCACTGCAAGTGAGGGTTGCAGAGCTGAGCTCTTTTGGTATGAGAAACTAACCAGAATTTTCCACTAGATTGAAAATCAGTTAATAATTTTGCCCTTAGAACTCAGATGATAACTTTATCCTTGACAGGTCAAAGAGCTTTTTGGACAGTTGTACAGTTAATCACTTTAGCAAGTTTATCTCACAGTATGTGAACTCTTGTATACATAATACACATCATGCATTTGTAAAAATGAATATAACAAAGCTTCAAAAATGGGGAAAATAAATAAACTGAAATTCAGCCCCAAGCTCTGATAGCACTCTAGAGATATTAGTGTATTGTGGTAGGGTTTTTGTTATAGCTAGTTCAGCCCCACTTCAGATCTCTGAACAGAATATACAACTTGGCCTTTAGCTTCACAGTTTGTCCACTTGGGAACTACACTATTAACTCATAAAACACCACAACTATACTGTTACCATTCAAGTAAACAATCTATGTTGCTGAATCCCTTGACGTTGCGGAAGTAAAACACTCCCTCCTGTTCTCAAGATGTTTGTTTTGCTGCAAGGGTCCAGAGTTCTTGGTCGTTCTCCAGCAGCTCTGGGAGGATGTCATTTTATTCAATACTATGTTGTAAATACTTCTTTCTAATTTCTTTCTAATACAAAATGTGTGCGAGTAGGGGGATGGTGATATCAGTGCTGAAATGCCACCTATGTGAGGCCAATTTCAAAACTACTCCCTGAAGAATTTTCATGCCATTGACGATAGTTAAAGAGAGAATCTGAGCTGCGCAGCTGTTCTTTATGTGATTGGCTGGCAGCTGACAGGCTGCAGAATGCATCACATCCTTAAGAGGCTATCTGCCCCTCTTGGTTTCACGTGGTTCAAACACGGGGCAGATAAATGTTTTGTGGTTGAATAATGCAGTGAATGGGATTAGAACCTGCTGGAACAAAGCCTAGGAGAACATCTTTAAAACAAAAGAAGAATTTTGAAGATTCTTCTGCATAATCAGATCCCTTTAAAACTCCATCTTCAACCCAACACTTAAAAAGTTTTACCAGCATAACTAAAATGTTGAGATGTATTTTTTTTCCAGAATAGCTGTGCTGATTAAAAACCTCAGTGCAGATGCAGGTGTAGTGATATAAGATACTTCATATGGGTCTACATCAACTCAAGTGTAGACACTGCTGTGTTAGTCTAATTCAGCAAAACAGACGAGTCTGGTGGCAGTTTTAAAGACTAACACATTTGTTTATCACGTTAGTATTAGCTTTTGTGGGAGAAAATCCCACTTTGTCAGACACTTGAAGATGTGGAGCTTACAGAATCATAGGATCAGGTCAGACTTACAGCAAATCAAAACAGTTGTTTGGATTCAAACAGTGAAGTACATCAATTAGCAGGGAGGTTGGGGGGGGGAGAAAAAGAAATTTTTTTCCTATTATAACAGGTTATTTTCCTTTTTTTCCCTCTCCCCCGCAACTTCCCTGCTAATTGCTGTACTTCACTGTTTCAGTTCAAACAACTACTTTGATTTGCTGTAACAGTCTGACCTGAACCTATGATTTACACTCCCCTACATTTATTTTACTCCCATTCTGTAAGCTCCACATCTTTAAGTGTCTGACAAAGTGGGACTTTATCCCATGAAAACTCATGTGATAAATTTGTTAGTCTTTATAAGTGCCACTGGACTCCTCATTTGTTTCCCTTCAAGTCAATAGAGTTATAAGTGAATGTGAGATCAGAACGAGGCCCAGTGGTTGTTGGGTTTTTGTTTCCCCCTCCCAAAGAAAAGGGAAGTCCATAAACACAATCAGTCCCACAGCTTTTTTACTGCATCATTGACTTAAGGGTTAAACATAAGAACTTGAGCTGAGAATGCAAGCCCTGGTGACGTGTTTTCCTGAAGTCATTCTTATTTCTTGCATTCTTTGCCAAGAGATTATATCCTTGTTCTTATTGAGAGAGGACTCAGGTTGCCATGTGATCCAGCCATATTGACCTACCAAAGACTCATTGCTGGACTTAACAGCATTCCAGGTTCTTCAAAAATACTAACGGGAATATTACAGGAAGTATGCTCTGTCTAACTGTAGAAACATAATTCCATAAATAGGGGCGGTACACTAAGCTGCTTCAGGGAAGTCACCTGCTTGGATCCAGCCATACAAAGAGAGAGAGAGATTTATCCATTCTCTCGCTAATGGAGAGTAAGCTGCCTGGAGCAGCTCCAAGACAGCTTACTACACTCCTACAACAAATGCATCCAACGTGAGAAATGACACTTGTGCTGCTGCTCTTTGCAGTTGTTACCTCAAGACCACATTTTCTCTCTTTCTCATTTTGTTTTTATGTACTGCTAGCAGCCAGTAGTAATTAGACAGTGTTACCCAGAATCATGAATAAACCTTCCCCACAGCTCAAGTGTTTTCACTGAGGGAGGAGGGGGGTTGTTAGGGTGAGGAATAAGAGGGTATTATTGATGTCAGTGGGAACTGGCTGCATAGGGGAGAATTGCAAAAAAATCTTTATTTTTTCTTTGTATTTTGGAGGAGGGAGGGATTGTCCACACTTTCCTAATAACAGCTTTTACCCTTCTCCTCCATGAATATGTAGCTTCCTATGATGCACCCATCTGCTGGGGGACAAGGTGACAGTATGCTGATCTGATTTTATTGTGACCAGACAGGGGTCCATACCGTGTGGAATTTGGGGGAAAATCTGGAGCCACAGTGAGCAAATTAAGCCTACTTTTGATTTTGATGGAGAGGCAAAAACTGCTTTCTTCATCTTAATATCATTTGTTAATTGGTTAACTGACTTTACCAGCAGTGATTTTCCTCAGACACTTTCATTCACTCCTGAGGCTTATTCATACCCTTTGATAGAACTGGCCAAAAAAAGTCAGCCAAAATAATTTCCATTGAAACATGGTGAGCTGTTGAAATCACAGTGTTTTGCAGAAAGAGAGTTTTGGTGAAATTTCCAAGAGAGAGATTTTTCAAGTGGAGGGTGAAAGTTCAGAGAAATGTCCACCTCAGAATACTTAGGCTATATCTACACTGACAGCAGCAAAATCACCACCATCAGCCCAGCGTTCCAGGAGCACTTACTTAGCAGCAAGTCTGAACTTGCTACTGCACTCCCGGAAGTCAGCACGGGAAGTCCTGGCTCCCAGGAGATGTAGGGGAAAGCCAACCACAATGGATTTGAAATCAGTTTTCCCCAGTGTGTCCTAGAGGCTTAGGAAATCATCAGCATTTATGCAAGGCATTTTACATGCCTTGTGTTAATGCTCGTCGACTGCCGCCAAGAAAAGCCCCAAGTGTAGATGAGGGCTAAGGATCTGGGATATAGAAGAACCATGCTCAGGCTGCTTCTCCATGTACTGAGCTAATGCCATAACTGCTAAGCTATTGGCTACTCTGAGGCGGTGATGGGGGTGGTAGTGGTGGTGGTCTCTCTCTTACTGGCCAATGCCAATTTAATCTTTCATATAAAGTGGAACAGCTGTATAAGGCAGGACTGACTCTATAACCTGGTGGCTGGTGAGTTAGTCTGGGACTTAAGTGATCCATGTTTGAATCCCTATTCAGAGTTGGGATTTAAACCCAGATCTTCCAGGTAACTGGCTATTCTGAGATGGTCAGTGTCTAGTTTTCTTGGGGGGAAAAAGTCTATTAACATATTGTTGTGTTCCAGTGTGGAACAAAAATAGATTTTGAAACCTTTTATTCCAGAATTGTTGTTTTCCAGCCAGTCCTTCACTCTGCATCTGAATGGCCACATGGTAGAAAGTTGGTTTTACACCCATGTTTTTTCAAAGCCATTTCTAAAGTGGGACATTGTGTGAGTTCATATTTTAGGCTTTAGTATTGCATAAACATTGACAGACAAAAGAAAAGATAAAAATCCATTGTTTCTTCTCTTCTCCATTCATGCCAAGAATACCCCTTGTTATATAAGACAAGTTGTGTTTAATCTCGTGCTTTGTAGGTATATATTTGGGGAAGCTGGGAATGACTTTGAACCAAGCACCTGGGGCTGAACGTCCCTGAACTTTATTCAAGTTTTGATTCCAGAGATGAATGCCTCAGCAAGCCTCTTTGTCTGAGTGCGTCAAACACAATTTGGTGACGTTTAGCTCCAAACTTTGCATCTTGGTTCCCTCTGCACATATTTGTAATCCTTCATATCTAGTAATATAGCAAGGGCACTGTCAGCCTGTCTGTGGCAGTCTCATAAGTATCTCCATGAAATTGCAGAAGCAAGCAAAATTGCAAGGATATGAAAGGGAGGCTGCTGCTTCTTTTCTTTTTTAACATGTTGTGTAGCTGATAACAGCAAAAACAAAAGAGCACTTCAGAAGCTCAGAGCTGTATAGCTGAATGGTGCACTTTCTCCACTTTCACCTTAACAGCACTGAGGACTGTAGCATTATTTTCCTATTTTGCTGTTTCATTCAAATCTAGTGGTGCAGCTGCATCCTAGCATCCAATATGCTCTAAAGGACACATTTCTCTACCATTTC
The DNA here is from genome assembly GCA_007922195.1 of Podocnemis expansa. Taxonomy (NCBI): domain Eukaryota; kingdom Metazoa; phylum Chordata; order Testudines; family Podocnemididae; genus Podocnemis; species Podocnemis expansa. The sequence goes on along the minus strand of ML681989.1, from coordinate 11,020,170 downwards.
TGGTTCATTACAGACAGTTGCAAAGTGGAAATAAAAAAGGATGCAGAAAATGGATTCCCAAAGACTATTTTTCTAAGGTTTTGGGGTTTCATTTTTTGCATTGACAGAAGCTGTGTATAATAACAAGCAAGGGAGGGGAGAGGGTTCAAAACTCTTTCATCTCGTACCTGGCTTTCAGGAATGCCTAAACAAACAAGAAGTCATGTAGCACTTGCTAGTTTTTAAGAGAGCCATGGAACTCCTTGTTTATTTTGCTGAACTAGACTTACAAGGCTACCCCTCTGGAACTTGTCAGGAATGCCAAAGATAGAGAAACTGGGAACTAGACAATATACTGTCTATAGGGGACGTCAGAGCCTTTTCCTACTGAGAAGGGCAAATTAGATAAGTCAAATGCAAAGTCCAAATCAAGATATGTCAAGCAAGCTAATTTTTATTCCAATTTCTCTGTTTTTGAAAGACATTGTTAGTTATAATCACAACTGATTTCACTGAGGCATCTCCAAGGAGAAAAGAGCCTGTTCTTCAGCACACCTTTCCTAAGAGGTTGAGTTTCTCCATCTCCCCCCACACAACCTCAGTCAAGAGACCTGGGCACAGATGTGTGCTCACAGAGAGGTGCATGGCCTCAGGTTCCCTCCATTAGCCTTTTGACCTTCACATGTGTTTTTCTGTTTTTTCATTTGTTGTCCCCTGTAAACAGCTGAGTCCCAATCCTAGTCTATACTTACGGTGACAGTCAATGGCAGATATGCAACGCACATAAAATAACTTGTGTATCTGCTGACGACTTACCAAGCCACTGCTACATACTAGGGTAAGCCAACCGCAAATACCTTGCAGTTGGCTTTCAGCAGCTCCAGTTCTGGGGCTGGAGTTGCTATTGTGACTTCCAGGGCAATTTGGCAGGTCTATATGCACCATTGAATCGCACCCTGAAGATCACGCTGACGGTGGTGATTTTGTCGTCATCCATAGAGACCTACCCCCAGGCTCAGTAGCTCATCCCCTTAGGTTGGGATGTACCCAAATAGTAGTGAGGTCTGTTGTCATTTGACCACAGCAGGCAGAACTCAAGGTGAGAGGCCAAACAAAAGACAAGAGCTGGAGGACATGTTGGTTACAATAAGTTGGACAGAAAAGCAATGTCCTCCTCCCACCCTAACCTTGAGCTCTTTTTTCTCATCCTGTCACTTTTCCACCCCACTGTTATCCTCCTCCCACACTATTTTCTTAAGGCTTATTTTTGCTACTGGCTAGAGATTCCTTAATTTATGGTTACTAGCTTTTCGTCCAAAGGAGATGACATGTGTTACATTTTCTCTCAGAGGTCATGCACATACAGTATCTCTCTCCACAGGTTGAATACCAGCTATGAGGTTGGCTGTGTAAAGAAATGATAGATTCAAAACTAACAGAACAGAAACCAAACCAAGCATCAGAATGCCCTCACAGTTTAGGGATCTGAGCCCATCTCTGGCAGAAGTATAGAAAGAGGATTTGGAATAGTTTATTCAACATTTTTTTAAAAATCATTATTTTGGGCTTCAGCATTTTTGCTCCAATACTCATCAATATTAGAAGTGACATAAAAATGTTTTGCATGAAATAGAGGTAAACTGGGTCTTAAAGGGCAGATGTGCTTCTTGATGAGAAGATAGGTGAAGGCAGAAGGTGGTACTTCTTCAACTTCATAACTTGTTCTAAACTTTCAACCTTGTTTCAGTGAATGCAATGTACTAACTGCAATTCCATTTAAAGCAAATCTCTAACATGAAGATGTTTTGTGTAGGTAAAGGTTCCAGAGTATTCAGTTCTGTATAATTTATTCACCATGGGGATCAGCCCTTTGGGGATAATAAATTTAAAATGATATAGAAGCAAGGCGTCCTGCGGCACTTATAGACTAACAAATTTATTTATTGCATGAGCTTTTGTGGGAGAAAATCCCACTTCATCAGATGCTTTGAAGATGGAGAAACATACAGAATGGGAGGAAGATAAATGCAGGGGAGTGTAAGGGGTATGTGCCTCCTTTAATGTTTCTGTCGTTAGGTCTGTAATTTCTAATGAGAATCTGTTTAAGGTTAGGGAGCTGTCGATAGATAAAAAGAAGTCTGTCTCCCAAGGCTTGAGAGAGTAAGGGATCATCTTTTAGAATAGGCTGTAGGTCGCTAATGATCTGTTGTAGAGGTCTGACGTGAGGGATATTCTCCCATGAAAGCTCATGCGATAAATAAATCTGCTAGTCTTTAAGTGCCACACGACTCCTTGCTTTTTTTGCTTTACTAGACTAACACAGCTGCCCCTTTGGAACTTGACTTGGGGGTTGTATGTGGTGACCAGTGGCGTTCTATTGTTTTCTTTCTTGGGCCTCTCCTGCAGTAATTGATTTCGGGGTACCTGTCTAGCTCTGTCAGTCTGTTTTCTTACTTCCACAGGTGGGTACTGTAGTTTTAAGAATGCTTGATAAAGATCCTGAAGATGTCTCTCTCTGTCTGAGGGATCAGAGCAAATGCCATTACATCTTAGGGCTTGGCAATAGACATGGATCATGTGGTGTGTTTTGGATGAAAGTTCGAGGGATGTAGATAACTATACATACCCCTGCAACAAACCATGTTGCCAACTTTGCCCACCTATCTGCACAAAAGACACCATCATAGGACCTAATCAAGACAGCTACTCCATCAAGGACTCATTCCCCTGCACATCCCCTAATGTGATTTACACCATCGTGTGCCAGAAATGCCCCTACACCTTATACATTGGACAAACAGGACAATCTCTGCACAAAAGAATAAATGGACACAAAACTGACATCAGAAATCACAACTCTCAAAAACCAGTTGCTGAGCACTTCCATCTTTCTAATCACTTTGTGGATGACTTGTTAACGACTGTGCTCAAGAAAGTCAATGGGACATCAAGACTTCAAAGAGAAACATCTGAATTAGAATTGATATGCAGATTGATTGTGTGAAAGCAGGATTAAATCATGACTATGGATTCTTTTTCCATTACAACAGGTGGCTTAACTTCACCTTCCTCTGTGTTGTTTCCCAGTATTTGCATCTTAACAAGTGTTCTGATTTGCTGCTACAGTATGACCTGATCCCATGTCTGACACTCCCCTTCATTTATTTTCATCCCATTCTGTAACTTCCCCCATCTTCAAAGCATCTGACGAAGTGGGATTTTCTCCCACAAAAACTCAGGCGATAAAAAAATTTTAGTCTTTAAGTGCCACAGGACTCCTTGGTTCTTTTGCTGAACTAGACTAACAGGGCTGCCACTTTGGAACTTAAAATGATATGAAAGCATAGAATCATAGAAACTGGAAGAGACCATCAGAAGTCATCAAGTCCAGTCCCTTGCACTCATGGCAGGACCAAGTACCCTCTTAAACTATCCCTGACAAGTGCTTGTCTAACCCGCTCTTAAACACTTCCAGTGGTGGAGATTCCACAACCTGCCTACACAACTTTTTCCAGTGGTTAGTCATCCTGACAGTTACGAATTTCTTCCTAACCTCCAATCTAAACCTCCCTTCTCTTTAATTTTAAGCCCACTGCTTCTTGTCCTATTATTGGCAGTTAGGGAAAACAGTTTTTCTCCCTTTGCCTCGTGACAACCTCTTAGATACACAAAAATCTGTGAATCTTGTATTACTAAAGAAATGCTTAAACCAATACCCTCAGACTCAACACTGAGGATCATAAACTATGATTTTTTATAGATTGTGCCTGCAATATGGATCTGATCCAACATGTACTGCTATCACAGGAAGCCTTTCCATTGGCTTTAATGGGAGCAAAATAGAGCTATATGGGCCAAATTTTCAAGAGCTCAGATGTTCTAACACCCCGTAATTTCATCCGTGACACCTATGGCTATATTTTCAGCACCCACCAGACTGAACTCTTTTGAAAATCTGTATTTTAATAAACATTCCTCTAGCATAGAGTAAACTCCCAAAATGTGTGCTGGCCTTGATATGGAAAAGGCTCACCTCTTCAGGTGTTCCACATGCAGAGTCAGGACAGGATATTGCCAGAAGTAGTTCTAAGAACTTAAAATATCAAAGTAAAATACATATAGTCTCAACAAAACGAGTAAATTTAAAAAGTAACAGCCCATGAGCCAAGATTGACCAATGTACTCTTGTTCAAACAGGAATTTAATTTCAGAAAGGTCTCTATCCTGAGATATGGAGGAGGTGAGACCAGATCGTCACAAGTGACCCTTCTGGCTTTGGAATCTATGAGATGCTCTGTCTGCTTGATGCCAGTCCAAAGCCATAAACCCATTATCATCTGTCTGTCACTGAAACTTATCAGTGAATCAGGCCCACCAGTTATCCACAACTGTGCTTCCTTCTGTGTTTCAGCTGCCCTTCACAAACATCTAAAGCAGAGAGCACTACTTTGTATGTTTATGTTTATTTACTGCATGAGAAACACAACATCCTGAACTTAAATTCCTGGCAGGAAATAGGAAATCATTTTCAAATACTTTGTTTTTAAAATGCATTTGTGATTTTAAGATGCATCTCTATGGTCTATTGATGACTTAGGACCTACGCTTTTTTTAAAAATCTTATTTAAGATTCATTTCAGTTCATCAGCCAGCAGCTTCTAACACTAGCCTATAGGCTTAAGTAACGTAAAATAATATTTCTATGGTTCTGAAAGTTCATAAAGAGAAACTATAATTATGTAGACTCATTTAAGCTGCAGCAAAGAAGGCAGAATGGTTTTTTATTTTTTCTATTTCTGCGGGGTGTTTATTCCCCTTCTTCAACGGAAGCTTTTTTCCCATTGCAGCCCCTACCCTTCTCTTCAGTCATTAACCTGTAGACCGGCATGCCTGCAACCCTTCAACAGTCAGCCAGGCAAGTCAAAGATTTATGGTATTACTTAGTAAGAGCAAGTGAGAAAGTCAGCTGGTAACTTTCCAAAAGAGACTGATTACTCTGAAATGCTGCTAACACAATCCACTGATAAAGTTATGAAGATTTTTTGTTCAAACCAGGGCAAAAACAAACTGTCATTTTAATGCTTGTGTCCCTACAGAACACATCAGGAAACTGTTGGCAAATTATAGCAGAAATACTGGAATCTGAAGCATGCGCAACTCCTCAGAAAGTCACTGTAAAATGTTCACATTTCTAAGGACGGTCTTTATTAGATAAGTGAATATACTGTATCTGAGTTCACTGTACTTCCCAAGCCAGTGGTTCTCAGCCTTTCGTGGGTCACGGCACACTTGGCAGCATATTGCAACTTGACAGGACACACTAGCCTATTCCCTCCAGGCCAAATCCAACCATTTCCTCAGCTCCTCCATGACACACTTACTGCTGTGTGGTGACACAGTAATGTGTCCCGACATAGTGGTTGAGAACCACTGTTCTAAGTGCCAGATCGTGAGTACAAGAGTCCTCTTTTTTTCATTAGGCTGTCATTTTCCACGTCAAGCTTTTGAGATCTCTTGGAGGCTTCCTGCTGGGACTCCTTCCTGAGATGATCTATTTGTTAAATTTTCTTAAACACAGTACATTTCAATAACTCATTCTTTTGCTACCTGGTTGTTTTGGACCATATTTAGTCTTTGTTTAAGCATGCGTAATTTCACCAGGTCTGAATCTGGACCTTCATTTTTAATAGAGAAGTTGAAAATTAATGCTTTTTATATGGGGGAACACATGGGTTCCCCTATCTTCAACATGTCTGAAGAAGTGGGATTTTCTCCCATAAAAGCTCATGCAATACATATATTTGTTAATCTTTCAGTGCTAACGGATTCCTTGTTTATTTGTTTTACAGAGCTAGACTAACATGGCTACCCTTTTGGATCCTTCTTTTTATATTTGTTTTGTGAATTTTTTTGTGATATAAAATTGAGATTATAATTGAGAAGGGACTGAGGGGAAGCCTCGCAAAAGCAAATGTGTGTATATATTTAATCTTTTGTATTTGCCCTCAGGTCCTTCATAGGACAAAAGCTCTACAAAATATAGGTGAGCTCAATCATAAAGGAGAAAAACCTGTTGGATTCTCCTTTCCACTTGTACAAATAAAACTTATTGGCTATGTCTACACTTACAAGTTATTTCAAATTAAGGAGGCTTCATTTAAAATAAATTGTTCGCTGGCCAAGGAAGCATTTTATTATATTGAATTAGGTGGGTCCTTAATTCAAAATAAGGAACCACTAATTCGATATAATGAAACCTCCTTTTACTTCAAAGCATCACTTACTTTGAAGTTTAGTTTGAATTAAGCCATTTCTGGTGGCAAAACAGGCTTAATTTGAACTTATTTCCCTAGTCTTTTGCCTGCCTTCCCCTATTTTGAACTGGAGAATCTAGTGAATACACTCTACTTCGAAATAATAAAGCCCACTTTATTTCTAATTAGAGAGTCTTCATTGGACTCCTAATTCAAAATAATAACTTTGAAATAGTGCCAATTTGAAATAATAACTTTCATTTAAGTTCGAAGTAGTTATTTTGAATTATCTACTTCAAATTAATTTTGTAAGTGTCAACGTAGCCGTTGAGTATGGGCAGTGTGACTGATTGCTGGGAGCTTTATTTGTCTGCACTACCATATATTTTAAGCAGGAAAATTGCTTAGCCAACTAAGCCCTGGTCTCCATTGTGGGGGCTTTTGGTAGCTGTCAAAGGGAGATATGCAAGTTATTTACAATAACTTGCATATCTCCCTTCAGCTATCTAATCTCTGCTTACTATGTGTCTTAGTCAATGGGAAATGCCCTATTGTCAACTCAGTGCTATGCTACTTGAGGGGGTTGTCTTCAGGGATCAACTCCCTGATCATTCTGATGGTGGTGAATTTGCCGCCATCAGTGAAGACAACCCCTAAGAGACTAAAGAAGTAAGAATATTCCCTACAATAAGGTTTTTCTGCTCCTCTCTCTCGTATGTGTATATTTTAGGGTTTTCAAACAATTTAAAAAATTAATTGCAATGAATTGCAAGATTAAAAGAAATAGTCACAATTAATCAAATTTTTGTCTCATCATTGAACAATACACTACTTATTTAAATTTATTATAAATATTTTGAATGTTTTTCTACATTTTTAAATATATTGATTTCAATTACAACGCAGAATACAAAGTGCACAGTGCTCACCGTATATTATTTTTTTATTACAAATACTTGCATTAAAAAACAATGACCAACCCTCCTTTGACAGGGTTGCTGGCCTAGTGGATGAGCAGGAAGAGAAGGGAAAAATACACATGTGATATATCTTGATTTTAATAAGGCTTTTAACAAGTCTCACCTGCCATTTTCATAAGCAAATTATGAAATATTGTCTAGATCAGGGACCTCAAATTTGTGGCCTGTGGGCTGCATGTGGCCCCCCTAAAGTTATTTCCTATGGCCCACAATGACACTATAGTTATCAATATTTGCAATATCATTGTATGAAAAGGTTTCAGTGGTGCGACCCTCAGGATAATGTACTAGTCCTCATGCAGCCCTTGTGGTGATTTGCGATTGAGGCCCCCGGTCTAGATAAAGCTCCAAAGGGGCAGCCATGTTAGTCTATTTCAGTAAAACAAACAAGGAGTCCTGTAGCACTTAAAGCCTAACAAATATATTTATTGCATGAGCTTGTGTGGGAGGAAATCCCATTTCATCTTCAAAGTGTCTGACGAAGTGGGATTTTTCTCCCATGAAAGCACATGCAATAAATATATTTGTTAGGCTTTAAGTGCTACAGAACTACTTGTTTGCTTTGTCTAGATGAAATTACTATAAGGTGGATGCATATCTGGTTGAAAGGCTGTACACAAAGAGTAGTTATCAATGATTGACCAATGGAGAAAGGGTCTGACCTCAAGATGAAATTCATTAAAGACAAGTGCAAAGTGCTACATTTTGCAAGGAAAAATCAAATGCATAACTACAAAGTGAAGAATAACTGGCTAGGTGATAGTACAGCTGAAAAGGATGTGAATTATAATGGATCAGAAATTGAATACTTAAAATCTAAAATAATTTTAGGATGCAGTAACAGGAGTATTGTATGTAACATATAGGAGATAATTGTCCCACTCTGCTCAGTAGTGGTGAGACCTCAGATGGAATACTCAGTATTGTGTCCAGTTCTGGTTGCCATAGGTTTGGAAATGTGTGCACAAATTGGAGAGAGTAGGGAGGAGAGCAACAAAAAATGGTAAAAGGTTTAAAAACCTGATCTATGAGAGAGAGCTTTTTAAAAATGGGTTTATTTTGTCAGTAGAAAAAAAAATAGCCTGAGAAAGAACCTGACAACAATCTTTGAATATGTTAAGGGCTATTTGAAAAAGGATGGTGATCTGTTGTTTTCCATATCTACTGAAGGTAAAACAAAGAAGTGATGAGCTTAATCTGCAGTAAGCATGATTTAGGTTAGACATGCAGATGAACTTTCTAACTAAAAGGATAGTTAACCTCTGGAACTGACTTTCAAGGGAGGTTGTGGAATCTTCATCTTAGAAAGTTTTGAAGAACAGGTTAGATAAAGATATGTGCGGGTTTACTTGGACCTGCTTCAGCACAGAAGGCTGGATTTCATGACCTCTCAAGGTGTCTTCCAAACCTTCATTTCTTTGAGAATTGCAGGTGCTTAGAATTTCTGAAAGTCAGATGCAGATTAAAAACACATATATACATGTTCTCAAATGTTCTGACCAGATCCTGGAAGAACTGCAAGCAGACAACTGAGATTAGCAGCTGCTTGAAAGGATAATTTGAACAGAGTAAGGACCAAATTCCTTTATTTTCACACTCATAAGTAATCATTCACCCCAACTATCTCTCTGAATTACAATTTCAGACAACTGTTTAATGTTACTGAACTACCTCCCACAAAAAGCAGAGAAAAGTGGCTACTCTCTTCATGTCTGGCCATTTTGGAGACTGGAAAAGAATGTTAAGTCAGAACAAACAAGCAGTCTTTGACACTTTTAAAGACTAACAAATTTATTTAATGCATGAGCTTTTCTGGGAGAAAAATCCCACTTTGTCAGACACTTGAAGATGGAGAATTTACAGAATGGGAGGAAAATAAATGCAGGGAAATGTAAATCATAGGCTCAGGTCAGACTGTCATAACAATAGTTCTGAGTTGTCTCCCCATCAAGAATTATGCTGGATTATATCCAGTAGCTGTCATTGGTGTTGATCTATTACTCAGAAGAGCAAAGAATGGATCTTTCAGCTGCAAGATTTTGTTGGCTGTCTGTACAGCTACTCAGCCTCTTCATTTGATTCTCAGGACTGTCTCCGGCTAGTAACATGATCAATAGCCTATTTAGTTTGAATGACTTAAAGTCCTTTGCACTGAACTGTGGTCCACTGCCCATCACAAGTTGTTCTGGAGTACCAAAATGAGGAAAGGTGCACTTCACTTTCCCCTTAAACTGCAAAGCTACATGATGCAGCATCCTTCCTCTTTTAGATGTGGAGCCTGATTCCCTACTGCTTTGCACACAGCACAATCACTTCCACTTAAGTGAACCAGATGTAAAATACTACCAAATCAGAATTGTGACATTTTATTCCACAACAGGACACTGTAAAAGATGATGCAAGTCAGTGGAGTCAGTACTGAAGCTAAGTTCCAAAGGCTGTGTTAGGCTAGCTCAGCAAAACAAGCAAGGAGTCCTGTGGTACTTAAAGACTAACAAATTTATTTATTGATGAGCTTTCGTGGAAGAAAATCGCACTTCATCTGATGAAGTGGGATTTTTCTCCCACAAAAGCTCATGCGATAAATAAACTTATTAGTCTTTACATACCACAGGACTCCTTGTTTGTTACACTGAAGCTAGTTCAGAAAATCACTGAAAATATGTGCCTCATTTATTCATCTGAGACAGTGGCATACCTAATGTGTCTGATGCCTGGGGGCCAAGTCCATCTTTGTGCCCTCCTCCCACATCCCCCCCCATGCACAGCAGGAGGGGTCCCAGTGCTACCCCCCAGCTGCCCCAGGGGGAACCATATGGAGGGGCATAAGGTTGGGTGGGTCACAAATACACCTTACGCAGCACCATCTTCTCCAGTGCAGCAGTTCCACAGCCCAACTGTGGTGGTTAGGCAGCCTCAGCCACCCATTCAACCCACTTCCCTCCCAACCTAGCCTGAGGAGTTGAGGGGATAGGGCCTGTCTAAGACTAGTCCTACGTGACATGCATGCAGGTCAGGGGGATGCTGCAGAGGATGGGGCACTAAGAACCTCTTATGCCTCCCCAGAATGGACAGCATAGCCTTGTGCCCCTCACTGTGCCCTGCCCTGCACGTGCATCACTAGCCTGCAGCTGGGTGCAAGCTCAGATGAGGGGCTGGGCTGGCCCTTCAGATGCAGGGGATGGAGACACTGAAGGGCGCCTTTCAATGCCTCCTGCATCTCTCACCTCCTGTGAAGGGCTGGCCCAGCCTGGAGCATCCCGCCAGCACCTACCGAAGCTGGCACTCATTGGAGTGGTAAGGCACTAGGCCAGCCCTCCACAAGGCAGGAGGAGCACAGGAGGCTCTGAACTACTCAGAGCCCACTGTGCCCCCCCCCCAAGTCCTGCACCTGAAGATCTAAGCCAGTGCCAACCCCCTCCCCCAGTTGGAAACATGGGTGCCTGGCATTCCATCACCCATCTCCTCAGGACACCACTGATAAGAGGCCAAAACCCAAAGTCTAGACTGTGGTACACCAGGCAGAGCATGGTCAAGCATGTCAGACAAGATGTATCCTTATCGGTGTTCTTATCAGTTGTTCTGTGTCCAGTGCTGATATAAGTATGGCTGTGTGTGTGAATGCGTGCATGAATCTCTGAAGGTGTGCTCCTTCAGGATTACCCCTAGCTTAGATCTCTAAGGGAACTCCATTAGCCTAGTGATCTAGATCCTGGCTTGGATCTTAAGCAGGAACTGAGTTAGCCTGGTGATCCTAAGCCAAGGTGTTCTTGTGGTTAACGCTTTGGTTTACCTTTAGCTCAAATCTCTAGTGGGAACTCAGTTAGCCAAGTTATTCAGAGCCTAAGCGTACCTTGTGTGCAAGAGGTAAACTGAAGTAATGCTCATAATCAAGGAAACCAACACAACCATGGATCCTTGTAGAAACAAAGGTGCCAAGCTAGACTTCATTGCAATGTAGCACTATGGCAAACAATCTATGTCAACAGATTCGTTGGTTGCATTGGTGCTCTCGATGCAATGGAACAGCTCAACTGACAGCAGAAGTCGATGTCACCCCTGTTGGCTGCATGAAATTTGGGCTCTGGCATTCCTGTTCTTATACCCTTCTCGGACTACAGATCCAGCCCCATTTGAGATCCAAGTTTACTTTGACTGGTCCATGTACCCCTTTGTTCATGCTACCCAGCAATTTGATAGGTCCGCTCATCATTGGACATCTCCATCCATCAAGATGTCATGGTTTGACCGAAACCTTGCCTTTGTACGGGTCACTTATATAATAGCTCCCTGTCTCTTTGGCATTAGACCAACCCAACACCTCTCACCTTTCAGCTACTTCCCCATTTTTCATATTTATTATTACAATTTCAGCTTGTATCTTGCCAATTTTAGTGAAATTGAACTTTCACAACCTGTCCCTTGTGAGTACCTTCAGTTCAGGCCCACTGTACATTTTGCTCAGGCCCCCTGCTGGATTACTTTGTTAGGCCTTGGGCCAGCACCTGGGCATTTCTACTCATCGTTTCTATATTAAACTTTTACTTTCTCCTACACAGACTAAGAGTTTACTCACTCCTTTTTGCCTGAATAAGGCAGGAGAAAAAATCTGATTACAAGTTCTGCCTCTGACTTTAATGACAAAGGCTTCACAATCTGCCCCCTCATCAATGGATTGGGCACATGCTAATAAAATGATCAACAGACTCTTCCTGTGTTCTTCCAACTTTATTAGATTTAATTTACAGATAGGAATACAGCTGTGGAGAGACAAAACTAAATATCTGTGACATTAACACTGAAAGACAGTAGCAGGTCACAAGGGTATTATTATAGAGCCGATAACCTTGTAAAAAAAAAAAGCCAAAGCAATTGGAGAAATGTAAAAATAGACATAATGTGGCAAGAGTAAGAATAAAGATACAGTCACCAGGCAGGTTAAAAATTCAATAATAAGCTTTAATGGGATCCAGGCATAATACCAGGGCCAAACAAAGATATTCATAACAAAATATAGACAGGTTGTCTAATTTTTCACTGGCTACACCCTAATGTCAGAAAATCCTGAATGGCAGGTTAAATGATAATTTTGTAGTAATTTATTCCATCATTTAGAAATTTCTGACGTTAATTTCTGTGCTTTGAAATGTTGATAAAGCCATAAATTTTGTAGTACTATCTTTGACATCCCAAATTAGTCCATCTGATAATTTTAAAACTAATCAGTGAGGTAATTGAAGGGGATATGGTAAACCAGTTCTGTTTTAGAGAAAACAAATCTGCTTTCAGAAAGGATCATTGACAGGCTAGCATTTCATTCATTGATAGACTGGAGGAGTGCCTAGATGTAGCTGACAAAGCCAGCCAATACCAGAGAAAAGCAAATCTGCTGACAATATATTCAGAGTGGTCTGTAAAGCTCCAATTATTATACAACAGGATGTTTGATAATGCTAGAGCATTTATTGCAATGGTCCTTGTATATCTGGTAAACCTTTACGTGAGCTCTGCATCTATATTGAGGTTTCATCCTACCTTAAAGCAAACAGATAATTCTGGTTAGTTCAAATGAGCACTATGTGCCTCCAGTGATGGGAGAATACCCTTAAAGACTGTGTAGAATCTGTGCTGCATATTCCTTATGTATTTTCACTGTGCCTCAATTATCTTTAGAACTATGAAAACTATTTCAGAACCTAGTTTTAAATTCTTTAGGATTAATCTGAAGCAGAATCCCATACTTCCCACTTGTGTTTGGAGAACATACAGGGTATCTCTACACTATGAGCTTAAGTTGACTTAAGCAGAGCCCTGGCCACATTTGGAGTTCATTAAGTCAACTTCAGGGCTCCCTTAATAACTTAATAACTGTCACTCTTTAAGTCAATTTAAGCATTGCTGACTTTATTAAGTCGACTTAATGCAATGTGGCCATCTAAATTGACTTAAGAAGCCCTATGTAATAACTTAGTAAAGTCGACTTAAGAAAATATATTTTTTCCTTGGGACATTCTTATGTCGACTTAACCAACTTTGTTAATTTAATTTAAGAGAAGGGTGGACTCACTAAGTTGACTTAATAAAGCCGACTTTAAGTGGACTTTATTAAGTCAACTTAACAAAGTCGACTTAGCTTTTGTAGTGTAGACATAGCCACAAATGGCAATGTCATCAGAAAATATCAAGATGTAATTAAAGTGTATTGTTTATCATAGGTTACCACTGTCCCATGAATACAGCCTGATATTTAGCATACATCCTCCATGTCATTCAGTGTGAGACTTCAATGGATTTTTTCTAGGCTGAAAATATCTCCTCAGCAATAATTGTTACTGCAATTTCATCATTGTTTGTTTGTTTGCTTGCTTGTTTGTTTGTTTGTAATATTGAGTACAGTTTATTCAAGACCCAGTCGACACAAAGGCAGAAAAGTTTATCTGGATGATTATTCATTAGCAGTAAATTTGTTGTTCAGGCCATTTAGGTCTAGTGACTCTGGTTTCTGGTTAAGTTATAATCCAGCTGTTCTAAGAGCCTGCTGCCCTTGGAAATGCCTTGATAAATGCTCAGCAAACTAAACTCTACCTTTCCCCTTCAAAAAATAACTACATGGTTATTGGTGGAGGCTATTACAGGGCTAACAAAGTTTTATCCAACCCAAAACAAAAACAAAAATCTGAATTTCTTTTTTGTTAAGTCACTGAACAGAAAAATGAATTGTGTTCACTCAACTCTTGTAAATGAAAGATAAAATTGTAATCAATGTAAAAAGAATAGCCACCTCAGAATTATTTTCACTTCTTTGCTCAGAATGGAAAAATACTTTTAATCTGAAATAAAAATTAATATGGTCATTTCACTTTAAAAAGTCACTTGAAAATGAGAATTTTTATTCTGAATTCATTCAACACATCCCAGAGGAAAGCTGAAGGCTATAACTAAAATACTTAAAATTATAATTTTTTTCATCCAAAAGTTCTCATGGGAAAAATGCCAGTGTTCTGAACAGTCCTACCTGTCTCTGAGAGTGATCAGTAATTTGGTGCTTCAAAAGGAAAGAAGTCCCAGAATGGACAACTATTAAATAATGTGCAAACAAGAAATTACTTAGTAAGCCACATCAATTAGTGGCCAGCTTATGTCCTGAAGCATGCAAGTTTACAGTCCATCTAATTTTGTTCTTCAGTGTAACTTTGCATCTTCTTGTTACACATATAAATGTCTAATACTTTCTGAGAAAGGATTTCTTTTCAGCTTTTCAAAATTTTTTGGTAAACTAATGATAGGCAAATGTCAAAAGATTTGGTTCCTTTTGGATGTTTATTCAAATCTCCCTGTTCTCGAAGGCTTGAATCACATTCCACCTGGCTACATGGGTCTACCCAAGTGGATCTCATTGTATGATCAAGGAATTGGGTACTTCTTGATGATCAGACTATTTTTAATAGTATCTTCTAAGAATTCAGTTTGAACTTCTTCCTGAAGATGGTTGACTGATGCAGAAGAATTTTCAAACCATTTTTCTCTGCTATGAACAAAAGCTATCTTCTCACTTATTGATGATGAAATCATAGTCAACTTCCTGCTCTCTTTGTGCTTGAGTTTTGATAAATGGCACAGACAATTGCAATACAAGACTAATGAAACGTGAAATTTGAATATACTCTGTTAATTTTTTTCTCTTTAAAATACTTCACTTCAATAGCTGTGCTACTCTGGAAACTTTCAACAATGATTGAATTATGTCCCTGACATCCTTAATTAAAACAAAGATAATAATCTGCATTATTAATTCAAAAAACTTCCATTTACAACTGTAACACTGTACTACTTAAACTATTACTGCAGATTATAGTGGTGTCTTTGGCTACATCTACACTGACAAATTAGTCCGGACTAAGGAGGCTTAGTCAAGACTAATTTAGCCCATGGCTACACAAGGATTTGCCTAGTTCGAACTAAGAAATTTCTTAGTCAAACTAGGAATGCCTAGTTCAAACTAGTAATTACTGGGGTTAGTCCAGACTTAAGCACTACGTTCAAACTTTAGTTCAAACTAAGCGTGTGCCAGACCTGAATTAAGCCTTAGTACGAACTAAGGCTATGTCCACACATAGACGCTTATTTCAAAATAAGTTAATTCAAAATAAGCTACTTTGGTATCAATTCATGATTTTGAATTAATTTAAACTGAAATAAGCAAAAACCTCAAATCGAAATAGCAAGTCCAGACACAGGACTTCCTATTTTGAATCAGGAGAGGGGCACCATGGGAGGTGTGGCAGCATGGCCCCCTCCCTGGGCCATGTCCCCACCCAATATATAGAAAAATGAAGACACCCTGGGGAGGAGAAGGGCAAAAGTCTTAATTCAAAATAATGCTTATTTCAAAATAACACATCCGAATGGTGTTATTTCAAAAGAACCGTTTTGAAATAATGGCTATTTTGATTTCAGCCTAGGTCTTACTATTTCAAAATAAGGTTTGTTATTTCAAAATGACAGGGCTTGTCATTTTGAAATAATGAAACATTGTTCAGACATGACAACTTTTAAATCAAAACAACGGTCATTGTTTTGATTTAAAAGCATTGTGTGGACATAAGTGTTAGTTCAAACTAGAATGCGCTGTTAGTTTGAACTAAAAAGTTCCCAGTTAGTTCAAACTAACCTGCAGTTAGTTCAAACTATGCTCAAACTTCTTAGTTCAGACAAAGAAGTCCGAACTAAGTTTGACTAATGTAGACATAGCCTTTGAGTATCATTTAATAAAGGACTGTATTATTGTTGACCACAGTATACTTATGATGACAGATTTCAACAGCCTAGATACTTTTTTCAAACACTCATCCATGACACAACGGACAACAAGAAACTCAAAAAAAAAATAATGGTCCCAGGTAGAATTGGCCAAAATACCTCATTCTGACAAATTGTGCAATGTTTTAGGCAAGAGTAACATCTCTAGAAAGATCAGTACATGTAGTCCTAGGTAATAAATTACAATAGTTTTGAGGGGTTTGCAATAAATATAATTTCTGCTCACATGCAGTTAAGGTTCTGGTAGATCCTGCCATTTTAATCATGAACTTCTTTGATTGATATTACAGTTACTAATTATGACAGCTCCCAATCTTGCTTTAATATTAGAAAACTGTGGTACTATCTTCTGTTAGGCCAGAGGAAGATTCTGCCAGGAGTGAAAATGATTCCTATACCAGCTAGACAGTGACCATTTGGCTAATATAAGAACTCATTTCAGAATTGGCAAAGAAAACAGCTATAATGAAGACTAAATCTGATATTGCTCAAGCTTTTTTTTTCAAAAAAAAAAGTATAATTCATCATTATTGATTTTTCCTACTTTGTACTTAACTATCCTCTTCTGTGTGAGCGCAGTATGCTCAATTAATTTTATTTGATAGGCTTTTTATGCACCATCAGTGCATTAGAACAACGCATGGGTCTTCTTACTACTTTGGACTAGCTAGCTGTACCACAGGTTGCCTCACAGAGGACAGCAGACAACACAGAGACTTCAGATATTCACTGTAAGGGTGGGTCGGAGGGCTTAGAAGGTGAATGGAACCTTGGCTCTGCCTCAGTGCACATCTGTATCTATGTATATCTATGATGATGTTCTTGGGCAAGTATATCCCGCACATAGACCTCATGCAGGGTACTCTTCTTTTGGAGCAGGAGGGAAGCAAAGGTGTAGTTCATCCAGACCTGACCTATAAAAGGACATAACAAATATATAGTCAGAGCATCCCCTCAGAAGTGAATCTGGGTACTGTGAGGAGATGTACCAGCCCCTCCCACCAGAGGGGGAACCCTCAGCTTCCTCTGTGGCCCATCATACATGATGCACACTCGCTGGCAAGAAGTAGGGGTTAAAATCCCAGCAGAGGCCTCAGAAAAGGGGAGAATATAAAGGAAACTCACTCCACCAGAAAGATTGTTTTGGTGAGAAATGGCATGCCCAGAGGGGCTTCAGGATGGTGTTACTGCCCAGAATGACACATCAGCGCCTGCATGGACTAGGATTATTTGTACCAATACACATCCCCTTTCAGGGGTGCTCTAGGCACCGTCCACCACAGGTACATAAATACACACACACAAGACCTAGTTATTTAGGTGAATGGGAAGTTTGGGTTCTTCCTCCTTTTTTCCTTCACCCTGTTCACAATCTGTGGCTGTCTTTTATTTTTCTATGGCACCATAATTAAATCTTTCAATACCACGTAAAGAAAGAAAGTAATGTATGCTAAATTAAAGAGTCAAAAGCACATTGCAGCTTTTTAATGAGTCGTAAGTTATCTTAGGCAATGAAAAATCCTCCCAAAAAATAAAGCATTTCTAGAACCAAGTCATCACTACACAAAAAGGACACCCCTCAGCCCCTTAACCCTGGATGAATAGCACATCAGTACTCTATACAGCAGCCAAGTGTGCCCTCTAGAATGAGACGATGAGGAGGTGCCAGACATGGACCTATCCATTCTCCAATAGGATGTCACTATTTCCAGTAGAGACTTGGAAGTTCGTGGGTAAACATGCTCTTTTATTCATCTCATAGTGATTAGTAATTTTTGGTCAGGGCACATGCAGCCCCTTCTTGGAGCAGACTACACTAGAGATTAGCACAAAGATGGCTAAAAGAATCAAGCCTGGTCATGACAAAAGTATTTACATAAAGCTGTTGTGGTGTCTAGATCCAGCAAGGCCCATGTGCTACCTAGATTATTTTAATAAAAAGAGAAGTTATTTACAAGGTAAAAGTGAAATCAAATGACTCCTCACCATCAAATACCATGCACAAAATCTTCCCCAGCTGCACGTGAAATGAGAGAGCCAGTTATTTGCGCACACATCCCTACCCACCTTTCCCTTGAAACATCAACACTAACAGGTTGGGGATTTTTTTTTTCCAAGACGTAGATTGCCATGGAAGTATCTGCCTTTTGGATGGATGCTACACAGGGTTCTAGAAAGAGAACAGTGGCAGATTGACTGGATGTTTCTTGACAAAAATGTTGATAATAAAACTTAGTGTGAAGCAGAGTGTCTTTCTGGTTGGAGCACTGCTTGAGGCCTACTTACATTTACAAGGACTATCAGTCCCCTTTGTTGAGCTGGCTTTGCCCTAAAAGGGTAACTTGCTCATGCAATAACTTTGGCAGAATCCAAGAATTATTTAGCCTATAGTTAGGCCATGTGTATCAGATTTTGGGATTAATAGAAAAATATATTCAAAATTAATAAATGGATCATTAATATTTTGAATTTTGATCCTCTGTTTTTTTTTAATTCCCTCATTGCAGTAACAGTCACATAAATATTACAAGAGATCTTGATTGTCCTGACTAAGTAGTAAAATGTTAGTGGCTGAGGATATTCTTGGTATAATATATATTGTAAAATGTACACTGGAAGTCCACAATGTGTAGAGATTTTAATGAAGGACTTTGAATCCAAAAGTAGGTAATCATGGGAATACTCAGCCTGTACATTACCACTCATTTTGATTTAAGGGAAAAAAAGATGCCCGTTCAACTCCTAAGGGCCTTATGTTGTCCTCTGGCCCCTTTCATATCAATGGAAGTGCCGGATTTGCTTATCTATCAATAGGAGAGATGTTTGAGAACTGAAAGCTGTATGTGGCTCTAACACGTTTGTGTGACAGTTTTTGACATGCTAAAACTGACAGTTTTTCATGCTAAAATAAAGTTCATGATAATGTCCATTTGATTCTTACTTAGGGGGTATATATGTATGAGAGAAAGAGAGAGCGAGAAATATACCTGACAACTATTCTTTTAAATGAATTTATTCCTGAAAACCATGAACTGCCCTGGTAGAAGACTCTGAGAACAACAGTCTCAAATGTTAGCATGACACATGATTTCAGTCTCTGCTGGTCTTTGTTGTGGGTTATTTTGGTTTGATTGTTCCTTTTTATATTCACAGTTTAGCTGATAGGTTCATTTCAGGAAGCATGGAAAATGGCCTTATGGACAGATTTAGCTAGCCAACAAAAAGCAGAGTAATATGTGGTATCCTTGTCTTACTTTTCCCATCTACTGGCATTATTTCCACCTAAGCAAACAATCAATACATACATAAATGAAATTCCAAGAAGTAAAATACTTCCCTTTTTCAGCCTATGTGGAAAAATAAAATAAAAATAAATTAATCCTAAATTCTCCACAAAAATTCCCTTCGCATAGATGTCCACCTTTCTTTGTGTGTTTAAAAAGAACTGCTATTCATCAAGCCATTGTTGTCAAAAGGGTTCATCTTTCCCTGAATATGCCCTTCATGCAGACCCTCATCCTGTAAAGATTAGATTTATGTCATGAGTATTCTCAGGACACATTCCTCTGTGCAAAGGTATATCTATGCTTAAGCCTGTACAGGAGTAGGGCTATGGTTATTTAACTTATATAAAAAAAGCAATTGTGAATGACTCATTCCATGCTGTTGGTTCGTTCCTGTAAGGATTCCACCCCTGTTGTGGTAAGAACAGAACCTCCAGACTGATTGGTTTATAGTCTTCTGGGTTTTCTTAAGGTCAGATATTTTTAAACTTTCCTATCCCTGGATTCTGAGTAATGAGTCTTTCCCCTTTGATTGCAAGATCTCATGAGCCTTGGAGTGTGAAGTTGGATCATCACAACAGCCATATCAGTGAGAGATGATTTGGAATGCTATGCGTGGTCCTGGAAAGAGGGGGAGAAGGAAGCAACACATGGTGGTTGTTGCTGGGGTGGTGTTTTTGTTTTTTGATCTTTCCACCCTCTTAGGCTGTGTTCACACACACAGGGTTATTTCGAAACAAGTTGTGTCGAAACAACTTGTTTCGAAATAACACCTTATTTCGAAATAACATACTTCGAATTAGCAAAATGTTATTTCGAAATAAGAGAGAAAGCGGGAAACGAAATAGCAGGTTCACACTGTGAACCTGCTATTTCGCTTCCTCTGGGGGCTGCAGGCACTGGCGGGCTGCAGCGCTGCGCAGAGCTGCTCCCCGCTGGTGCCTGCAAAGGGGGGCTGCAGGCACTGGCGGGGGTCAGCGCTGCACAGCGCTGCTCCCCCCCCGGTGCCTGCAGAGCCGGGCTATGGGCACCGGCGGGCTTCAGCGCAGCCCAGCGCTGTCCCCGCCAGCTTAAAAAGCCGGCGGGGAGCAGCACTGAGCTGCGCTGACCCCTGTCGGTGCCTGCAGCCCAGCTCTGCAGGCACCCGTGGGGTTCAGCGCCGGGCAGTGCTGAACCCCGTGGGTGCCTGCAGCCCAGCTGTGCAGGCGCTGGCCAGGGGACACCCCTCAGCACCCTGGCCAGGGTGCTGAGTGTTCCCTGGCCAGGGTGCTGAGGGGGCAACCCTTGACCTGTTGTTTCGGAACCTCTTGTTCCAAAACAACATGTTCACACGAGTTGTTTCGAGACAAGTGTTTTGAAACAAGGTTGTTTCGTCCCCAAGTGGGGTTTAACTTGTTTCGAAACAACACAGTTGTTTCGAAACAAGGGCTTCCCCTCGTTTCGAAACAACTGTGCGTCGTGTGAACATGGTTTTTTTGTTTCGAAACAATGAGGTTGTTTTGAAACAAAAGTGCTGTGTGAACACAGCCTTAAAGGAAAGTAAACTTACCAAGTACAATTTCCAAAGGGGCAGCCGTGTTAGTCTAATTCAGCATCTTCATCATCCGGACCCATGGCAGGTATGCTTTTGAAGATTTCCACAGAGATTTCACCAATTTCCACTCCACAATCAAACAGCCTGGAACACTCCACACAGGAGATCCACTTTAGGGACACGACAAAGTGGGATTTTCTCCTATGAAAGCTCATCCTATAAATACCGTATATAATCAGGTATAAGCTGAACTGGGCACAAGCCGACCCCCCAATTCTGAGCCCCAAAAAGAAGCTAAAATTGGTGACCCAGGTATAAGCCAAGGGTCCCCTTTTGGCCTTGGCCCCTAACCCCCCACCCACTGCTGCTGGCTTCCTCTGGAGTTTCTGACAGCTTCCCTACCCACAAAGTCTCCGCTGCTGCTTTTCCCTTGCCCCGCTGCTGTCCATTCCTCACTCCTGCTCTGCCCTTTCCTCACTGCTAAACCCCTGCTCACTTCTCAGTTTCCTGCTGCTGCCCCCTGCGCTGCCCTTTCCTCACTGTTGCCCCCTGCTCCTGCCTGCTGTGCCCTTTCCTCACTGCTACCCCGCTGCTCACTTCTCAGTTTCCTGCTGTTGCCCCCCTGCTCCTCCTGCTGCCCCCTGGTCTCCCCTTTCTCACTGCTGCTCTCTGTTCCTCCTACTGACTCCTCCTCACTGCCACCCCCTACTCCACCCTTCCCTCACTGCTACCTGCTGCTGCCCCCTGCTCTGCACTTTCCTCACTGCTGCCCTCTGGCTCTTCACTGCAGCCCCGCTGCTCCCTTCTCAGTTCAATGCTGTTGCTCCCCTGTTCCCCAACACCCTTTCCCTGTCACCCCCAAACCCCTGCTGCCGCTCTTCCCAGCCTGCCAGGCACCCCCCTCCAATCCCCGGTCCCTGTTGCTGCTTCCCTGGGCTCCCCAAAAACCCTGGGTCCTCCTGCCGCTTTCCCCGGACTCCCCGACCCCCCCCAGTGCCCAAGCCCTGACACCCCTTCCCTGGGCTCCCTGAACCCTCCCCCAAACCCTCCTGGCCGTCCCATCACTTTCCCCAACTCCCCGACCTCCTCCCCAACCCCTGGTCCCTGCCGCCGCCTCCCTGGCCTCCCTGAATCCCCCCCTCAATGTCCAGGCCCACCCCCCCAGGCTCCCTTACATGGCCGCTCCAGTCGCCGGTGTCCCCTCCTTCCTCCAGCCCCAGCCCCGGCCAACTGCCCAAGGTGGCCGCCTGGCAACACTGGGGCTCCGGCCAGCCACATGGTCTGGGAAACTCCTGGGAGGGGCTGTCTACCGTATTCCCTTGAATATAAGCCGAGAGCCTGTTTTGAAGCCATTTTTCAGGCACAAAATTTTTGGCTTATATGCAGTTATATACTGTAAATTTATTAATCTTTAAGTGCCACAGGACTCCTTGCTTCTTTACCAAATACAGTGACCCTTCTCAGGCAAGGTGAGGCATCTCGTTATGTGATAACCCAAGAGAAAACTGGAATTTGATTATCTGCAGATTTACACCATCCAATTCAGTAGAATTATACCAGCAGGGAATTTTGACCTTCAAAAAATATCAGACATCTTAAAAAATATTTTAGGGCTGATTCAAAGGGAAATTATTCTGAAAATTTAGGAAAATAAACTATTTAACTCTATTTTCAAGTTTCTAAGAAGTCATGAAACCTTAAACTCTAGAAATGAGTTCTTCTCCCCTTTGTTGAAAAATGTGCTGATACAAGATGTTGAAAAGCAGGAAATACTGGCATTATTTTATATGAATATTGAGGATTCCTGAGTTTGTCTGTTTATTAAAGTATTTGTTTGTTTACTTGCTATGGCATTAGATCAAAGGGGGTTGTTAATAACCAATCAGGAAAGGTAAAATAATGGTCTAATGAGATGCATCCCAGCAAACATTCAAGAATAATAGCTCAGTTTACAGCTATGACATAGTGACATGATCCATTAAAGATCAGTCCTCCAGAAAGTGACAGGTGTTGTCAGGAGATACAGGCTAACACAGACTGACTGCAAACCAGGGTCAGTAGCAGCAGGCTGTAACTTGGTCTCCAAGTGACTGAGCAGGGGAGAAAGGAAGAAAAGGGTAGGGTGTACCAAATTAGTCATGTTTACCTAGGGACTCAAACAGGTACTAAGTGCAAGGAAGACCATAAGCAGCTCTTGTTTCAAACTCGTTTCTCTAAGCTCAGTGCACCTTTTGGGAAAATAAATCAGACTTTGTTTTGAAGCAGCTGCTTCCATGTCTCTGCAAACTGTTACTGCCCACTGACTCCCAAAAGGAAACATGAGTGGATGCCACCCATTGGGTCTTTTAGGCAACTTGGTTGGCAACCAGGGGTAATGAGGAGACATAACTGAAAGTGGTTGGAGAGTAGGATCCTACCATAAAGAGAAGTATTGGTATGGACCAGCCAAAGACAAGCTGACAAGATTGCAGGTGGGGGACTGGAAAGGGATCTCAGAAAGTAAATGCTACTGAGAGGCAGTGGCCCCTGGTTTCTAGTCTAATGTATTAACTGACATCTTGTAAGATGGGAAAAGCAGGGATTAAAGTTAGCTAGAATGCCCCAGAATACTTGGCCCTCCTATTTTTAGGGGGAAGCATTCCAGGGCCCCTAAAATAGGGGAATGCACTGCATTCTGGGGCCCCCTAAAAATGCCAGAATGCAGCATTGTGGGGCCATCCCCTAGGGCTGGTTCAGAGAAGGGGCTGTGGGCGGGGCAAGCCCAGCCACCCCTCCCTTCCTTTCTCCAGAGCCTGTGCCAGCCCCGTGCCTTCCTGCTGGGACTGGAGGCATGCACAGCCTGGACCCAGTCTCAACCCATGCCACCTCTCGCTAGCTGGCCAGCGCCACCTGCAGCATCCCTCCCCCAGGCCCGGCTCCTTGGCCACTTCAGGGGCGCGAGTAAGAGGGTCTGGGGGGTTGGGACAGCTGGTGGGGAAAGTGTGCAGAGGGGATGGGAAGAAGGGGTTGGGAGGGGGCTGAGGAGGACGTGGGGAGAGTAGCTGGTGTGACCCTGTCTGGGCCTATGGTAGCTTTCATATTAATATTTCATATTTGCTATAATCCATATGTGATATACCATGTTTGGTGTCAGTAGAAAAGTTGAAGCTAAGAATGATTACATGGTTTATGTCTAGGTATCATGCTTGTATTAGAAATCTATGTTTTTATGTATGTTCAAGTGATTTGTTCTTAAGACAATCCCAGACTGGGTGTCTGCAAAACTATTGTCAGTTTCCAAAGGAATAGCCATGTTAATCTACTCCAGCAAAAAAAAACAAGGAGTCGTGTGGCACTTAAATACTAACAGATTTATTTTTCACATCAGCTTTTGTGGGAGAAAATCCCACCTCATCAATTGCTTCAAAGATGGGTGACTTTACAGAATGGAATGCAAATAAATGCAAGGGGGTGTAAGACATAGGATCAGGTCATACAGTAACAGCAAATCAGAGCACTTGTTAGGTTCATACCCTGGGAAGCCTGAAGTCAAATTACCTTTTGTAATGGGAAAAGAACCCATAGTCTCGATTCAATCCTGCTTTCACAGAATTTAATTTGCATATTAATTCGAGTTCAGCTGTTTCTCTTTGAAGTCTTGATGTCCCAGTCACAACTCTGATGATGGTCATTAACAAATCATTTATCGAGTGATTAGAAAGATGGAAGTGCTCAGCAACTGGTTATTTTGTTTTGTGATTTCTGATATCAGTTCTATGTTCATGTATTCTTTTGTGCAGGGATCGTCCGGTGTGTCCAATGTATGAGGTGTTGGGGCATTTCTGGCACATGATGGCATAGATCACATTAGTAGATGAGCAGGTAAATGAGCCTTTGATGGAGTAGAAGGCTTGATTAGGACCTATGATGGTATCTATTGTGCAGATATGTGGGCAGACTTGGGAGCATGTGATCTATGCCATCATGTGCCAGAAATGCCACAGCACGTAATACATTGGACAAACAGGACGATGCCTGCGCAAAAGAGTACATGAACATAGAACTGATATCAGAAATCACAAAACAAAATAACCAGTTGCTGAGCACTTCCATCTTTCTAATCACTCGATAAATGATTTGTTAATGACCGTCATCAGAGACGTGACTGGGACATCATGACTTCAAAGAGAAACAGCTGAACTCACATTAATATGCAAATTAAATTCTGTGAAAGCAGGATTGAATCGAGACTATGGGTTCTTTTCCCATTACAAAAGGTAATTTGACTTCAGGCTTCCCAGGTATGAACCTAACAAGTGCTCTGATTTGCTGTTACTGTATGACCTGATCCTATGTTTTACACCCCCTTGCATTTATTTGCATTCC
Source organism: Podocnemis expansa (assembly GCA_007922195.1). NCBI lineage: Eukaryota > Metazoa > Chordata > Testudines > Podocnemididae > Podocnemis > Podocnemis expansa. The sequence continues at coordinate 10,994,954 of ML681989.1, read as the reverse complement.
ATTCTGTAAGTTCACCCATCTTCGAAGCATCTGACAAAGTTGGATTTTCTCCCACAGAAGCTCATGCAAAAAATAAATCTGTTAGCCTGTAAGTGCCACACAACGCCTTGGTTTTTTGCAAAACTATTGTTCCTCTTAATGGCTTCCATCAAGGGGGCTCCCAGCTGCAGTGGGCCCAAGAAGAAACCTGTTTGACCAGTTAGCCAAACTGACCATGTGGCCCAGTTCCATTTTGATCTGGCAAGGACTCTGAGATAAAAGGCAGGGGACCCATCTCCATTTTGTCTTTAGTCTTCAGTCTGTTTGTGACCAAGAGCCTCCCTGTGGAACTATTCTCCTGAGACTGAACAAAGGACTGAGACCCACCCAGCTGCTGCTGCTGCTGCTGCTGCTGGGTGCACACCAGAGGAGTGGGACTAACCTGCAAACTACAGGATCTTCAAGGATTTGTTTTCTATGGACTCTAAATCATTTGTATGTACGTGATTCACTTTGACCCTTTCACATCTCTCAAATTTTGTTTGTTTTCATTTTATATTAAACCTTTACTTGTAGTTACTAAAGGATTGACTGGCAGTGTGATATTTTGGGTAAGATCCAAGCCCATATTATTCTGGGTGATGTGGCTGGCCCTTTGGGGTCAGGAGAACCTATTTCTTTAGAGACCCAGTGGCTAGAGGGGACCATAGGAACTGATGTGCAGCAAGGGGGCTCTTTCTGTTTTGTTATGCTTGGTGATGACCAGAGCGGGGAATCAGAAGCATGTTTAGTTGCTGACTGGGAGACTGGTTTAAGTACCACCCATCAGTACTTTGGGGGTTTGGCCCCTTGTTTTGCAGCTTGCCCTGATTTTGGCACATTCGGATGGTTATCCCAGGAGGCCCAGGTCACAGCTAGGATGGGGGGGAAAGTGTGGGGGACCAGTAGCTGTGGTTGGGGCAGGAATTTGGGGGGTAGTAGCTAGGATGGTGGGATAGGCTTTCAGGGGGCAGTAGCTGCATGGATGAAGGGGGAGCCAGATCTGTGTGAGGGTGGCCCAGACCTGCATGAGTTGGGCCTGCACCTGCAGGAAAGGGGCCTGGAAATTTAGGAGGGTTCCAGGGCCCACCAAATTATACTTTAACCCCTGGGCAAAAGCAACTTGAAGAGGTAGTGCCACATCAAGCAAGACAGATGTGGTCATGTTCCCAGCTAGTCCCTGTGTTCTATTACATCTTCCTCTTGTTCTGTGTTTCATACTCCTCTTGAATATATTAAATCATTTGCCTAACGGCAGTTCTTCCTCACACACTCCAGCCAGTTGATACAGGTAATTGAAAAATCACCTCCCAGTGGGGACATACCTTGCATGTTTCTGCTTGACAGCATTAAGTGGGATGAGTTGACTGAATAAAGCTTCATCTAATTTGCCTTCCAGACCCACCATGATAATATAGCTAGTACAGGTCTCCAACCAGGGCTACTAAGCAAGAGCCTAACCCACTCTACTGCAAGAGCAGATGATGGAATGTCTCCTCTAATACCCACCACTAGAAGCTACACTCATTGGGGTCAGATGACTAAGAAGAGACTACAGCTTGGACATCACTGAGTAAGATTTCCCCTTGCTGTTACTTCCTGTTCCTGTCTCATCCCATTTCTAGCAGGTACTTGTTAGGCCTGTTACTTCCGAGACCTATGAATGAGTCTCTGGTTCCTGCTACCTAGCTTTGCTCCTGTTCAGATGTCTTGCTCCTGGTTCCTTGTCCTGACCCAGGTTATTGATGCTGGCTTTGCACCTTGGCATGACCTCAACCCCAACTCTCCTCCTGGCTCCAACCACTAGGTAAGGCAGCCTGCATTATAGGCCCTGACTGATAAATGAAACCTAAAGTTCATGCAATTTATTGGGAAATATAATTCAGTGTATTCTAAATTTCTGGAGCTCCTCCCAAACTTTTCACCTCATTCCCCAAGTGGTGTCACTGATGTCAGTGGAATTATTTTTATGTGAGGTGCTGTTTATCCCAAGTAAAGATATTACATTCTGGTTAAGAAATATTGCCACCTTGTAAAGCTAAAATGTTCCCAATGGCAATAATAAATTTTTGCTTTAAATATGACTGACAGGAGCAGTGTTGCTTATTAACACTACCTGAAACAAAAATCACATCAAGTATGAATAAAGAGAAAAGGCATCTCATGAGAGGTAGCTCGTAGCTCCATGCTGTGCAACATACTATAGAATATTCATCTTGCACATATCTTGTTCAGATTTGGAGGCTATCGGTTTATCCAGGCATTGTCTCCTTGAAACTGTAGCTGGCAAAGAAGATTGGGTGGTGGGGAGTGAGAGAGCTAACTTAATCAGACACTGGAACCTGATTTTCTTATGGTGCTTTTACTGGTATTAAAAGAAAACTTCTGTGCTGATCAAGGTTGCTGACTGTTTCCATGAGGTTCTATAACAATTGCTGCTGCTTCCTCTCCTCTCCTGCCCCCAAATCCACTTCAATTATTAAAGTTGTTGTGGTAGGCTTGAAGACTAATTGTATTCACTTTTGCAGTGAAAATGTCTATAAACATGGGACAGGCATCCTCTTAAAATGCGAGATGAACTACAAGCACTTGGACCTTGCTGGTGTTTTGTGGGTTTAGGGCATTGTTTGTTTCCTTTTCTTTCCAAAGACATTTCATTAAATGGATACAGCTGGATAGCCGCTTATCTCATCTGTAGATGGTATGAGTTACAGATTCACATGGAAATTCAACTTTTGTAGTCTATGCACAGGGCATTCAATGCAACACTGAATTAATTCTTCGATTTGTAATATATCTGAGGTGCATTACAATGCCTTTGGCTCTTACCACTGAGGATCAAGGGTACATGATTTAAATAGTTCTAGAACTGCTGCCTTATAACAATGGGTCTAAGCTACAAAGTTCAAATTAAGCTCCAAACTTCCACAAATTCCAATTGAGTTTTGGGTCTCTTTTATGTAGCACAAGTCACAAATTTTAGATCTGAACTTCCCCAGTTTTTGCAGAGGACTCTGTTTCAGTTTGGCCCTAACTGATAAATACCTGAAATAATCAGATATGACCAGAGACTTTGCCATGTAATGTTTCATCTTCATTAGCAGCATGTAACAGACAAGCCAAGACACTCTGCATCAAAATCTGTTGCTTTCAAAAGCAACTAATGGAGATAGTCACCAGGTCCTTTCACCTCTAGACCTCAGTTTCAGTCACTGAGCTATGATGAGTAACTGTCTCTGTCACCCCGAAAAATTCATACCTGCTGGTGTGAGAAAAAGAAATGTATATAGGGTGACCACATGGCCCAGTTTTATAGGTATGGTCCCCCATATTCAGGGCTTTTTCTTAGATAATTAGCTATTATGCCCCCTCTCCCCACTCCCTGTCCTGATTTTTCACACTTGCTATGTGATCACCCTAAATGCAGATGATTTAAGTGGTGTGTGCAATGTGAACACAGCACTGCTTCAATATATTATAGGTGATTCCAGAGTTTCTAAAGGACTCCTGGAAAGTCCTTTTTTCAGTTTGATTGTGCATTTCTAGACTTTATTAGGAACTTGTGGTATGCGTGGTTTGGATGATGCACTTCCCGCTATGTAACTGGACATGGGGCAAAACTTGACACAAAGCAGTTTAAGAGGTCTGGCTGGGACATGAATGGAATTGTCTACATGAGGTGTCCCTCTCCCCTCCCATCTGTTAGCCCACAGAGATGTATGATAGCTGTCATGGGCAGTAAATTCTATAGTTAAGTTGAGACTGAGACTTCAGGAGTGGGGAATGGGTGTCTTTAACAAAAAGATATGTTCTACCTCAATCCAGAATTATACTTTTGATGCAGGAGTCACTGGGTAAAATTCTACAGCCTATATGAGGTAAGATTGACTTAATAATGCTAATGCTTCCTGCTGGTTTCACATCTAAGAAACTTCCATTACAACCATAGAATCATAGAATCATAGAAACATAGGGTTGGAAGGGACCTCATAGGTCATCTAGTCCAACCCCCTGCCAGAGGCAGGACCACTCCCACTAAACCATCCCAGTCATGGGTTTGTCCAGCCGGGCCTTAACCACCTCCAAAGATGGAGACTCCACCACCTCCCTAGGCAGCTCATTCCAATGCTTCACCACTCGCCTAGTAAAAAAGTTTTTTCTAATATCCAGCCTCGGCCTCCCTAACCGCAACTTGAGACCATTGCTCCTCGATCTGTCCTCTGTTACTACCGAGAACAGTCGAGCTCCATCTTCCTTGGAGCATCCCTTCAAGTAGTTGAAGGTTGCTATCAAATCCCCCCTCAATCTTCTCTTCTGTAGACTAAATAAGCCTAATGCTTTCAGTCTTTCCTCATAGGGCTTGTGCTCCAGCCCTTTTATCATTTTGGTTGCCCTCCGCTGGACTCTCTCTAGCATGTCCCTGTCCTTTTTGTAGTGGGGAGCCCAAAACTGAACACAGTATTCTAGATGTGGCCTCACCAGTGCAGAATAGAGGGGAATGATCACATCCCTTGATCTGCTGGTAATACTTCTTTTGATGCAGCCCAGTATGCCATTGGCCTTTTTGGCAGCAAGAGCACACTGCTGACTCATATCTAGCTTCCCATCCACCATGACCCCCAGGTCCTTTTCTACACTGCTGCTACTTAACTGAATGTTCCCCAGCCTGTAGCAGTGCATGGGGTTTTTTCATCCCACGTGCAGGATTTTACACTTGTCCTTATTGAACCTCATAAGATTTCTATTGGCCCACTGTTCCAATTTATCTAGGTCTCCCTGAATCCTGTCCTTGCCCTCCAACATGTCTACTGTTCCCCCCAGCTTGGTGTCATCTGTGAACTTACTGAGAGTGCAGTCTATTCCATCATTCAGATCATTGATGAAAATGTTGAACAGAACTGGCCCCAGGACTCACCCCTGGGGCACACCACTCGTTACTGGCTGCCAGCTAGACATGGAAGCATTGATTCCTACACGCTGAAACCGTTGATCTAGCCAGTTTTCTATCCACCTTATAGTCCACCTATCCAACCCATACTTCCTTAATTTGCCAATGAGAATGCTGTGGGAAACTGTATCAAAAGCCTTGCTAAAATCAAGGTATATCACATCAATGGTTCTTCCTGCATCCAGAAAACCAGTCATCTGATCATAGAAGGAAACGAGATTGGTCAGGCATGATTTACCCATTGGTAAATCCATGCTGACTGTTCCTGATCACGTTATTTTCCTCTAAGTGTTTGAGAATTTCTTTGAGAATCTGCTTCATAATTTTTCCAGGGATTGAGGTGAGGCTGACTGGTCTGTAATTCCCTGGATCCTCATTTTTCCCTTTCTTGAAAATAGGCACTACATTTGCTTTTCTCCAATCCTCTGGCACCTCCCCCATTCTCCATGAGTTTTGAAAGAGAACGGCCAGCGGTGCTGCTATCTCATCAGCCAATTCCCTTAGCACCCTTGTATGCAGTTCATCCGGCCCCATGGACTTGTGCACATCCAACTTCTTTAAGTAGTCCCTAACCTGACCTACCGTCACCAAGGGCCTCTTTTCTTCTCTCCAATCTGCCATACCCATGATAGTGGGCTGGCAGCTGACCCTGCCTGTAAAAACTGAAGCAAAAAATGCATTGAGCACTTCAGCTTTTTCCTCATCCTCTGTCACATGGATGCCTGCCCTATTCAGCAAGGGACCTACACGATCCCTGATCCTCTTCTTGTTACTAACATACTTGTAGAACCCCTTCTTGTTATCCTTTACATCACTCGCTAGCCGCAACTCCACTTGTCCTTTGGCATTTCTGATTTTATCCCTGCAGTCCCTAGCAATATTTTTATATGCCTCCTTGGTCATCTGACCAAGCTTCCACTTCCTGTAAGCTTCCTTTTTATGTTTAAGCTCAGAGCAGAGTTCTCTGCTAAGCCATTCTTGCTGCCTCACATGTTTGTTCTTTCTCCTAATTGGAATGGCAACTTCCTGTGCCCTTAGCAGGGTTTCTTTAAAATATAACCAACTCTCTTGGACTTCTTTCCCCTTCAGATTAGCTTCCCAAGGGATCCTGTCCATCACTTCCCTGATGGATCCAAAATCTGCTTTTTTGAAGTCCAGGGTTTTTGTTTTGCTTCTTTCCTTCCTTCCTTTAATCAGCATCCTGAACTCAACCATGTCATGGTCACTACTGCCTAGTTTGCCATTTACCTCTACCTCCCTGATCAATTCTTCCCTGTTTGTGAGCAGCAGGTCAAGAGGTGCAAGGCCCCTAGTTGGTTCCTCTAGCATTTGTACTAGAAAGTTGTCCCCAACACTCTCTAAAAACTTCCTGGATTGCCCATGCACTGCTGTATTGCCTTCCCAGCAGATGTCAGGGTAATTGAAGTCCCCCATGAGCACCAGGGCTTGTGATCTAGAAGCTTCCACTAGTTGTCCACAGAACACCTCATCCACCTCCTGCTTCTGGTCTGGTGGTCTATAGCAGACACCCACCACAACATCCCCCTTGAAGCTTTTGCCTCTCAATGTAACCCACAGACTTTCTATTGGCACGCTTCCACTTCCATAATGGAGCTCTGAGCAGTCATAGAGCTCTTTTACATATAACACTACTCTTCCCCCTCTTCTTCCCTGCCTGTCTTTCCTGAACAGTTTATACCCATCCATGGCAGAGCTCCAGTCATGCAGACTATCCCACCATGTCTCCGTTATTCCTATGATATCATAGGCTGTGTTCACACAGCACTCTTATTTCGAAACAACAGAGGTTGTTTCGAAATAAGAAATACCCTGTTCACACGATGCACGGTTGTTTCAAAACAACAGCACCTGTTGTTTCAAAACAATGGCGTTGTTTTGAAACAACTTAAACACCATTTGGGGACGAAACAACGTTGTTTCGAAACAATTGTTTCGAAACAATGCAATCTGAACATGTTATTTCGAAACAACAGTGACTTGTTTCGAAATAACTGTTGCCTGAAACTGCTATTTCACTTTGAGCTTTTTT
>ML681989.1:10890189-10972938 GCA_007922195.1 Podocnemis expansa | reverse complement strand
TAAAAGTTCCAAAGGGGCAGGCATGTTAGTCTAGGTTAGCAAAAGAAACAAGGAGTCCAGTGGCACTTCTAAAGACTAACATTTATTTATTGCATGAGCTTTCAAGGAAGAAAATCCTACTTCATCAGACACTTTAAAGAAGGTCTTCAAAGCGTCTGATGAAGTGGGATTTTTCTCCCATGAAAACTCATGTGATAAATAAATTTATTAGCCTTTAAAAGTGCCACAGGACTCCTTGTTTGTCTTCCTTTGTAAAGTACTTTTCAGCATGAGTAAAGAGAGCATAATCTGATATTTGGTAACCATCCTCTGCCACATATTTTAGTTATGCAAACAAAAAGGGGGAAATAATTCTATTTAATAAGAGGCTTCCTGTGTTTACAGTTACACTGAAAAGTACTTCAAGTTTAATAGACACTGTGGAGTCTAAATGGCTGTGCACAATATTCTTAATGCTGAGACATGTTTTGTATGACCTACTGAAAGGCTCTCTTCACTCCTGGGTGAGCACTAAATTTACCTCTGCTGTAGAGTACAACTCCTTTGTGCCTCAAGGGAAAAACACTACCATCCCTAGCTGGTTTCTTTCTGTGTTTGAATTGCAGTGGGTAAAATAAATAATGCATTTATATTACAATCTACCCTAAAGAAACTGTTTTAGACAATGGATGATTTTACTTCTTTTTCAATCAAATAAACAGTAAGAAAATTGGCTACAGATAGCTGGATTAGAAGTGACTGGCAGGGTCTCATGGGGTGGGATTTTCAAAAGCTCCTGAGTGATTTAAGAGTAAAACATCCCATTGGATGTTAATGGAACTTGTGTTCCTAAACCAATTTAAAATCCTACACATTGCCTTATTGCATCCCAGTGCATTACCTACAGAGGGAGTGTAGTTATATACGAGTCCTTGATGGGTTTGGCAGCCAAGTGGTTAGTGTACCCAGTGCTACTACCAGTTGGCTAGGACCTGAAATCCTAATCCTCCTTTAATCAGAAGTGCAGTGTGATGAATCTGACATTAAGTCCCCCCCCCCCGGATTAGGGGTAGTGGTGGGGAAGCACAGGTCCACTCATTCACTGGGCTCCAGATGGGTCAACAGTGTCATACTCCCAAATGTACCCTCTGATTTACCCTCCCTGGGTCACTTCCTACCACTGCTTTTCTCTCTCCATTTCCAGTCAGGGGTTAAAGTAAGCTGGAACAGCCCAGAATGCCATTCCGAGGCCCACTGTTTTTAGGGGCTCAGCATTCTGAGCCCCCTAAAAATAGGAAGTGGTGCCAGAACGCTGCCTTCCAGGGCCCAGCTTTTAAAAATAGCAGGTCCTGGAACACAGCGATCAGGTTCCATTTTCCATTTTTGGGGGCCCGAATGCTGAGCCCCTAAAAATAGCAGGGGCCCGAACACTGAGCCCCTAAAAATAACAGCATTCTGCAGCATTCCAGCAAGCAGAGAGAGAAGGGGGGATGCATGCGCAGGCTGTGCTTGGCGGCAAAGGCCTCCAAGCATAGCCTGCAGGCTGCATACCATATATACTCGTGTATAAGCCAAGATTTCTGTGCCTGAAAACTGGCTTCAAAACAGACACTCGGTTTATACACAGGACAATATGGTAGACAGCCCCAGCCCAGGAGTTTCATTGAGCATGCTCCAGTGTGGCCAGGGCACCCATCTTGAGCCTTCAGCCTCGGCTGGGGTTGGAGTTAGGAGGGGCCCCAGCCTCTGGAGAAGCAAGGTAATTGGGGGGGATGGGGTTCAGGGAGGCCAAGGAAGTGGCGGCAGGACCTCGGGGTTGGTGGGATGTCTGGGAGGCCGGGAAAAGTGGCAGCAGGGGTTGGGGGTGACAGGGAAAGGGGCAGAAGGCGTGTTGGGGAACAGCAGTGGGGAGCGGAGAAGGCAGCAGCAAGCAGGGGAACCACAGAGGGAATGGACAGAGCAGGGGGACAGCAGGGGGGGCAGAGAGAGTGGAGGGTTGGAGAGGGTGTTGGGAATTCCAGGGGAAGACAGCAATGCTAGGTAGGGGAGTTAGGGGCCAAGGCCAAAAGAGGACCTTGGCTTATACATGGGTCACACATTTTTGCCTCTTTTGGGGCTCAGAATTGGGGGGTTAGCTTATGCATTGATTGGCTTATATGTGAGTATATATGGTAGCTCCCCGGCCCAGTGTGCAGCTGCATGTGAGTGCTGGGGTGGCCTGGCTTATGCTGGGTGGTGGGTATTGGGGGCTGGAGGTGGATTTTGGGACAGGGGAATGCATATTGGGGGCAGGAGCTGGGGTGGGAGGCTGGCATTTGGAGGGCCCACCTGTGCGGGAGGGTTCTGGTGCCCATCAAATTATACTTACCCCTGTTTCCAGTTCAAGATCAGATGAAAAGAAAAGGAACCCAAACTATCAACCCCACTGCGGCTCAGTATATTGTCATCTTTCCTCAGCAAGACTGCACCAGCACCTTTACCAAAGACGCATAAAGGTCTGTCCTTCTCCCCATGCTTCTGAGCTACGTCGCTCCCTTTTCAACTGTTTCTCTGATTGGAGCATGCCCTGCAGGGCCAGAAGGGTAGCTCTACCTGGGCCAACCACTGTCTTTTAACCCCTTCCAGCGCAGTGTGAGATTTGTGCATCCTTTCGCAGGCTGCCTCTCAGATGAAGTCTGTGTGACTGCCATGAGATACATTTGATTTGATCAGCCATATGCTAGCAGGGTTTTTACTACTGTTCTCCATCTCTGAGCATGGGAATATTATATCTACTGTATCTATCACAGAAGACCCCTTCACTGTGAAAAGAATCTCTTGAAAACTGTGTGACTTCTAAGTAAATGATAAACCTAACGTTCATAAACTGTAGGTACACATAACTGTATCCCAGTTTTCAAATAGAGGATCCTTTCTAGGATCTGTTGCTTGGGCAGCTAAATCTAAAAAATCCACATCCATACTGCTAAATGCTGATTTTGAGCTAATGCCAATTCAGACATCTTTGGGATGAACCAACAGTCTGAATCTGGGTCCACCCCACAACCACTGAAATGATGTAATTTTTTTAAAAATGGAAGGAGCAAGAACAAAAAGGAGTTGGCTAACATGCCGTAAATACTTGATATAAAATGTAAAAAGAACAGGGGTGAATGAACACACAACAGTTCTCAAGATATAATGGGAGCTAAGTTGAAAAGGTATAAGAAGCCATACATCTAAATATAGGAATAATTGTGGAAAAGAGGTCAAGTGATGTTAAGAAGGTGGTGAATGAGCAAATGGAACTGGAACACAAATGGTAGCTTTTACATGTTGTTAATTTGTATTCACAATAAAGAGCTGTCATTTTTATTAGTATATGACAGGTGTGGCCAAACTGCAGCTTGGGAGCGCGTGCGGCTCTTGAATGAAAAATTCCAGCTCTCAGAAGAATGTCAGCAAATCAATTTAGGAAAGCAGCCCCAGCCTAGGAGTTTTAAAATCTCCTGCCCAGAGTATGCTCAGGGGGAGGTGGGGCAACCTGTACCTAGCTGCTGGAGTGGCCAGGTAAACCAGGCTGTGGGTATGGGGTGGTGTCAGCCCGAGGGAGCTAGCATCAGGGCATGGGGGTTTGAGAGGGGGTCAGGGACAGCAGGGAGAAGTGGTGGCATGGTCAGGATTTTAAAAAAACTCACCACTAGCCTGCAGCCTTCTACATCGATTGACAGCTAAATTTTTACTGTATAGACCTAGTTTTCATGGTAACTTTATGTAATTATTAGAATCTGACATTAGTAGAATCAATAGTTGCCCTCTTTTTATGATAAAATTAAAGTGTGCAATGAATTTTAAACTTAGTAATTTTGGAGTAGGTAAAAGTATATGGCTGTATGCCTTAGTGCAGCTCTCGAAGGTTTAATAATTGACTTGTGTGGCTCTTGAGTTCCATAACTTGGGCCACCCCTGGTACATGATGTAAGTATACAACAGCTATATTGTATTCCCTCCATTTATTATTTTTGCAGAGTTAAGCAAGGTCCTCGCATGAGTTTGAATCCTGGAAAAATAAGATTCAGAATCTTGTTAGTTCCTCCTGCCCCCTTAGGCTCAGTCATGAAAGTGGGGGGAGAGTGTGTGAAACCAAGGATGAGAGATGAATAAAAGAGTGAGAACTCTTTGTCGCAAATTTTGAGAACTTCAGCAAGCTGAAAAATGAATTATAGATTTCCTTGCCCCCAGTTTGCATATCTGATCCATCAAAGCCTCCTGAAGGATGTCATTCATGTATGAGGAAAAAACCCATTTGCTTCAAATCTACCTTATGTGAAGGGGTTGATTTATTGCTATCTCCTCCTCGTGATCAGACATGGAGAGGCAGCTCCCTCTCCCTTGAGGATTCTGGCCTTGTCATGTCAAAGTCTCTCCCCATCTTTCCCCATAAAGAAAGATGAAGTAAAACTAACAGAAACAAACTGTGTCAGTAAAAAAGAACTATGCCTGTCTGTCAGGGTCTTTCCTCAGGGAGGGTTTTTCAGGGAGTGGTTAACTGGGAATCTTTTGGCTGCAGTCAGCCCTTCTCTCAGGAGCTTGGGGTTGAAGGTCAGCTCTCTTCCCTAGGCTGCCCACCAGTGAGAGGTTATCCCCTCTTTTAAATGCCTCCTCCAGCCTGTGCATGACTTACAGGTGTGGCAGGATAAAAATGATGGAGACCAGAGCAGTTCTTTAACCGACTGTGGTCCATTGTGGAGTTTGTTTACCTCATCACACGTTAACTAACAGTGCTATCACCATAGGCAAATCTCTTCACTTAACAAATGGGCTTTGTTATTCTTGGAAATGCTATAATAGGATTTTTTTTTAAATAAAAAAGCCTGGATGCAGTTAAAGGTAGCAGAAGAATAGGCATGATGGTGTTTAGCACAGAAGGTCCCTCTAAGTGTGACGCATAAGTTGATTAATGTGAAATGGCTGTGCAGAGGCTGCTGTGCACTGATGAGATTTAAAAACATATGGACTGCTATGGCACCATTGAACTGTGGGCATAAGATGTAAAGACAACAGAAACATCTTGCTGCATGTGGAGCAGAATACATAGGTGTGATCGCTTTCTGTAGGGAGATTGTTCAACAAAAGATTTTAATGTACACTAATCAGCACTGTGCTTCTAGTGCTCTCCTGTCCATTCTTAGCACATCATCTGAAATGCTGACATTTCTGTAGCATTCCTTTAACAAGAAAATGTATTGCTAAAGTATGAAAGTTCACATATTACTGCACATGAAGCTTTACCTTGGCAAGACTTCAATTGCCAGTGGTTTGAAGCATAACACTCTGTTATTGTTTCTAGGTGATGAAATTTAACTGAGAAGTAGTCTTTATTTGTTTCTGGGAAACATATTTCAGAAGTTGCTTCATATACCAAAAGAGTGCCTTGTGCTATTCTAGGTTACTATTTCATCAATGACTCCTCTTTAAGAGAGAGATGTGCAATTGAAAAACAGACAACATTTGTATTACCTTTAGGAAATATTCCAAAGCTTTCCTGTTTGATAAATCTTTTCCCACCATAATCAGAATAACATTCACAACATCAAACACGCCCCACTTTCTATGTTCTGGGGGGGAAAAAAAACAAACAAAAAACCTCTTTCACAAGCAGTTTTTTCTCACCTTAAAAAGGGAAAAGAGACAGGAACTCCACTAGGGACTTTCTGATTGCCAACCTATTTTATGGGAAGGGTGCTCACATGCTGCGATGATGGTTGGCAGTGAAAAAACAGAGAGAAAATATCTTGAAAACAGAAAAAATGCAGGAGTTTAGTGGGGGGAAAATAAACAGGAAACTACAGTAGAACCTCAGGACTTACAAACTGACAGGTCAACTGCAAGTGTCTTTGTAACTGGGAGTACATGATCAGGCAGCAGCAAAAACAGAAAATGAAAAGCAAACAATACACTACTTCACTAAATGTAAAATACTGAAAACAACAAAAACTCCAGAAAAAAGCATCTGTCTTCTGGACAGTAAAGTTTCAGAGCTGTAGTAAGTCAGTGTTCAGTTGTAAATTGAAAGAACAACCATAGCATTTTGTTCAGAGTTACAACTAACCTCCATTCACGAGGGTGTTCGTAACTCTGAGGTTCTAATGTGTAATAAAAACAACATTTTTCCATATATTTCAGAAGAAAAATTTAATGGAAGAGAGCATGTACAGATTAATTTCTATTCTGTGTTGAAATGTAACCCTTTGTTGTTATCCTTTCTGTATATCCCATAAGTGGTGTGTTATAGTAGTGACAAGGAACAAATCAACACATACAGTATAACTTTTCTGCCTTACTACTCTCCGACCCCCTCCCACTACCACCACACACAAATATTGATGACCTATCCTGATTTGCTGTTCGCATAAACTACATTGCATATTATTTGGGATGGGACCTTGTTTTAGGCCATGTCTACACTAAGAGCACGGCAGCAGCACTACAGCTCTGCAGCTCTGGTGGTGTAGCACAGTAATGTAGATATCTGCTATGGTAATAGGAGAGGTTTTGACATTGCTGTAGGTAATGCACCTCTTCAAAAAGCATTCATCCATTTACCTAGAAATGTCTACTCCAGCGGTGCTTAGCTTGGCATAGCTACAATGCTCAGGGATATGATTTTTTTTTAAATACCTCTGAGCACAGTAGCTCTGTGGATCTAAATTTTAAGGGTATGTCCAAACTGCAGCATAAACAGAGGGTTACTAAAACTCAAGTTCTCAGATCCTGTGTTTAACTTAGGGCTAGAGTGTCTACGTTCATTTGTAACGTAAGTATAGACATGCCTAGGTTTGGCATTGTTAAATCCTACAACCCAACCTGGGGCTCCAGCATTGATGCTGCATATGCACGCCAGAGACAAACCACCCATATCCCAGCTTTCCCAGTGCCAACCCTAGCCCTTATTCATGGTGCGGTGGGAGGGGGAAGGGAACTGACTGTCCATCAAACGTGACTGTCCAGGAGACAAAGAAAGTCAGCCTGTAGAATTGTGAAATACTTTTGGCAGACTCCTAGAGCATGAGTCCAGAGGAGCTATGTTTACACTGCAAAGCAAAAGGGCTTGAGCCCTGGCTTCCTGCTTGAATCAGGCTCAGAACTTCCACTCCATGAAGTCCTGGTAGCCTGAGTCAGAGACCTGTGTTAGCTCAATGTACATGTAGATGGAAAAGGTGGTTAGGTTTCAGCCTGCACTTACACTGTGAAGCAGACATACCTTAAGCAGAAAGCAGTCTCAATTTTATTGATGTGTGACAGCATGGGCAGCCAGGGTGTTGGGATTGACTTGAGGGTTCCAGTAATGTACGTCATTGCAGTGTTCAACTGGACATCAACAAGTTGAATGTAGCTACTTCTGGTCCATACCACTGCACAGTATTCAGCTTATGAGTACAAGGGCCATTGCTAATGTCTATAACACTGATGCTGATGCTCCCCCAGCTTGTGCTTGCCAATTTCTGGACCAGAGTGACAGTTGTCTTCATGTTGGTGGCTGTCTTCTTTAGGTGATCATAGAAGGTTAGGTGCAATCCAGCTTCACTCCAAGATAGGTCAGAGTGAGATCATGTTGCACAGTGTTGCCACAGAAGGACATTATTCAGGATACCCTTACTGTTCCTGTTATCAAGATAGAATGCAGTGATTTGGGGATTTGACTTGGATCATCTGGTTTCAATATGACAATAATCTCCACCTCCCACAATGCTTTTGGGATGCATCCAGATTCCATGGTTTTGGTGTCCAGTTTCACCAGCTGACAGTGTCCCTTGGGGCCTAACTAATGAAGAAATTCAGGGGGATGGGAGATACCATCTCCACCAGCCACCTTTCCTTTCTTCAGTATAATTAAACCCTTCTTTACATCATCTTTGCTGATGGAAATGATGTCTTGTGGTGCAGTTCAGGTGACTGACTAATGTAACTGATGATGTATTTCTCACTTGATCTTTTTGCTGAGTGATCTTTAGGTGTTCTCCATCAATTTGGAGGCTATGAAGGGAAATCAGACTTTTGAGGTCCAATATTCTGTCAGATTAGCAGCTCCAAGATATTATAGTGGGAACCAAGCATGGCAACTAGAGTGTGTGAATTCCAGACTTTCAATATACTCAATCCACCATTGGAATTTGATCAGTCTAGATCAGGCGTTGGCAACCCCTGGGACACCTGCCAAAGCTGGCACATGGGTCTATGCACAGCAGCACGCAGGGCTCCTCCCTGTGGTGCCACAGCTGTTCCCCCTGCTGGCCCCACCCCCAGCTGGGGGGGCATGGTCAGCAGGGAAGAGGACCATAACTCTATCCCTGCTTCCCAACTGGAGGGAGTGGAGTCAACAGGGAAAAGGAGTGCACAGCTCCTGTTCCTTGCTGTTCCCATCCCTGGCACCTTTCTGGCCCTGCCCCAGGCACCTGCTGGGGGTTTGGAAGGTGAGTTGGCATGGGGCCATCAAACTTTGCTAACCCCTGGTTTAGATATTAGAAAATCTATCAGGGCCTTTGTAGCCTGTGAGCTGCCTGACTAGATGTACTGCTAGAGCAAGTCCTGGGTCTGTTTTTGTCCAGCCAGAAATATGTTCCTCCTAGAAACCCCCAACCCTGCTTTTCCTGGTGAGGTCAGTGTCCAGTGTTAAATGTTCCGATGTCACAAGATTCAGATGACCACTTTTTCACTGACTTCCTTAGAGCAATCCCAGTTAGCTTTGGCCAGGTTCCACCATGGGATTCATTTCAACAGAATCACACAGATTTCAGTGCTGATGTGAGTGATAATGGGCTTTTATTGGCTTTTGGGGAAATCAGGAAATATTTTGCAGAATGGATAAGGCATGCTCCTGCTTCGATCTTTGGAAATGATGGGGAGGTCCAGGTTGTAATTGCATTGCCGGTAAGCAGAGTGGAAGGTTGTTCTTGTTTGGGATTGAAGACCAGTTGCATGTCTTCTATCAGTAAAATCTTCATTGTCAGCTTCCTTTGCTTCATAACCGCACATATTGTGGTGGCTGTTAGTCACCAGTGTACAGGGCTGGGATTGGTGCCCTTGAACACTTGTTTCAACCATTTTGAATTAGAAGTGTTGTACCTATCAGTAATGTGCAGCCCCATATCTTGATGTCACTGACATAGATGGCTTCTTCTCCAGCTGGGAGAAGACATCAGAATCTGTGATGGCGTTCTTCATGTATATGGCCAGGTGTGAGTACACTCGCTGGAAAACCATATCATGTTACTGTGTCCACACTGTTTCTGCACTCCCACTTGAGTGTTTTGTGTCATATCCCATGATTCTTTATGCTATGATGCACTCAAATTTTTTTCCCAGACAAGCATATCAGTTGTAGGAGAACCTGACTGTTCTTCAGGGTGAACTGTGAGAAGGCACTGGAGGACTGTCAGCACTCAAATGATGTAGCCTATGCCCTTATTGCAAAATGAATGCATTCTAGATCAGAGTTAAAGTGGAATCTGTCCTATAACCAAGTGGTTTTCAAACTTAGGGTCGGGACCCAGTACTGGGTTATTGACCCTCAAGTACTGGGTCGCAGCCCCCCCCCCCCCCCGTTGCTGCCATGAAATGAATTCCTCAAAGATGTAATTGTTGGGTCACAGGCATAAATAATTTTTTTCAACTAGGGTGCAAGAAAAAAAGTTTGAAAACCACTGCTCTAACCTATACGCCCAACTGAAGAAGGCAGCCAAGGCTTAAAGTAGGGGTCTCAAACATGCGACCCACAGGCCACATGCAGCCCCTAAAGCTGTTTCCTGTGGCTCACAATGATGCTATTGTTACAGGTATTTGCAATATCATAGTATAGAAAGATTTCAGTGGTGCAGCCTTCGTCCTCATGCGGCTCTCATGGTAATTTGAGTTTGAGACCCCTGGCTTAAAGCATTTCCAAATTCAGGCCATAGGTTTTTGTATGGAGAGAAGGGGAGGGATGGGTTAAATCCTAGATCTGGTTCCAAGTTAGCTGGGCAGTGAAGACATAGCCTCCAGAGTCTTGTCTTTATGGCTTTTGCATCTCCTCCTGTAACCCATACACACATACCTTATTTTCTCTTTAGCAGGAAAGCCATGGTCATATAGCTATGATTTAATTTAGGAGTGAGTCACATCAATCTGAGAAGTGAGCTCTGTCTGTACTATGATTTTACAGATCATAATGTGTAGCTCCCTGGTGAATACCCTGCTTTGGTTTTGTTTGTTTATTTATTGATTGTGCCTTAAATTTCAGCTTCACAGACAAATATAAGAGGGAGAAACACAGAACAAAACCAAAATCAAATGAGCACTGAAAATTGTTAATGCAAATATAAACGAGGTACTGGAATCCAATGAAAGACTCACAACTCATTGTTATTCATTAAACAGATTCAAGGAGTAAGTGAAATTCAGCAAACTGCCTCTGCAGAGAACAATATGTTCATTCGTAAGGGGAAAATGGTATTTATGTAGGAGGGAACTGTGTAAGGGGAGGGTTACATCTTCATATTTTTAAAGGTCAAATTTCAAAAGTACACCTTTCATTTTATGTGCACAGACAAACACATCAATTTCTTGACCTCTAATTTCTGCACACAGCGGTAACAGATTTTACGCTCACAAAACCCACTTGTTCACTCTTGGTGCATGTAAATTTTATCACCTGCAGATTCAGATATCAGCAGTCAGTTAGTACATGTGAGTGTTTGTGTACACAAAGAAGCAGATGCACAAATACCAGCCAGATGGAGCCCTGTCCCCCCTTTGAAAACCTGGCTCTATTTTACTAAAATGAATTCAGTACTGCTCCCACTAAACTCATGAAAGCAGATTTCAAATCTCTGTATTGCCTGCTAAAGGTGTCTACAGAACATTTTTGTTCTTCAGCCATTGTTAATAGCCTTTCCATTCCAGGATTTGCTTGGGTTATTTCATTAGAATTATGTAGACATACCAGGTTAATTTTTTATTATGTTTGTTATTTATTCATTGTAGAACCTAGGAGCCCCATCTGACATTGGGGCCCCATTGTGTTAGGTGCTGGGCAAACACTTTGGCTATGTCTACACAAGAAAAAGTTAGGTTGAGTTTGTTAATTCAAACTAATAAGTTTGATTTTAATTAGAACTAAACTCGACCTTATTAAGTTGAGTTAACAAAGTGAAGTGAGTCGACTTAAAGTTAAGTCGACTAGTTCACTTTGTTAATTCAACCTAACTGCCCTTAATTCAAATGTAATAAAGTCAAATTAAGGATTAATCCAGGTCTATGCCATCCCTAGTTTGAACTAAGGAGTAGAATTAAGGCTTAGTTCCAACTAACAGTTGGTCCTTATTTATTCAAAATAAGCTTTCATTAAGTCGAATTAAGGAATTTCTTGATTTGACTTAATGAAAGTCCATGGTAGACAGGGACTAATTTAGTTTGAATTAAGCCTCCTTAATTCAAATTAAATTGCCAGTGTAAACATAGCCTTAGTGAGAGACCCAAGAGATCTTACAATATACATAGATAAGATCAACAGTCCCTTTAGACAGATAGAGAACTGTGCCACAGAGAAATCAATTGATCTGGCTAAGGCAAGTCAGGTAGTTGGTGGCAGAGCTAAGGAACGAACTCAGATTTCCTGAATCCTAGGTCAATGTGTTAACCAAATGACCATCTTTTTCTGCTCTTCATCACCCTTCATTCCCTACACCCACCAAGCCTTGTATTTGTCTCACACTAAGTTACCATAACCATTCAAATCTAACCTGCCTTCAGTGTCTTTTAGAAATCCATGGTGAACTTGAGCCTGTCATTTTCTTCCTTGTTTGCATCTGTATCATGCTTATACAGCATCTGGGCATGAAATAATTCATGTCTAGTTACTGTATGTGGCACTAAAGTAAAGGGTTCTCCAACATTTCCATTATTTAGTTTATGAAATAAAAACGGTATGTAACACAATTCATCCTGAAGGAATCCTAGGGTGTCAAGAAGACAGTGTTTCTTATATTCTTGCCTGTTTAGTATTCATTCTTTTAGTTAGACATCCAAGCTTAATCTATAGCTTTGTTCTACTCTTTTTTGGTTTGGTTTGGGGGTTTTTTGTTTGTTATTTCCATTATTAAAATATGAGTTTAATAGGAATAATACTTTCTGCTTGCATGGCACCTTTATTTCAATCATTGTACTGTACAAATATTAACTGAGCTTCCCAGAACGCATCTCATAAAGTTGGAAGCATCACCCCCATTTTACAGATAAAGAAATTAAGGAGCATTGGTTGCACTTTGGAGCCTTTATGATAAATGTATTTCTACAGCACCTAACACAATGAGGCCTCTGGGCACTACCACAATACACCTAAATGTTAATAATAAATAGCTTGGCCAAGTTTTCATGCCAATCAGTAGGTGAACCAGGACCAGCTTCCCAGTACCCATTAGAGCCTCTTAACTCCCTAGTTTCAGGATTATGACTTGACAATAAAAATTGTTCTGGGATGAAATGTACTGCCAGGATTCAGCCGAGAAGCACATTATTTTTAACTTTGGAGGTGGGGAGGGGTGTGAAGAACAGAGTAGGAGTGGAATATCTGTTCCCTATTGTATTATTAATTGCTCTGCAGCCCAGTGAACTATGGCATGAAGATTCCTATTAAATATTCTTTTCCTGCTGTTTTAAATTGATGTTATTCATTCAAAAATAAAACCTGTTTGTGAAGAAAGTTACAGTTGCTAAAGGCAATTCAGCCAAGGTCAACCTTTCTCTGGTAGCGATAGGTTTTCTAAAATAATCATTTAAAAAAAAATGGCTGGTAGTTTTCCTTATATGAAAAGTATCTAGCTGATTTTCTAAAGCAATATATAAAATGTACAGTACAAAATAGAAGTAATAAGACACAAATGCCTTAATTCTGCAAGTTGCTTCTGCCTCTGCCTAACTTGAAGGATTAAATCCTGACCCTATTGAAAGAAATGGGAGTTTTGCAATTGACTGCAAAGGCGGCAAAATTTTACCCTCTGTGTGTGTTCCGAGTCATGGGCAGATTAATGCATGGGCCTCTGGACCCATTCCACTGAGGCCCACACAGTGTTGGGTGCCCTTCTCTGTGCAGCACTGGGGGTGGAGCGGGGAGCGGAGGTGCCCTGTGCCTGAGGCTGGACTCTGCAATTGTATTGTGGGTCCTGCGTGACCCCGGGGGCCAGCTGGTCCACTGCTGGGGACAAGGCAGACTGGCCCAGAGACCAGGCTCTGCATTCCTGCCCCACCCCAGGCCACTAGTCCCCCAGTGGGGGAGGAACGGGCTGGTGGCCACACTGTGCAATGAGCTGCCCGTGTGCGCTAGTCAGCCCCGCTCCCCTGGGGGGTCCAATCAGCTGGGCTGGGGCCAGCCTCAGGCCCCAGACCCCACCCAGCACTGGCTCTCATGCAAGGTCCTAGACAGGGGGCTGCAGCCCCAGGTGGGGGCAGGTGGGGCCCCAAGCAGGGCCCACCAGTGGAGGAGGCCCAGAGGCCTCTAATCTGCCACTGCTTAGAGTCAGATCTTCTTCCTTTGGTGACAGTTTAAGCTTTTGTTTTAGTTCCCCCAGCAGCAAATTTTTTGTGGTCTGTGATGGGGTGGGTACACCCTGCACTAGGCAAGCCCTATATCGCCTAAGGGAGGAAGAAGCACCCCCCCTTCCAGGCCCTGCTGGGCATTCCCGGGCAGCTGCCCCAGTACAAAAGGGAGCAACTCAGCTCATTTGGGGCTGACCAGTGAGGAGGAACGACACCTGCTGGAGGCTCCTGAGCAGGAGCTGCCTCAGCCCCAGACTGGAAGTAGAAGCGACCCTGGAGATCTTGTCGAGGAGCAGATGTGGCCAGGCAACCACCCAGAGACAGATGCCCAGGATCCAACGGCTGCAGGAGACCTGTGAGAGAACCGCCATAGCTTTTCAGGTAGGAAGTAAACCGGGGGGGCCTGCAAGGGAGGACCAGGGTGTTACAGGAGACAAGTCAGTGTGTTGTGGTTTGGATCCCCACTGACTTGGTGCCATAACCCTAGTATTGAGAGGGCCCTGGGCTGGATGCCAGTGGAGTGGGAGGGCTTAAGTCCCCCTACCCAGACATCCTGTCTCAGTATTGACTCTGTGGCCATTAGGCTGTGTCGCCAACCCAAGGGTTGTATAGTGACTGTGTAATTGACTCTGTGGCCATTAGGCCATGCTCCCCTGACTCAAGGGCTCTATAGTGACTGTGTAATTGACTGTGTCGCTGGGAAGCCGTGCTGCCCCAACCTGAGGGCCGTGTAGTGACTGAGTTGCTAGTTCTGTGGCCACTAGGCCATGTTGCCCCATCCAAAGGGCTATATAGTGACTATATAATTGAGTCTGTGGCCATTGGCTGAGCCACCATGACCCGAAGGACATGTAGTGACTGAGGTGTTGATTCTGTTGCCACTATGCTGTACTGGCCTGACCTGAGGGCTGCATAGTGAATGTGGTACTGATTCTATGGACAATAGGCTGCACTGCCTGGATGCGAAGATTAAAAGAGGATCGTGGAGGCATCCTCCCTGCTAATGCCCCTGGCACTTTCCCCACCAGGGGGTGCTAGGGAGGGCTTGCCCTGAGGCATGGTCTCTCGCAGTAACCTCCAGTGAAAGAACTGACTGCTATCTTGCCTTGTCATTTGTGGTTAATAAAATATAATTCTTCATATTTATTGGTGTGGGATAGCACCGAGGTGGTAGGCAAGTATGAGTTGTTCTCATTTACAGATGGGGAAACTGAGATGACAAGGTGAAGTCCCAAATCTCACAAGAAGTCAGTGGCAAAGTCAGGATTGGAATTCTCTTGTTTCCTGGCTCACAAACCTATGCCCACTTACTTCACTAGACTTAGATGTTTCACATATGGTAAGTTCCAGAGGGGTAGCCATGTTAGTCTGTATACAATGAAAATGAGATTTCTGTGGCACTTTAAAGACTAACGCATTTCTTTTGGCAAAAGCTTTTGTGGGCTCTGACTCACTTTGTCTGATGCAACTGATGAAGTAGGTTGGAGCCCATGAAAGCTTATGCCCGAAGAAATTTGTTTGTTTTTAAGGTGCCACAGGACTCTGATTGTTTTCACAAATGATAGTTGAAGTGCTAGGTTTGGTTTCATCTAGAAGACAACATCAAGCAGGAGTAAAACCGGGAGCGTCATTGCCCTGGGGAAAGAGCTGGGGCCTGGGCCAGGCCCCACCCTCTGGCCTCGATCAGGAGTCGGGGCCCCAGGCTCCTGCTGCTGCTAGCCCGGCCCCTGATCGCCAGCCAGGAACGGGGCTGGGCAAGACCGTGGCTGCAGTGGTGATCTGGGATGGGAGAGGCAGATGCCACTGCGGCCGGCCCAGACCCGGATGCCCAGCTGGGGATTGGGACAGGGCCAGGAGAGGCAGGGGAACACCCCAGCAATTCAAGGCACTGGCACCAGGACTTGAGGCACGTGCTCCCTGTTCCAGGCACCAGTGACACTCCTGAGTAAAACACTGTTCTCTTCACTGGATCTTTGGGGAGATCAGGACTGACCTACTGTGTAAATTCTCTCTACTCCAGGGAAGAAGATTGTCAAGCCTTAAGAAGAAACTATTCTTTCTTCTCATCTGTACCTGGAGTAATGAAAATTCTTATAGGCTCTTTGGAAGGGTATTTGAGTCCAATGACCCGATATTCCCCTTCTGTTATTTATAGCACCATAGGTAGCACACAAAGTAAGACATGGGACAGTAAGGACTTAAACCCATAATATCAAGGGCTATGTCTACACTGGAGACTTAAGTTGACAACCTGGCTTAAGTGACTTAAGCAACTCCATGGCCATATTTGGAGTTCATTAAGTCGACTTAAGCACTTGCTTAAGTCGACTTAATAACTCTCACCCTTAAAGTTGACTTTAAGGGTTAAGTTGACTTTAATAAGTCAATTTAACAAAATGTGGCCATTAAAGGCTCCTTAATAAAGTTGACTTAAGGTAGGAGAGCCAATTAAGGAGACTTTATAAAGTCGACTTAAGGGAGGGGACCCATTTAAAGTTGACTTTATTAATAAAGTCAATTTTAAATAGGTCCCCTGGTTTAAGTTGAATTTAAAAAGTTGACTTAAATAAATGGGGATTCTCTAAGTTGACTTAATAAGGTTGACTTTAAGTCAACTTTATTAAGTCAACTTAACTGAGCCCTCCAGTGTAGACATAACCAAGGGGATTCAGACGTCTAACTCTCCTTCACTAAAATGGGAGTTAAGTGCCTAAATACTTCTGAGGATCAGAACCTTTGACTGTAAGAGCTTAGAGGGATTCTCTCTAGTGTAGATGTAAGCCATAGACTTCAGGAAGGAGGTAAAAATCACACTCTACATGATGTCTATTCGGTCAGCGGTCCTTTTGTGAGTGTCAGACATTGCATGGATTTCCTCTGCCAAATTATTAGTTAGCAGCATGTTACAAACTGACACTAACCTATAATACCCTGAATAACCTTATGGAATCAAGGTAAACTTACTGAATTATGTTAAACCTTATTAAATTAAGCCTAATACCTTTGGGGTCCATTGTATTTTAAGTGCAGTTGTGTATGTGTTATTGTGCCATTATAAGTACCTTGTCTAGTAGGAATGGGATGCTAATGTACTTGTTCCATTACCAGCCCTTTGAAGTCTCCCATGCCCCTCAGTGAGAGCCACATAGGCTAGTTCAGACTGGATTTTCCAGGGACCAAGAAAAAGAGGATTTTTTTGTTTTGTTTTAAACAGGCTCAGTATCTCCTTCCTGATCCAGCAAATAAACAGGATTCATAATCCGCAGAGGCCTCCAGTCTCCCCAGAGTAGGGTGAAGGAGTTCAGTGCACAGGTGGTGTTCTCCTCAATCCTTCCAGTCAAGGGCAAGAGCCTGCACAGAGACAGATACATCCTGGAGGTGAATGCCTGGCTGTGAGATGGTGTCATCAGGAAGGCTTTGGCTTTCTTGACCATGGAATGCTGTTCCAAGAAGAACAACTGCTAGGCAGAGATGGAGTCCACCTATCGAGGAAGGGGAAGAGTTGTATTTGGACACAGGCTGGCTAATCTAGTGAGGAGGGCTTTAAACTAGGTTTGAGAAGGACCAGTGACCTAAGCCCACAGGTAAGTGAAAACCAAAGAGACCTTGGGGAAGGGATGGAACTTAAGGGGGGTTGGGATGTTTCTGTTGTACACAGACTAACCCGGCTACCCCTCTGGATATTTGGACAAGTTAGATGCCTTCAAGTCACCAGGGCCTGATGATATGTACCCTAGAGTACCTAAGGAGCTGACTCAGGAGATATCTGAACCATTAGCTATTATCTTTGAAGAATCATGGAAGATGGGGGAGGTCCCAGAGGACTGGAAAAGGGCAAATATACTGCCCATCTACAAAAAAGGAAATAAGAGCAATCTGGGGAATTACAGATCAGTCAGTTTAACACTGTACTGGAAAAAATAACAAAACAGATAATTAAGGAGTCTATTTGCAAACCTCTAGAAGAGACTAAGGTGCTTAGGGCTAGTCAGAATGGATTTATCAAAAACAAATCACGTCAAAGCAACTTGATAGCTTTCTATGATGTGGTAACAAGCCTTGTGGATAGAAGGGAAGTGATAGATGTGATATATCTAGACCTTAGTAAGGCATTTGATGCAGTCTCACATCATATTTGATACGGTCTTACATTCTTATTAATAAACCAGGGGGGTACAAACTAGATGGGGCTACTATAAGATGGGTGAAAAACTGGTCAGATAACCACTCGCAGAGAGTAGTTATCAATGGTTCACATTCAGACTGGAAAGACATAACAAGCAGGGTGCCACAGGAATGTGTCCTGGGTCTGCTTTTGTTCAATATTTTTATCAATGACTTAGATGATGGCATAAAAAGCAAACCTATAAAGTTTGCAGATGATACTAAGTTGGGAGGGGTTACAAGTGCTTTGAAGGATAGGATCACAATTCAAAATGATTTGGAAAAACTGGTGAAATGGTCTGAGATAAATAGAATGAAATTCAGTAAAGATAAGTGCCAAGCACTCCACTTAGGATTGAACAACCCATTGCACACATGCAAAATGGACAATGACTGCTTAGGAAGGAATATTGCAGAAAGGGATCTAGGTATAAGAGTGGATCACAAGCTAAATATGAGTCAGCAGTTTATTAACAGCAATATTGTGAGTAAGACACAAGAAATGATTCTTCCACTTTGCACTGAATAGGCCTCAACTTGAGTACTGTGTCCAATTTTGGGCACCTCATTTCAAAACGGATGTGAAGAAACTGCAAAGTCCAGAGAAGGGCAACAAAAATGGTTAGAAGCCTGGAACATTTGACCTGTGAGGGAAGATTGAAAGAGCTGGGTTTGTTTAGTCTAAAAATAAAAGGAGACTGAGAGGATATGGTAACAGTTCTCGAATACCTAAAAAGTTGTTATGAGGAACAAGGAGAAAAATTATTCTCTTTAATCAGAGATGATAGAACAAGAAACAATGGGCTTAAATTACAGCAAGGGAGGGTCAGCCTAGACATTGGGAAAAAATTCCTAACTATCAGAGTGATTAAACACTGGAATAAATTATGTCAGCAGACTGTGGAATCTCCTACAATGGAGGTTTTTAAGAGCAGGTTAGACAAACACTTGTCAGCAAGAGTTTGATGGGTGTACTTGGTCCTGTCATAAGTACAAGGAACTGGACTTTATGATCTGTCATGGTCCCTTCCCTTCCCTTTCTATGATTCTAGGTTTGTACAGTACTGGACCTACTGAGGTCTTCTAAGACTGAATGCTTGTTCTGTATTGAAATTGTGATGAACTTTTAAGGAATCCTCTTAGGTGTGAATTTGAAGGACAGCTACTGCCAGAGCCTATGTTAGTGTTGGTGTGAACCCTGATAAGCTTATTAATGTGAGTAGGTTCTTGGATTGTTTTGAACATGCTTTTTCTGTAATGCTTTTACCTGAAGAAAAAATACGTTTGAATAAGAAGGGCAGTGTGATACCTTTCAAGTGTAGCACGGGTCCAAGCTATGACCTACACAGCCAATAGGAACCTTTCATCAAGCTCTCCAGCTGCGCTGGGCTGGGGTGTGGCAAGTTCCAAAGGGGCAGCTGTGTTAGTCTAGTCCAGCAAAAAAAACAGGGAGTCCTGTGGCACTTAAAGGCTAACAGGTTTATTTTTCTCATGAGCTTTCGTCGGAGAAAATCCCACTTCGTCAGGTGCTTCCCTCATCTTCAAAGCATCTGACAAAGTGGGATTTTCTCCCATGAAAGCTCATGAGAAATATAAACCTATTAGTCTTTGATTTAAAAATGAAATATGGAAGAGACTTTGTGTGTTCCCCACCTAGGTGCTTGTGGTATTGTAAACATAAATCTTAATCAAAGCATGAAGATTTAAAAATCTGTTACTGTGCAATTGGTTAATATTGGTAGATTTCCTGAAAATCCTTGCACTTATGGTGATGTATAAATAAGTGATAGTAGTAAATAAAATAGTAAAAATAAACAGTTGACACAAAAATTGGGGGAATGGTAAATAATAAAGAGGATAGGTCACTGGCTCAGAGCAATCTGGATCAGTTGGTAAACTGGGCACAAGCAAACAAAGCATATTCTAATATGGATAAATGTAAGAGATATACAAAGAAAGCAGACTATACTTGGATGATGGTGAACTCTATCCGAGGAAGTAATGAATCTGAAAAAAAATTCAAAGGTCTTGTTGGATAATCAGCTGAACATGATCTACCAATGCAACACTCTGGCCAAAAGAGCTGATGTTGTCCAGGGATGCATAAACAAGATCTCAAGTAGCTATACAGAGATTATTTCACCTCTGTATTTGGTACTGTGCGATCACTGCTGCAACACTGTGTCAAATTAATTCTTGTGCCCACAATTCAAGAAGGATGTTGATACACTGGTAAGATTTAGACATGAGTCACTAGAATGTTTAGAGGATGAGAAAGGTGTGACATAGTTACAGTCTATAAATATCTACACATATTTATTAAGGGGTTCTTCAATCTAGCAGCGAAAAGTATAATGCAATCCAATATATGAAAGTTGAAGCTAGACAAATTCAGATTGGAAGAAAGATATAAATTTTTAATGGTGGGAGTACTTAACCATTGGAACAATTTACCAAGGGATGGGGTACACTCTCCATCTCTGACAATTTTTAAATCAAGATTGGATGTTTTTCTAAAAGATATGCTCTAGGAATTACTTTAGGAAAGCTCTATGGCCTACTGGGCTTGGAAACTGTGGATCTAAATAATGAATATTTATTATTATGATAGAGATTCCTTCCCTTTATTTCTTAGAGAGCTCAAACTGCTACAAGCACTAAACAGCCATGTTGGTATTGTCAACAGAGGTGGCAGACATAATGGCCACCCTGCCCCCCCCCCAACATAGCCCTCTAGACTATGGAGCTCACAGGGAAGAGAGTTAAGTATCTATCTCCCCTGATGGGTCTCATCTCCGGGCTATCCAGCTCAAGGGGAAGAGTGTTAAGGATCGATCTTCCCTGATGGGCCTCAATCTCCTGTGTGAGTTTCTTCCTCCCTAGCTTTGTGTCAAGGAGGGGGGTGAGTTCCTATCCCCCCTGAACAGTTTCTCGGCACCCCCGTCACCACAAAGGAGGGGTCATTGTCTGGGGTCCCAGTTTTATCATTGGTCCTGACCAGGATCCCACTCACAATTGGCTATTTTTACTCCGGCTGGGCAAAATTCTATTAAAACCCCCTGTCTCAGCTAGCTTGTTGTTCTCCCACCCTCGGATGCTAAAGGGCACGTCATGACCCGGTCGGACTGATCCCCCGACTGAGACAGGGAGTACCCACCCCCGAGACCCTCTTTTTTTGGGGAGTGTACACGGATTGCCGGCCGAACAATTAAGTGCTGAGATGCTGCAGCTGGTCTGCCTCCTCGCTTTGGGTTCTACTGAGGTCCTGGGAGAGGTATTATAAATCGATATAGGCCTCCTAGCTTCCCTTAATCATTCTACTTGGTACCATTTATATATAGCCTGTGTTTGTAGCTTCTTCACCTGATTTTTGCATAGTTTGTGTAGTTGTTATTATTTCCTCTGTAGCCTGCATAATCTTTTTATGATATAGTTGTTTAAGGTCTAGCATAGTTTTGTGTTGTTAATTTGCCAGGTGTTTTGTTTGTCATTTGTATTTTGCATCCTTCTTACTGTATAATTGTTCATTACTCTGCTTCTGCTCTAAACTGCTGGCCCCAAACTTCCCCAGTGTACACGGGAGGAGTGTGGGGGTTTATTTTTCTCTCATCTGACTTTTTTTTCATTCTGCCGCCCACCCCTCTTGGCTAGCAAGGAGGAATGGCTTCCAGCCATTGGTAAATACGCATCGGGTGGGCTGGTCAGTGCCTATACCGATGTTGAGGCAGTAAAAGGCCAGAAAAGTCCTTGAGTTATTATGGCCACCCTCTTGTAGGTCATTAATCCATACTGTTATTTAACTATAAGTACTTTTGTAGGTTGTAAGTGTTTTGCATAGACTCTCATACTTTATCCTGTTGTTTGGCTGGAGGTGTTTTACAGGTGCTTTATATAGACTCTTGCTCCACACTGTTACTTGGTTATAAGTGCTTTGCATAGGCTTTTAGCTTTATATTGTCATTTAGTTATAAGTGTTCATTTAGATTTTGCTTTATGCTATTAGTTGGTTATAAGTGTCCTATATAGATTTTTGCTGCATATTGTTAGTTGATTACAAGTGGTTTTGTATAGATCTCCTTGTTTTAAACTGTTAAGTGGTTAAAGGTGTTTAAGGTGTCACTATAAAAGTGGGGGTTTTTTTGTTTACTTGAACTGGTGTCTGTCTCATTGGTGGGTGTCGCTGGTCCATCCTAGTCACATCGCGAACCCGGGGTTCAACAGGTATCATTGACTGAGTTCTAGTTTTCTAACATCAGACTGAAGCATTTCAATCTTATAGATGATAGAAAGATAATTCCCTATATCATGGCCTTCCCTTCAGCATTTTGCTGGGTCATTTCCATCTATTTTGGTTTGTTTCGGTGAATAAAAATAGATGTTCCTAACGTTTCATTGTATTGTCTCCATGAATGGCAACTTGGATAGCTGGTAATTAAGGAAATAGGTTCAAAAGCTTAGGGGCCTTCCAGGAAAATATTCTATGGTTAGCTCCCTTTCTTTTAAATAAAGGGCACTCCAACACAAGCACTTAGGCTGACTACAACTGTGTCAGTAATGACATGGGGAAAGAGGCAATATCAGAAGTAGGCTGTTGCCAAGCCATTATGGTCCTATGGATCAAAAACAACTTCTCAATACCACACAGAAACCAAACTAAAGCATGGACTGAGGAAAAAAAAAAAGGAGAGCAATTTTCTGACTGTATTAAATTGGTGGCTGAACTGTTTGAAAAGAGATGGGCCAAGTGGGATGAGAGGATTTAAAAAAAAAAACTTTGATAAGACAATAATTACTGTAACACAACTGCTAAAACCCTAATATAGTCCCTTTTTATATTAGGGCAAGTCTAATCTGCAAAACTGAATTGACCTAAGTTACATAAACATACAACCACCACAAAAATTAAATCACTTTTGCATATTCATATTATGCTCCTTTTGTCAAAGGTACACCTCCTCACTAGGAGCACTTGCACCAATTTAACTGTCAGTGTAGGGGCATTGTGGGATGGCTTCTGAAAGACTGCAACAGTCAGTGTAAGCAAGGCATTGTACACACTGGCTATGTCCACACTGGCCAATTAGTTCATACTAAGCAAACTTAGTCTGAACTAATTTGGACCAAACCTACACTAGGCTTTGCCAAGTTCAAACTAAGCAATTGCTTAGTTCAAACTAGGCAAAGCTTGGTTCAAACTACTTAGTTCGAGCTTGTTAGTTCGAACAGTAAGCAGTTAGTTCGAATTGGCTGCGCTAACTAGGGGCTCCAGACTCTGAAGCCTTGGATCCCCCTCCCCGGGCAGTCAATATAGTTGGCCCTCAAGCCTGTGAACCCTAAAAGCCCTGTGTGACATGCTGCTCCCTAGATCCAGTCCAGTGTGCCACTATGATCCCCTAATTCAGACTCCTGAACCCTGATTCACCCCACTTTGCCAGGTGACCACTCACTCCTGGGTCAGTCCACTCTGGCCTTTCATGTGCAATCAGTTCCAAATAGTGTGTGTATGCCATCTTGCTACTCTAGGGACAGTCCCCAAGTGAGCACCCCCGGCCCCACTTACCTCACTAAGAGCCACTGTCTTACAGGGATTAGGACCCACTCCCGATCACGATACACTCACATCCAACCATTTAACAAAGAAATGGATCATTCCCAGCCTTCTTCACTCACACTCTCTGAAGATCACACAGCTTTAAATGAAACAACTACTAGTTTATTGATCAGATTACATCTTCAAGTGAGAAAATGGCCAGTCAAGGCAGAATCATAATATAAACGAGTCAGAAGTGACACAGGGAAATAAAAGGTAAAATATGCATACTAACCTAAAACCCCTACTTAAACTGACCTCATAGTCCAAGTTTATACTCAAGATGTTCAGCTGTTTAATGTTTCTGCCTCACATCTCTATCTGAGTCCAGGCAGGGCCCAGATCTTGCTTGAAGTGGTTTCAAGATGGAGCTTCCCAGGCAAAAAGCCCTCAATTATCCCAATTGTCACTCTTTGTTTCCAAACCCCCTCGATCCATACCTTTCTGGGCAAAGGTGATCTCTCTGTCCCATCTGAGCCAGGGACTTCAATCAGCATAGTCTTTCTTGCCTCCTCCAGCTACCTGTTTGCTTCCTGCTTTAGTTGTTTACATGATGCTGGGAAAGAGTTCAATCTGTCTCCCACCCCCTTGAGCCTTGGAAAACATGTTACAGGTCTATGCACGTACATGATGCTGCATGATACCATAGTAATCAAGTAGAATAGGTTATGATCATCCATAGAGAAACCTTGCATGGTGGAATTGGCATCAAATCATACAATCACAGTGCACAAGTGAACAGAAAAAACATAGATTATAACCCAGGGGTGCACAGATGTGCATGCCATGACACCCTGTGTCCCCTGCAGTCTGCCAGCCAGGCTGATAAGGAGCGGAGTGGATGAACTAGCAGGAAACCAGGCATGCTTCTATTGAAACAACATGAGCTGGTCACTTTTCCATAGAGTCTCAAATTCATATGGTGGTTAATGAAAGTTCGCAAGTGTTACGGGTCTCACTAAGTGCCCCCTCCTGAGTGCTCACCACACCACTGTGGTTGTACTCAGCTGCTGGATCCCTTTTAAGCTTCAACAGTCTGAATAAAGCCTAGGCACTGTCCTTATCTTAGGACTTCTGGGTGCCCACTCAGGGTCCAGACCTTCTAACTGATACTCTCTCCTGAGAGCTGCATGGTCTTCTGCCCAGCCAGTGGAACCGGGGATGACTTCTGAGATTGTCCCATACCTTAAACTCACCCTCTCACAGAACTCCACCAGAAGGCATGAACCCTTCTGTGTTTCTTCTTCAGGGCATCAGAGACTGTGTAGCACATAAAACATACAGACTTTCTACACAGGATTCTAACACATTATTAGTCTTTCTTTAACAGCATGAGACACACACAGATATCTACACAAAAATAACTAACCCCATACGCTTTTCTTTGCCTCAGTTTCCTCACTGCTCCAGACATTTCTTCAGGTAGAAGCAGGGTCACCTGAGGATCCTCACCATCCTTCAGTTTGGGTGCTGAAACTTGGAGCTTTGTTCCACTCTTTTGACTTTGGATTGTCCTTTCCCCTCTTCTGCACAAACTTCGGCATGTCTCTCTAACCGCTCATCTTCATATATGGTACAATAATGGCACTGCTCGTGTAGTGCTTCAGTGAAGACATTACTCTGGCAACAGGAAAAGCTCTTAATCCACCTCCTTGGAAAGCAATGGCTATGTCGGTAGGAGAAGGTCTCCCAATGATATAACACCATACATAGGGGGGAACAAGGCTGGTATAACTACATTGCTCAAGAGTGTAGATTTTTCACACTCCTAAGTGATATCGTTTTACTGCTGTTGGACTGTAATCTAGACATTGCCAGAGTCCTGCTAGAGTCTAGGTTATACATCCCACCACCTGCACCACTCTCTCTCTTCCTACTTTGCCAATGTCTACTCCTTACTCTTCCCCACTACCTTCAGACAAGAAACAAAAGTATCTTCTCCCAGCTCAAACAAAACAATGGTCCTATGGTACTCTCCACGAGGGTCAGTGAATACTGATGATCCACCATTGTCCCTGATCTGGGAGATGCATGCTTAATGGCTTGCCAGGAATAATAGATACATAGAGAGAGAAGTGCATTCATGTTATAGAAGTTTTCATAGAATCAACTTCATAATTTCAATCAGCATTCTCAAGTCATATGCACATACGCTCCCCAAATCACCACAACAAGAAAAGTGTGTGGGTCTACATCTGTGTAGCATGTCAAATGATACCACAACCCTAGTTATTTCATTGAAAAAGATAACTTGGCCAGGCAAAGGGAGATCATAATGCAAAGAGATAGACAGAGGAGTAACTAGTTTATCACAATCCAGATAACATGGAGACTTCAGTGACCTAAGAAGGGCTTGTGTACTGGAGAGCAAATATGCATTGATTCAAAAGAAAAATCTTGCTAACATACTCTTTGTATATAGCCTTCAGCTGGAAATAATACACTAAAAATATATCTGCTGATTAGGGCCACAGCACTATCCCTGACAGGGTCAGAAGGATGGGAACTAAATAATAATGCATAATCAGAAAGTAGTAGTTGCAGTGCTGGCAAAATGCCAGGATTTTTGTTTGTATTTTCAGCTTTTCTGACCCCATCAAGATGAGATCTCTGTTCTATTGTTAAGGTGCCAAGTGGAGCTGCATGTTCTCTAGAGTAAAATATCATTATGTCTGATGGGAACAAATCGTATTTTAAAATAAAAATGTATTGGAAAAAACAGTTAACAGTTATTAAACAGAAACCTATTTGAATTTTTTAAATCATTTGTTAGAACTCTTGTTTTCCAGATTAAGACAAAGGTTTAGTTTTATTCTGGATAACAATGACTAACGAATTCCTCAATAGACAACTATGTCTGTATTTTCATGTGTGGGTGGTCAGATTGAAATGTCCAAATTGAATGCATGGAACCATGTTTAGCCCATACACTACTAGAAAGCTTGATTCATGCATTATTCATAAACTGCTTCCTAAGCTGTCCAGCCAGAGCCCATTATGAGAAAGGAAACTGTGGCAATCAAACCATTTGGCATTTGCACATAATGTACAATCCTTCACAAGTTCTGTGACCCTAGATGTTTCCAAAGAGCAGTAAAAGAGGCAGTATCGTTGAAGCCAAGTGTCTCCAAGAAGAGTGAAGAAAGAAATCTGGTTAAAAATTCTGATTATTTTAAATACAAAGGGCTCCCTGAGTGCGTGGAATAATCTGGAAGTTTGTACAAGCAGGTCTTTCCCAATGGTAGAGAGCATAAAAGGGTAACAGCAGAGGAAGGAATATCTCAGTTTAGGATCTACAAAAATTCAACCTGCTGCACTATGGGTATGTTCACACACACTTCTTATTTCGAAAAAACAGAGTTTGTTTTGAAATAAGAAATGCCATGTTCACACGACATACCATTGTTTTGAAACAACAGGTTCCATTGTTTCAAAACAACGGCGGTGTTTCAAAACAACTTAAACCCCATTCCCTTTCGAAACAACGTTTTGAAAGGAGTTGTTTCGAAACAACCCCATTGGGACATGTTGTTTCGGAACAAAGTGTTCTGAAACAACATTTGACTCACAGCACCCTGGCCAGGGAGCCCTCAGCACCCAGGGTATCCCCAGCCCGGCCCCACCCCCGGCAGGAGGGGCTGCACTGGGGAATCCCGGGGCCACACTCACCCCGGTCCCTGCAGCAGCGGGCTCAGCCGGGCACCCCTGACCCCGCAGCAGGGTTTGGGGGCAGCCCCGTGGG
The DNA here is from genome assembly GCA_007922195.1 of Podocnemis expansa. Classification (NCBI taxonomy): domain Eukaryota; kingdom Metazoa; phylum Chordata; order Testudines; family Podocnemididae; genus Podocnemis; species Podocnemis expansa. Next base: position 10,945,912 of record ML681989.1, on the reverse strand, counting down.
GGGGTGAGCCACCCCACAGTGGCTCACCCCCCCCCGCCAGGGGCTGCAGCCCCCTTTCTGGGGCTGCAGGGTGTGCCACGGCAGCAGCTCACCCCCAGGGGGCTACAGCCCCCTGAAGCAGGTAACGAAATAGCAAGCCCACAGTGTGGACATGCTATTTCGTTTCCCACTTTTTTGTTATTTCGAGGGCGGTGTTTTTTTTATTTCAAAATAACTTGTTTCGAAATAATGCGTTATTTCAAAACAAGCCCTCTGTGTGTGACCATAGCCTATGAGTGCATGAAACTGAACTAGTATCTGTTTAAATGAAATGAACTAAATAAAAGCTCAAAGGAAAAAAAGCAAACTGGGCTTTTCACTCCTTCCACTTTTACAGCTTTCTCCTAGGGCACAAGCTGACAATGCATGTTGTGTTTTGCAGAGTATCTGTGCCTGGGGAGCAAGTCCTTCTCCTGAGGTCAGCACTTTCCCCAGAGTATGAGACAACAACCTGACCTTACTGATGCAAGTTCTCAAGAGGAAAGGCACAAAATCATTCTCTTTATGAAAAAGGCACAGCTGAAGCTAAAACATTGCACCACCCAAGGTGAGCACAGCTGGAAATGAGGGGGCCCTCAACATACTCCTTGTAGGCTTGGGGCTGCTTCCTCTGAAGTTAGTGGCAATTCCCAGTGGCTTCGAATAAACAGGACCAGGTACCTTCTCAGTAACAGTATTGCCAACCCCAAGTGTTCAAAAATCATGAGTCAGGCTCATCAAAAATTATGAGACTGGCTTTAAAACCATGAGACTATGTGAAAATAATAGATTGGTTATTATTTTTATTTGTCTTCTGCTTTTGGAACATTTAGGGTGCACTGGGGTCACATTTTGAAACTTTCTCCCCAGCCATGAGGCCTAGAAACTTACTTTTTCTTTAAGAATGAAGGGTGAAATCATCTACTTGACTCTAGGAGCTGGGGCTTTCAGGAAAACAATAATTATCATGAGACACATAACAAAATCATGGGAGTAGGCAACCCTGCAGTAGTCTCAGGACAGCAGGAGCCCATCCTAGGGAATGGAAATGCTTTTAAAATGCAATACAACAGATTAATTGCTAAGAACTCCTGAGTAATAAGTATTTCAATGAAACTGGGTTTACTCTTGGTGGATTAGACCAGCACAGCTGGAGTCCTCCCAGCTGTATCATGATGATGAAGGGCTTGACAACCCCTGGATTAGACTTGATTTTCTTTATCCCAGCTGGCTCTCCTGGAGAGACAGTGCTGCTGATGAGAGCTCAAAGAAAACTCTGGCAAGAAGCTGACTGGCAGTCTGGAAGACCATTGTTTTAAAGTTTCTGGATAGTTGATATTGGTTCAGTGGATTTGGGGGTTTGTTGTTGTTGATTTTTTTTGTTTGCAGGAGGGAGGGCATTTTAAACTCACTGACTCCTCTTGGTTAGCTAAGTAGAACTAAAAATGGCTATGTCTACACTAGGAGCTTAAGTTGACTTAAACTGCCTTAAGTCAATTTCAGCAACTCCAGGCTATATTTAGAATTAATTAAGTTGACTTAAGCAATTGCTTAAGTCAACTTAATAACTCCTGCCCTGTAAGTCAACTTAAGCATTTAAGTCGACTTGACGGGGCAGGGACTGTCATCTTCACCTCCCTGCGGCGTGATCGGGCTCTGGAGCCCCGATCTGGCCCCAAGAGCCCGATCCAGCCCCTGCTGTGTGGCAAGGAGCTGGGGACCATTTCCGGCTCCTAGCCCCTTGCCACAGGCAGCGGGAGCTGGTGGCCAGTTCCCACCACCTGCGAAGAGAGGCTGGGAGCCTGATCTGGCTCCCAGCTCCTCTCTGCAGGTGGCAGGGACCAGCTGCCAGCCCCTGCCACCCTGGGGCCAGATCAAAGCCCCGGAGCCTGATTGCACCCTGCGGCAGGGAGGGGGGTGGGGCCCAAGCCCAGGCTGGGGTATGTCTGCTAATGTAGACATACCCCAAGTCGACCTTGTGAAGTTGACTTAAAATAGACCCCTAATGTAGACATAGCCAAAGTTAATAAAAAACGGGCATTTATTTTATAGAATTAACATTGATATTTCCTATGATTCAGACCACAAGCTCCAAAGTAGCTTTGGCATAACACACAGGCTTCAGTGATGTTACACAAAGAATACATTTGGCCTGAGAGATTTTTGTTTGTTTAGTCACTGTACAATGTGATTTATAGCATGAAACTCTTACACTGAAAAAATTTACAAATGTATTTCCAGCAACACCAATATTAGACTAGTTTGTACCTTCTGTTGAGAGTTTTATATTCTATATAATGTTCTGATAGAAGAAATCTTCAGAAAACAGTTTTTGAAGCAAGATTTATTTTATTTTAGAGGAATAAAGCTAGATTTGTTTTAAAAACCTGCATTCCAATTATAGGAATTAATAAAAGCTGGTTACTCTGATTTCAGTATTTCCTACTTTCATTAGAGATTTTCAGTGTTCAATAGTTTTATTTCTCAAGTATTTTTAGAATATGTTTTCTAATGAATTATTTTCTACATATGAAATTGAGTACCAGTTTGTTTATATTTTCTCCAGCTACTTGAAAGACAGGGGGAAAAAAGCTTGTTCTCTGTAGATGGCCTCCCATAGAGCAGCTGCCTACCTACTCTTACAAAGACTCAGGTATGTATAATTTTAAACATGCAGAAATCATGCTGAAGTCAGTGGAACTTGCTTTCGTTCTTAAAATCAAGACTATAGTTTGTAACTGGTTATATTCCGAAACAGTTGGGTGATCCCACTGCAAGTTTGCAGAGTGCTATTTTCTAGCTAGGATACAGTCATAAGTACAGTCTGTCCTTCTGCTTCAAAGCATAACACAATCAACTATTCTGAGTGTGAAATTCTTCATATGGGGTGTAATATTGCATACTTTGGCACACTGGACCTGATCTAATACCTATTAAAGTCAATAGGAGTCTTTCCATTTTCTTCACTAGGAATTGAATTAAAGGGATGGACTTCCAGAAAGGGATGACACTTCCCTTGGAAGCATCTCACACTGTTAGAAATAAGATACCAAATGAGTTACTGTAGGATTCCATTTTGGTATGATCAATTGCTAATTTTTTTAGTTAGACAATTGATAGATATCTTTGCAAAACTTTATAACTGGCAGCAGCTCTGCTTCTACAGCATAGTGTTTCTCCCCTTTGAAAATGTATTTATTTATTCAATGAGGCAGTTAGCAGAAAACAAGATCTTTATTTTTAAAATCCCTCAGTTCACATTTCTTATCCCCCCCCCCCATGAAATTCATAATCCTGTGTTTGTGAGAGACTATATATTATACTTGGCTGTTCTGCAGGCTCTTATGATATCACAAAAGAGATGGTCATTAATAATAGAGAATGTATAGTTACATGGTGGTGATGAGTAAAATAAGCACCACTCTGACAACAGCCTTTGTGAAGAGAATGTCCTTGAATGCTTCCAAATAGGAAAATAGCCACGTGACTGAGGAGCACCTCCAAAAGCGTTGTGGCAAACAGTTTTTGTTAACAGGAGATAGAGCAAATTGGCAAAGCAAGTAAAAGTGGAGATTTATGAAATGAGAAAAAGTGTTGTAAATAGTAACAAAATTCCACAACAGGCTTTATCTATCCTACGTAAGGTCAGCATTTACAGTGCTACAATAACTCCATTATGTAGTTAATCATTACAGCCCAAAATATATGTGTGTGTTAAAATACATTGGCAATGGGTGAGGTGTTCCTTGGATTGTTTATTCCTATGGCTTGGTCTAACTGTCTCTGTGGGATATGGAAAACCCATACCCCAAAGCGATGCAATTATATTGACTGAACTTCTGGTGTAGAAAGCAATATGTCAACAGGATGACTTCTCCCGTCAACATAGAACAGGTCTGTACTGACAGTGATGAATTCATCACCATCATTTTGAACTTCCCAGTTTGATTGAGGGGTCTGTGAAGACCCCCTCAGTTGATTGGGAAGTAGGTTGAGTGACTCCATCCCCTCAACTGAAATAGCACTGAGTTGAAGAGCGGGCATTTCTGTTTGACTCTGCTCAGTGGACACACCATGGGAAGTAGGCGTTAGGCAGTTGAAGGGAGATATACAAGTTATTTTAAATAATTTACATATCTCCTTTCTACTGCTGCTGAAAACCCATGGTATGTGTAGATGAGGGCATAGCTATTGCATCTTGGGAAGATGGAGTACCAACACTGGTGGGAAAAACTCTACATCAGCGTAGGTAGCATCTTCACTCAGCAGTACAGCTTCATTGGTATAGTTGCACTGCAGCAGAACTGTTTGTAGAACTCCACATAAATACAAAATCTGTGTCTACATCCAGTCCACAGAAGTGGTACGTGAACATCTGTATCCACGGATGCAGCTATCTGCAAATGGAAAGCAAATATCCATGGATTTGCGAGCTCTAAGAAAGTGATAATCCTCATTGTATGTTGATATTCTGTTTGTCACAAGATGCACATCTGTGCACCCCCAGGTCAGGCATATTCAACCTTTTCAGGGTCACAACACAACTGGTAGGCTTCACAGTTGTGTGTGATACACTAGACCCCCCCCTCCCCAACCCATGCACCCACCACCCCAGCTAAGGCTTCCCTCACCCTACTTCAGGTCTGAGCAGGGCTGGCTCCGGTGTAGTGCCCAAAACTGGGTTTTGGCAGATTTTGTTACTTTGATTGGACAGTAAAAAAATCTGCCAAAAACAGTTTTCAGCACTACACTGCAGCAACATGTAGGTGTACATAGGTGAAGCATATTACATAGCTTGGATCCTCAGGACTCTCTCACTGAGGTTAGAGAATTACATGACAAAGGAAATGTAAATTTAGCTGCCCAGCTCAGCTAGAAGTAAAGAGAATCACACAGCACCACTGAGAGGGAGAGGCCGAGGAGGATGAGAAAACAGACACAGACAGTTTGAGAATGAGAAACTGCTGGCTTTTTGCCAGAGAAACACCATCTTGGAAGCAACAAAAGATATTCAGCCTACCCACATAGCCAGGAGGGCCTAACTGGGCTGAAAACCACCAAAGAGCCAGACTTGGGGGTAAATAAAATAAGAATAAGCTGCAGCATGGTCCCAGATAGTGCCATTAGATCAGTATGCAGTTATAAACTTTATTTTTGATTGTGGCAACTTCTGCCTGCTTTATTAAATGATTGTGCATTGATTTGCTATATACTCACTTAAAATCATATCCTGATCAATAAATTAGTGTTTGTTTTACCTAAAGCTGCGTAGACTTTAGGAGGTATGAATAAGGAAGGCTAGGCCAATCCATTTCAGTGTCACATGGACAAATGTGTGCCTCGGGAGGTTGGGGATAGGTTCCAGTCTGTAGAATGGGTGTTCCTGGTGTGGGGTCTGGGGATTGAGGGTTCTCACTTGTGGATTGCCCCATAGGTGCATAGTGGGCACACACCCACTGCCTGAGACCTATTACACACACGAGGCAGGGGTGGACTGACTCAGGAGTGAGTAGTCACCTGGCAAATTGATGTAAGTTGAGGTTCAGGATTACGGGGTCAGGTCACAGCAGCACACAGAAAAAGAACCAGGGAGCAACCTGCTAACACTGTTTGATGTATGTTCACTGAGGATGCATAAGAGTTTACTGTGATGGCATAGCCAAGGCCTGTGAAACTCTTTGAAAATTTAAGGTTCATATACAAAAGATTTTGTTTGTGGTATAAAGCCCATTGAACTCAATGGATAGACTCACCAAGTTCAGTGGGCTCTTTGATCAAATCCCAAGGCCTGAGGCGCATACTGAAGTTGATGGTAGTTTGCCTAAAGTAAAGGTGATGATCTCGGGTTATGGTCAACAGTGTGGATGAAAGTATACAAATATCTTGCCAATTTGGTGATGACACCTGGATAGCAACTTTTTGCATATATGCATTCAAATCTTGCCCTCTCATGTATGTAGGCAGCTTTCAATGGGATTTGCACACACTTGAGTGAAAGTAGCATTTGGCTCGCTGTTCTAGACTATTATGTTAATAAAACTAGCAAGTGCTCAGTTTATTATTGTGAGGTTAGTTCTCCATAAACTGTGGGTTCCCCCCCTTTTTACTGCGCACCTTTTCATTAGGCGGGGTATGTTGCATGCTTGTTATGACATATACACACTGCCCTGTACCTTTAGCCAGAACTACAACCAAACTGTGTGTGAAGCTGTTTGAATAAATATTTCCTGATTCTGAGCAGATGTGGAAGCTTTAATCCCACAAAAAAATTCTTGCAAAACTTTTGATCTGACTGGAAGGTCAGCATATTGGAAAGGTAGTGTGAGAAGTCTGACCTTGTGAGCAGCTTGGTTTTGCAGATCAGAGAGGTGGGGATTATTTGGATAAGTTTTGGGGGATTCAAACAGAAATGAACCAGATGTACTTTTTCATGCTTACCCCTATGTTGACTGGGAGGCAACTTTTCAGAACTAAAGCTGAAACTCAGTTGATTTTTTTTCTAACATGATGCTCTAAATTTTCTTCCTTTGGCAGAAGCTAAGCTTCTTCTTCAGCCCCAGATTAAATATAATTTCTTTAAACAGTAGGATAATCTTAAAGTTAACATAATTCTGCTAAATGTTTACTGAGCAGCATGATACAAGGCACGCTTCACTAATCTCTAATCTCTAATTCACATATTGTACCAGTAGGGCATAACTGACCACATGTTGGATTTCCTCTGTGAAAATATATCTGATTCTGCTTCTGGTTGTGCCTGAAGAATTGATATAACTCACCTATGCCATGTTTCTATGTAATAAAGTTTGCTGAACAATCAGGCAGGCAGGAGTGTCGCTGCCCTGGGGAAGGACCCCGGGCACCAGCCCAGGCCACGCCCCCTGGCCGCAGGCCATGCCCATGCCCTGATTCTGCACTAGGGCCCGACCTGGCCTCAGGCACCTGCTGCCACCAGCCTGGCCCCAGATCAGGGCAGGGAGTGGCAACCACAGCTGCAGGGAGCCCAGCCTAGGACAGGGCCGGAAGTGGCCGCCGCCACCACGGGCAGTGGGGCCGCAGTTCTCCCTCTGGAGACTGGGAGAGTCAGGGGCTGTGCCAGGAGTCAGGGCACTGGCACTGGGATTCAGGGCACGAGCCCCATGTGCCAGGCCCCAGCGATGCCCCTGCAGGTGGGAGAGGACAGGGAGACCTTTACTCTTGTTCATGATATGCCAATGACTTTCTTGCTATACAAGATTAGTCACTCTGCCACTTATGCCTGGTACAAAACAAAATTATGTCTGTTGATACGTTAACTTACTCTATTTTCCCCAGCATATAAACAGACTTTATTTCAATTTGTATAGGGCAAAGAAGTCAGATTGCTTGAAATCTTCTGACAAGAAAATCTTTGGCATATCATAAATAACCCCCACTTGTGTTCAGCAAACTATATTGCATTGGAACATGTGGCACTACAGTCCAAATTCAGCCCTACTGTGAATGGATGTAGCTTCATTTAAGCTGTTTTCCCCTTTTTTAAATAAGGCTGTAATTGCTTGTTTTATTTAATTATTCCTCTTATTTCTTTTGATTTGTAATATACATTGACACATATCCACTCTGACTTTAAGCACCCTACTGTTACTTAAAATTACAGAATTTACATAATCTACATCTCAGTCAACTTTATTTTTACATTAAGGTAAACAGCAAAACCAACAAAGAATGACTATCAATTCTCCAGTGCATATAGAATCATAGAAGCATTGGAATGGAGGATGCCTCGAGAGGTCATTTAGTTCAGTCTCCCAGACTTACAGCAGGACCAAGTGTTATCCTACTCTTTAAAATCTCCAGTAACAGAGGCTCCACGATCTCCTTAGGCAGTTTATTCCAATGTTTAAATGGACAGTTAGGAAGTTTTCCCACCTAAACCACCTTTGTTGCAATTTAAGCACATTGCTTCTTGTCCTATCTTCAGACGTTAAAGAGAACAATTTTCCTCCCATCTCCTTGTAACATTTTATGTACTCAAAAACTGTCATCAGTTTCCCCCTCAGTCTTCTCTTCTCCAGACTAAATAAATCCAATTTTTTGATCTTCCCTCACAGGTCACGTTTAAGGCCACCTCAGTGAATCACAGGAACAACATTCTGATCCACAGAGCCTGAGTTACGCAGCTAGGTTCCCTTTGCAATGAATGGGAAGAGAGAGGTTGCCTTAGATTGGGGGTTCTCAACCCTTTTTAGCGGCACGAAACAAATGGCAGCTTTCTCAACTGTGTGTGACATAGGACCCAGAACCCCAGGCTCCCCCCTCCCATCACCAAGGCTTCCCCTTGCTGCTGGCACTTTCGTAGGTGGCTCAAAAAAGGTGGCCCCCTCTGTGGGGAAAAAAAAATCTGCCACCACAGGGACTTTCGTCAGTGGCTCTTCCAGAAGCTGCCTCCACCACCACAAAGAGCTGCCACCATGGGAACTTTCTGAAGTAGCTCTTAAAAAGGCAGCCCCCACCACTGCAAAAAGACTGCCTCCACTAGCTATTTTGGCAGCAATGTGGAACCCCGTGCCCAGACAGCATCCTGCTGCCACAACTTGCTGCAAATCAACCTGCCACTGAAAGAAGCCCCACACCATTAGAAGAAAACCCCATGAGGGTTAGCAGTGGGGGTGGTCATTCAGTGGCAGGATGACTTACAACAACACATTCAGCTGCCGTGCCATGACACACTTTTGTGTTGTGACATTGCAGTTGAGAACTGCTGCCTTAGACAATGATCAACAAAAGCCAGCATGTGCAGTAGGAAGCCCCTGGGCAGTTGTTGATGAGAGTGCTCCACGCTGCCCCTCCCTCCAGGATAGACACTGAAGTCTGACCTGTAGAGAGGCATCTGTGTCCACTAGTGATCCACAAAAGCAGGAAGCTGCCACCTGCCGTCAGGCAGCTTAGGCACCTAAGGCATTTCTTGGGGAATTAGGAAGGTACCTGTCTTACTCTGCACAAATTGACTAGAGGAGGAAGCAGAAGAGGTAATGACTGAGTGTGGTACCCACCTTATAATTTATCTCTGTGATTAGAACACTCTCCAGAGAGGTGGAAGTTTCACTTTCATATCCTTTCCCCGCACTGACAGAGAAGGGGGAGTTGAATGTGGGTCTCCAACATCCAAAGTAAGTGCTCTAGTCACAGGGCTAAAAGTTATAAGGTGGACAGCACCACCACCACATGCTTCTCTAGATTTTGAATGGGACCCGATCTGGTGGGTGGTCTTTGAGCACACCTACTGAATCAGACCCCACACATGATTTAGGCTAACCAATGGTTATCAATCCCTGGTTCATAAACTGCTGTGGGGCTTAGGTAGGAGGTAGGCATCCAGACATGTAGAGAGCAGCAAAAGTGCACATGCCTAGAGGCAGAAATGTAGGCTCTGAGGGAACTTCTACTTTGAAAACTTCGGCCAGGTCTACACTGGCCATGGAATTCAGCAGCAGTTGAATGGAAACATGAAGCTACAGGAAATAACTTGTATATCTTTCTTTAACTTCCCTTTGACTCAGTGTTACACTTCTTAAGGGGATGGACTTACTGCATTGATTTCTGGATCAACTGAGTGGTTCTTCACTGACTGCTCAATGGAACTGGAAAGATCGAACTGACAGCAATGAATATGCTGCCATCACTGTAGACTTAGCCCTAAATACTGAGTGGTTTAGTGGCCTACAGGGACTAGTGGTAATTTTGTGATGCCAAAACTGGGATTTAGACATCTAAACCTGGGGCTTAAGTACCTAAATACCTTGTGGATCTGAGCCTATACCCCTGAGAAGGGAGAATGGGTTATGGTCAGAGTACCCTTTGCACCCATTCCCAAGGTATAGCTGTGTTAGTCTCTTCCAGCAAAATAGACAAGGAGTTTAGTGCCACTTTCAAAGATTAACAAATTTATTTATCTCATGAGCTTTCGTGGGAGAGAATCCCAATTCATCAGATACTTGAAGATCAAGCATCTGATGAACTGGGATTCTCTCCCATGAAAGCTCATGCAATAAATACATTTGTTAGTTTTTAAAGTGCCAACAGACTCCTTGTTTATTCTACACACCAGTAACTGCCAGAATGGATTCAGAATGACATAATTTAGTGCAGCCGTAGGACTACTGCAAATTAAGCTATGGAACTGGACTGATCCTGGAAAAATGAGCAACATAATATTGAAAGTTGTTTAAAAAAAATTTAAAGACCAAGATTTTGTTTTTATTCTCTCACCCATGTATCATTTAGGAGCATATATTAATCTCACTGAAGTCCAGTGCCTCTCATAAGTATTACATATGCACAGAACCACACTTTAATTCACTTTAATTGATTTGACATGAACACAGAGATTAAAACCTCTGAAGGTAAATCACAAAATATTGGCATAGACAAAGAAAGTTCCTCCAATTTGGGAAACATAAATTGAGGATGTTATTCTGGTAGTAATAATTCTAGTAATAATTGTAAAAATCTCTAGTAATAATTCTAATAATCTGTTAAACCATACAAATAAAACTTCCTTATATGAAGCCCGCTATAGGCAGTTATCCCAAAGATTTTAATACAGCCCAGTCTGAGCACCAATTCATTCCCTTGAAATTTAGACAGAAAAGAAGAATGGGCTCTGCATCTGAAATGTATATGTTGTCCACCATAGATTTATGGAAACTGAAAAAGACATTTTGACAGTATGCGGGACAATGCTTCTTCTTATTTCATATTGTGCATTCCGAAAAAAGCCATGTAGGTTAGCCTGTCATTTCGTCATACATCAACAATCTTATGCTGTTGATATATTCAATTTGCAAGGACTGCCCAACAGGAGAAATGACAAGGAACGGTTTAAACACCACAAATATCAAAAACTCATTGCAGTTTTCTGGAAGCATGGCAATAAGAGAACTGAATTAATTGGCAGGGGGGGATAAGGGTGTGGTGCAAAGTCATCCAATTACACCAACCCCCAAATTCACAAAGGACCAAATACAGAGATAGACGACTTAGCTGCTAAAATCTCAAGAGTGATGCCTTAGATTAAAAGAGGAATTCACTCAATAAAGCTGTCAGTCTAGACAAAATCCAGCACCTTTCTATGAAAAAATAAACTGTACTTCATAGCTCAGTTATAATCAGTTCTATAGATTCTGTAGTTTACAGAATGGTCAAATCTGTATGTCCTGACACATGCAAAACTCTTATTGAACGTAGGTGGAGTTTAACTTGAGTAGGTATTGAATAGAGACTGCACAGGATGAGGCCTCAGCCAGATAGTTAAGTAGTTACCCTGTAGGTATTACTGTATTCTTCTTTTGTCAGCTATCTAAATATAATCAAAATGAGTTACTAACAGAAGTTAAATATTAATTGTGTTGAATCTGGTTCAGAAAACTGTAGGCCAAACACTTACCTTAACTTTATACTGAAAGCAAAGTTTAGCATATCCATAAGTGTTTGTTGCACTGGGGCCTTACCTTGTAGCTACTCTCCTCTGGATTTCATTTATATTAAGTATGAAATCTGTATATTTTGCTGCAAGAAATTATGTGTAGATGGATCAAGAACAAATAGCAGCTGAGAAGGCATCCTTGAATGTATTATAAGCTGCCTGCCAGCCACATGCTGGCAGCTGATAGTTAGAAGCCTCCTTAATTGTTTATCTTTTGTGGTCCTCCTCATGCTGATTAAATGCTCATTCACTGCTTGATAACAGCTGACAAATTCCAGTATACTGGAACAAAGCACTCAGTTCTGTTTAGTCATATTTTGGAAAGCTGTTTATGTTCTTCTCATTTTGATGAACATGGCCCTATGATGAGCACTGTGATTATTTACAACCTAAAGAAGTGGCAAAGTATGTTTGGGTGCGGAATTTAATTAATGACAGACTGACAGCTGGTGTGAAGGGGGAGTGTGATTCCTAACTTTTCATGCACAACCTTGTTACTAATAGTGGATTGTTGCCAGCGTTAATAAATTCATTCTATGGTACATTTAAAGGCAGCTGGTGAACATCATGAGACATGTAAATTACAGAATGCATTTTTAACTAGTAAATAAAATGTAGATTAAGAGATCATTGCATAAATGTTGGCGACAACAGGAAACTAGGAATAATTACCAAAGGAGTAGCAGTGTTAGTTTACTTCAGCAAAATAAACAAGGAGTCTTGTGGCACTTTTAAAAGCTAACAAATTTATTTATCGCATGAGCTTTCGTAGGAGAAAAATTTGTTAGTCTTTAAAAGTGCCACAGGGCTCCTTGTTTGTTTTTAAGAATAGTTAGTGCTGGGAAGATCTTTAAACGGGAAAGAATACCAACTGGGGTGGCACAAAGGTTGGTATTGAAACTCGCCTCTCTTAAAGCCATATCCTACTGCTCCCCTTACATTGAGTAATGTCTAACTTTATGAGTAGGCCCACTGACTCCAACATGAATTAAGTTGTCGGAATCTGTCCTTTGTTTACTAGTGTGATGCTATTCAATTGCTGTTAGTTTTGTAGATCACACCAACAATGCAGAGCTGAAAAAACTCTAGAGATCATAAACCAACTTTGTCTGGAGATACTGGAACAAGAAGACTGATTTAAAGAGCTCAGATTCTGTGCTGATTAGAGAAGAGTCTAACACCTGACAAGAACAAATATAATCCAGGAGAGCAGCTATCTGGAAACAGATAAGCCCAAGATCCGTGGTAACTCTATTTCTAAGGCTGTGTTCACACACAGGGGGTTATTTCGATATGGTTGTTTCGAAACAACTTGTATCGAAATAACACCTTATTTCGAAATAACTTAATTCGAATTAACAGTTTGTTAATTCGAATTAAGGAAAGACGCTCAACGTGAAATAGCAGGTTCAGGCAACAGTTTTTTCGAAACAAGTTACTGTTGTTTCGAAACAACATGATCGCACGGCATTGTTTTGAAACAATCATTTCGAAACAACGTTGTTTCGTCCCCACATGGGGTTTAACTTGTTTCGAAACAACGCCGTTGTTTCGAAACAACGGAACCCGTTGTTTCAAAACAACCGTGCGTCGTGTGAACAGCCTAAATCTTATTTCGAAACAACCTCTGTTGTTTCGAAATAAGAGGGCTGTGTGAACACAGCTTAACTGAATACAGTCTGAACATGGAGTTTGACAGTGTTCGGGGAAGAAAGTCCATGATATTCTCAGATTAGTCTAGAGGGAATCCCACAGAGTGATGATAGTTAAATTATTTAGACCACAGTTCCATCACCTACAAATAGGATGTAGATATAACTCAATATACTTAAACCTCAGAGAATGCAGTTCATAGTTTTGTACACTGTGCCATAATGACATAACATCAATAGAAGGAAAACTTCCTGAAATTTGCTTTCTTTTTGAGCATTAGCTGTGGCCACATAACAAGTAAAGGATTAGGAGGGCTCCTCAGTTTAGCTCTGGTGCAACTACACTTTGACTATTTTGAGCATTTCTGGTCCCCACACTTTAGAAATATTAACACCCGTAAGTTGTGTTTTTTTTAATGAAAGCACGATAGCTTTCCATTTATTTAGAACAGATTATATACAACCATCAGTTAATTCTTACAGCTCAGTCCCTTAAGACTCACAGTATTTTGGTTGGAGGTTATCCAAGATTTCTACAGATGCTGTTATATCATTAATACTAATGACACGTCTATTATTTAAAAAATGTAGGAAACAGCTTGTAATGTAAAAACTTTATATTATGACGACGACCTTCATATCTGACACTCCTCATGTTGGATGATGTAGTGAGGCCAAAGGACCTCACTCTGGTACTGAAGGGTGTATCGCCCCCTCTTGAGCGCAGCCCTACACCTCTTCCCCAGCAGGAAGTAAGGCAGCATGCTCCGGTGGTTTCCTCCTGGACCCAATGGCAGGACCACCTGCCAGTGTGAGGGCCCTAGACTGGGACCCAGTGGAGTAGGGTGGGCCCCCTACCCTCTGCCACTGACTCCCTGACCCCCCCACCCTCCGAGGTTGGCAGCCCTCTCACCTGAGGCCAGAAGGCCTCACTATAAACTGTTTCCCTGTCCTGCCTCATCCAGGGGACCAGGGCTCAAACTGCTATTGATTTTTCCAGCCAGGACTGCAAGCTATAGATGGTTGTCCTGCTGTCCCCACACCCAGGGAACCAGATCCCAGACCTACTATTGTTTGCGCTGCCAGGAGGGGGCAAGCCCAACCCCAAGAAGGGAGGTGGCCGCAGATGGATGGACAGGCAATTCCCAGTACAATCACTTTTTCTGAACAAAGAGAACAGCTTAAATCTTTGTTTCAGTAGTTCAAAGTGCCAGTTATACTGGATTACTTTCCCTTTGTGAGCTTGGTGCTGTGGGTGATAGAGAACCAGGGAACTGTTGGGCAGATTCCATGTAGCTCTCAGAACACTGCAGGTTCAGGGATCAGATCTCATGCCTGTCCCAATGGTTAGAAATTGAGAAAGAAACTAGAGTTGTATGAAGTCACTGACTTTCCTGTCCCTGACATGGAAAAACAATAAGGCCCCATTTTTTACTATGTTTTTGAGTTTCACAATGCATCCCTATAATGGAGCCAAAGTATGAAACTCTCTTAAGCTGGTGCATTGTGATTAAAAACAACACTGTAAACTTTATTTTTACAAGCTCCAGTCATTCAGTTTAAATGATGGTGCCAAGGTTTGTCCTTTTCAAATAAACAAGATGAGCCTCTTCTCCAAGCACCAAGTTCATAGCTGAGAACAAGAGAGTTAAAAAGAGCCTGTTTCATTACAGTGTAGTTTGCATAATTACCCCTATGTTGCCATTGTGCAGCTGCTTCTATTTGTAGGTGTTAAACACTGGGCAATATTTTTGCAGAAATACTGTAATTAAAAAGAAAAACCACAGTAACACAAATATTAAGAAGCTACATTGTGAACATGTCACATTTAGGTCATCCTTCTGTTCCATTTCTGATAGTTCTACTTGCTGGTTCATTTGTATCGTGTTTGTGACTTTGTACTTACACAGTCCAAGTGCTTTCTTTATTAGGCTCTAGTGATTATAGCAGGAGAATGGGATTATTATTTGCCTCTACCACTGACGTTCTGTCCTTGGACAAGCTACAACCTCTCTATGACATCCATAAAAGGACATAAATTACCCATCTCACAAGGATGCTAAGGGGCTTAATGCATTAATATTTTTAAAGCTGGATGAGGTATTCAGATGGAAGGTGCTGTAGACAGGCAACGTGGTATCTGCTTAATGATACTTTTATTTTAAAAGAAAAGTACACACTTTTCATTATTTAAAACTTAATATTCCAGTTACAAGAGAGGTTACATAATGTAGCCTTGGGCAAAAGGGTTTCCTCTGGGGTCTCTGAAGAATGATGACATGAAGGACATCCATCCACGCCTTCCCAACCTATGCAGCCCAGTCCCATAGAGTGAATGCCATGCAGAGGTTTTTATGAACTCATGGGAGATGACACTAGGAAGCTGACACTATTCGCTTGCCCAAGGCCACTAGGGTCGGGTCCCTTAACACTCACAAAAACAAAGGTCATGAACTCTCCTGACATCTGTCTCCTTTTATTTCACTTGTGTCCTGTTTTCCTTTCAAGATGCCTTCCAGACAGTAGTCAGTGAGCAGATTATAATGAGCAAACAGTCATACATTTAACTCTTTTGGATTCTTTGCTCAGCTTTGGCATTTAAGTAACTCCTCTCAGCATTAATATTATTTCCTTTTGCATGATTGTGGTAGTCACGACTCCCTAGAATACTGTAGCAATTTGAACACAGGCATGGAGGATATGTATGGAAAGCAAACATGATCTACCTTTTTTTTCTAACATGCATGTATCAAGATAATGTTTTCTCAACAATATGGAACAAGGAAATTTATTAGAATCAGGGATCAATATGATCCCTAAAGCCCATCTTTGAGTATGTGCCTCTCTTTGTTTTACTATGAAGCCTCTGCCCAGAACTTTTCTCAGCCTCCCTCTCACCTACAGATTTAAGGAAACATTACAGATATCATCATGAGATCACATTCTGGGAATCTGGTCATCTGCTTCTCCAAGCCCTTCAGAAGCTGGTCCTCTATAGTCAAGCTCTGCCTGCAGACACTTATCAAGCCATGCTGCCTAACCTCCATTCAGAGGCCAGCTACCAGGTTGCTCCCTGCTTTCTATGGCTCACAAAAGCCTGCTGGAGATTTCCAGTTCCTGATTTCCAGTGCCATCTGAAAGGTTTTGCGTGTTCTTTGGTGTTGCAAATTACAGAGCTGACAAGATGCTGATACCATTTTACCAGGATGGTCTGTGGTTCCATGTAGAGGTGATCAAAAAATGGGATTTTTTTCGTGGAAAATGTTAAAGAAAATGTGGGGGAAAAAAGTTTTCGTCAAAAGCTTTACTTTTGAGTGAAAATGGAACATTGAAATATTTTGGCTGAAACCAAAAAAGTTTCAGTTCAGGAATACTGCTGCTGTGCCGCATGAATTGTAGTTCAGGTGCCTCATGCTCCTATTCTTCTCGGGACTGAGCTTTCTGTGTGGACTACATATCCCTTGATGCACTGCAGTCTCCTCAGAGGGTGAGGAAATTGTATCCTGGGTCTCTCTGAATATGGTGCATCATGAGAAATGTACCATAACAAAGAATGGGGACCTAAGGATATTAATATTTAGTTGGTTCCCACATGGTATGATATCTGACTCAATATCCAAATCAAAATATTTGGATGTTTGGTGCATGATTTTTTGTATGAAGAGAAATTCTTCAGAAAGGAGACACTTTTTGCATGAACAAGCAAGGAGTCCTGTAGCACTTAAAGACTAACAAACTCAAATTTAAATTTGTTAGTTATTAAGTGCCACACGGCTCCTTGTTTGTTTTGCTGACCTAGACTAACACAGCTGCCCTTTTGGAAATTTTCATGTAAAAATTTGTATAGTTGAACACACTATGTTTCAGTCAAAAAGCTAGACAGATAGTTTTCAACCAGTGCTAGTGCCAACCTTTTCCTTCAGGCCATTTAAGGAGAAACAGGGTTGTCAGTGCAGGAGGACACCTATTAAATCAACCAACTGATTACAATATAGCTGTCAGGATATCTTGAAATACTTTTCAAAATGACTTAAGTTTTTTTCCAATCTTGTATCTCATTAAGTTTCCTCAGGATGCATTCATGAACAGGATGCACATCACGTTGAGTTTATTTTGGTTTCAACCTGGTTCTACCTGGACTCAAGTACTTTATGAATGCTTGGGTTTACAATGCCTCTGCTGTTGGTAAATTTGTAGATAAGGCCAGTAACAATTTTCTAGTCATAAATACACATTCTCTTGTCCATTGAGGAATCGAGCTTTCCATTAGCCCCTGAAGTAGCTTACATTGAGTCAGTATGTTATGCAAATTTAGCACATTTTATCATCTCTTACTCCAGGTCTGCATCTGATCTAATTTACACTCTTGACATTGATAAATTCCTCTCACAAGCTACATTCTTTCTGGGGGCTAATTTATTCACTGTGCTGTATTTTAATCACAATAAAATCCTAGGAACAGAATAAGTCTTCTTCAACTCAGTCAGAAAAGCATTTTTGTGTTATTAAGGGCAATTTATAATGGTCTTCAAATGAACTGAGAGCAAGAGTGCAGCAATCATACCAAATAGTAAGAGACTGATAATAAGAAAGCGTCTTGTTGTAGGAAGACTTACAATAATATGTTTATGAAAAAATTTTTTGAGCTAGATGGAACTTAATTAAGTACAGTTCTCAAACTGTGCATTTAGGCGTACTCTAAATTATGTTTCCGGAGCGGTAACCATGTTAGTCCGTGTACAACAAAAGCAACAAGAGTCCTGTGGCACCTTTATAGACTAACAGATTTCTTCAGGCATAAGCTTTCATGACTTCCAACCACTTTCATGCACCTGATGAAGTGGGTTGAAGCCCATGAAAGCTTATGTCTGAAGAAATTGTTATTCTTTAAGGCTATGTCAACACCCTGAAGCTTAGTTCGGACTTCCTTAGTCTGGACTAAGCAGTTCCTGGTTAGCTCAGACTAAAAAACCTGGCTAGTTTAAACTAAAAAGCCAAGGTTAGTTCAAACTAACTTCCTAGTGTAAACAAGGATCAAATTAATCCCAATTAAACCTCCTTAATCCAGACTAATTTGCTAGTGTAAACACAGGCTAAGGTGCCACAGGACTCTCATGTCTAAATTATATTACTGAGTCATGCACACAACTTACTTTAATGTTAGTCAAATGTATTAAGAGAAATATATCCCCCTGTAGATGTCAAACTTCCTGAAATGCTATTGTAAGACAGTATTTACATCCCCTTTGTCATGAATATTGTGTCTAGGAGGAAATAAGTGAATGCTTCTCTATGGGTGTGTTCACACAGCCCTCTTATTTCGAAACAACAGAGGTTGTTTTGAAATAAGATTTAGGCTGTTCACACAACGCACGGTTGTTTCGAAACAACGGGTCCCGTTGTTTCAAAACAACGGTGTTGTTTCGAAACAAGTTAAACCCCATGCGGGGACAAAACAACGTTGTTTCGAAACGATTGTTTCGAAAGAACGCTGTGTGAACGTGAAACAACGGTGACTTGTTTCAAAATAACTGTTGCCTGAACCTGCTATTTCGCTTTGAGCTTTTTTCCTTAATTTGAATTAACAAACTGTTAATTTGAATTAAGTTATTTCAAAATAAAGTGTTATTTCGATACAAGTTGTTTCGAAACAACCGTATCGAAATAACCCCCTGTGTGTGAACACAGCCTATGTGAGCAGCCTTACTAGCCTTATCTACACTACACATGTAGACATTTAATTCATTTTTATTACCATGATCCAAAGGGACAGCCATGTTAGTCTAGTTCATTAAAACAAACAAACAAGGAGTCCTGTGGCACTTAAAGACTAACAAATACATTTAAATATATATAATAAATTTCTGTTAGTCTTTAAGTGCCACAGGACTCCTTGTTTGTCTTATTATCATGGTATTTTAGCCTTTTTACTGTATAACAGGGGTCTGCTACCTATGGCTCTGGAGCCAGATGTGGCTCTGTGGCTCTCCCCTTGCAGCTCTGGGCATCAAGTTCTCCACTGCCACCAGGGGATCCTGGCAGTGTTCCCTCTAATTTTTTATAGGCTGTGTGAGCAAAAAATTTCTTTTGTGCAAATTTTTGGAACCAGCATCCAAATTTGTGCTCACTCCAGTGAGTGTGGTCAAACTTGTGAGTGCAACAAAGTGTGTATGATGCAAATAATGTCTAAATTTTACTTTGATAGGGTGATGGAAATGATTTTATAAATTACAAAACCTTAGTTGATACATGCTACTTGAAATCGCCTTCTTAAAAGTAGCATTAAAATATTAGCACTGTTGAATTTTTTTGTGCGCACTCTATTTTGTTGTGTGCACAGGTTTCACAACCTGTGTGTGCGCGCACACTCACATAACTTAGAGGGAACATAACCTGCAGGCAGTCCGCTCCTGGCTCTGGGCTCCCACCATACCACTGGGGGATCCTGCAGGTGGCCCACTCCTGATCCCAGGCTCCCACTATCCCCAGGGGATCCTGCAGCAGGCACCCTGGCCCAACTCCCAGCTCCCTCAACCAGCAGGTTATACCTATTGCAGCTGTCAAAACAATTGGCCATTGAAGGAATTTTGTAAAATAGTTCTTCTTGTCTTTTGGGTTGCTGACCCCTGCTGTAGTATGTGAGTGCCTCTGCAGGTATTTACTGGCCGGCAGGGTGCTCAGTGGGAACATAGGAATTGCTATACCGTATCAAAGAAGTGATCCATCCAGCCTGGTATCCTTTTCCAACACTGCCCAGCATCAAAAAAAAAAAAAAAATTGGAAGAATGAACACTTGTGGAATAGCTTGCTCCTAGCAGAAACTTCCTTTCTAATCTTAGGCTGTTAATGACTGATTTGTGTCCTGAACTGTGAGATTTTATGGCCTTGGTAGTTTTGTGTCTTGCCTTTACATATATAAGGGATATTCTCAGTAGTGGCATAGTGAAGGGCAGGGGGGGGAAGCCCCTGGGCACTGGACTGTGGGTGAGGACACATGTCCCGTCCAGTCCTTCACAATGTGCAAGGACAGGGGGAGCTGGAGGCTCTTAGTGGAGGTTGTATGAAGCCCAAGGGCAGGTGGGGGGAGCTGCGACTGATGAAGGGGAGCTCTCCCCACACTATCCCCTGTCCAGGGGGTGAGGCTGCTATGCCTGACCTGCCACTAGGCTTTGAGGCTGGAATTGTAGAGGTGGGTGCCACATGGCAGGTAAATGCAGGCTCTGTGGCTGCCATGAGAAAGTCCTCCACACAGGAGGAGGAAACCATTGTGTGTGTCCCCCTAAGATTCATACACCATCTCCCTGGAGCAGCTGGCAGGTGGTGTGTTCTTATGGGAGCTGGGCACACCTCCTGCCTTGCACAGGGTGAAAGGAAAGCATGAGGCCTGGAAGAAGTGCAAATGCAGGTTTGACCCCCTGGGCACACAGACCCATGGTATGCCAATGATTCTCAGTCTGCATAATAATACATAATTTTTTTAATCCTGCTAATTTTTTTATCCTTGACCACAGTGATAAATTCCAAAGGTTAGTTATTAGTGGTGTGAAAAAGGTTCCTAACCAAGCCTTGTACAGGAATATACATGCCCAACTCCTAATTACTTCAGTGGGGCACTAATCATACATCCCGTGTCAGATTTTGCAAGGTGTAGTGATTGCATGAGGATGGGGCTGAAGGGAATTCAATTTCAAGGGTTCTAGTATGCCTTTATAAACTAAATTACATTGGATTTATGTATCTCTATTAACAAATATCCCATCTTTATAAAAAGAGTTTTTAAAAGTCTTATTCTTAATCCTTAGTGAAATATTCACATAACATGGAGTATTTAGTTTTTAGTCAATCCTTTGTTCTTTAAAGTTTTAGTGACTTATAGTTTGTGTTTGGCAGGTAAACAGTGACATCTGCTGGTGAATATTTAAGAAGGCGCACGGAGTGCCTAGACTTGTCTCCCAACAAATTCAATTAGTTAAATTTATAACAGTTGTATGAAATTGCATAAGAAATAATCCCATTATTTTTTCTTCTTGAGGATGTAGAAAAGTATTCATTTTATGTCCATGTTTTTACTTGTTGGGGAGGAGGTTGCATGTTTATCTAATTAAGTTTTATTTTGGCAAAGTCAGATCTAAACAATCATTAATGATTTAATTAAAGCAATGATACAGATCATTAAACCAGCGCTGCCTTTATGCTGTTCATTAGACTTTATTTAACTTGTATTTGTTCTTTCAAGTATTGCAAGGTTTTCACTGGTGCCTTTCTATGATTTAACAACTTCAGCCCAATGACCCATTGGTTTGGGAAACTTTATATGGGGCTTCTAATGGTGTTATGTCACAAGGCTGAGCCTTCTCATTTAGGCAATCTGCTGCACTAAATGGTTTCTTCCTTTTACTTTCCCAGCATAAGAGCTCCTATGTGTCCCTTGTTGTCTCCTCTTTTATTACATTATTATTTAAAATACTGTATATTTAAAAATGAAATGTCAGTGTGGAATTGCACGTACAAAACTATACTGATGGCTGTGTTCCTACACAGCCAGTGTGGTCCATCTCCAATTCCATTGTAAAGAAAGTGAAAAACCAGCACAGTGTAATTGTTCTGTCAGAATTACACAACACTGATATTCTCTTTCTAAAATTTGCCTGGCAAGTGTGGACCTAAACATCATGAGAGAATAGATTCTGTGACAAACTGCAGATTGTAATTCTTTGTTTTTATAGTTATCTATTTGTTATTCAAACATCTCATGTTGTCATTCAAAACTCCCAGAAACAAGATCAAGACACCATACCAGATTTTCTCATGAGTGGTATCCATGTGCCTAAATGTGTTATGATGGTAATGAGCAACTCTCCATTTCCTACAAGTTCCTGGTCACTTTACATCTACTTTATTCTGAAAGAGATCCAGTAAAGAGAAGTGTGGGGTTGTGATCTGAGTACAGAATGAGGAACTAGAAAGGGTAGTGTTGTGTAAATCTCTTGACTGTTTTTTTTTAATTTCCTGTAATGCTGAGAATAGCATTTGCCTACGTCACAAAGGTGTTGTGGGGACTAATTAATTAGTCAATATTTGCACAGTGTTTTGAAGATGTTATGCTACAAACATCATCAATAATAATTTTATAGTTGGCAGGTAATTGCTGACCTAGATACAACTTTATTGGTATGTTAATGACTATGAATATGTAAGTGGAAAAATGGAAGCCCAGGGAGCTGGATGGATATAATAAAGTTTGCCAATTTTTTCTCAGACCAAAACAGACTTTCAACTCAGTCCTTTTGAATTGTCCATATGGTTTTGACCAAACAACTGTTTGCTAACCTGAAAGAAAGAAAATTGCTTAAGGTCTAGAGATTCTGCTGCAGGAAAAACTGGGCTGCTCACTAGATACTTCCCATGCCCCATCTCACTGTCCTTAGGAGGGAGGTCTGGAAGAGGGAAAATAATTAGGACCATCTTGGACTATAGGATCCAGAGGAGCTATGGCCATTACCTTATGAAGAGGACCACTTCACCCTGTTACCATGACCTTCCTTAGCTGTCTGCCACTTGTTTGAATTTCATATTGTGGTGCTGCTTAATAAATTGCTTGTTATACTGTGACTTTGGTAAAGCTGCTTCCTGTGGAACATGAGGGCCCAGGTCCAAGTCATCATACTTCCAGTGAGGTGTAGGATGAACAGTTGATGCCAGCCCCACGATAGGGGACTCCACTAAATAATTAATAGTTCAGGGCTTTTCAAACCTTTTTAGAATGTGGATCACACCTTAACAGAAAAGTTGTTGCATGGACACTTCCTCTCCGACTCTTTTTCTTCTTTCTTCAGATGGAAGGAAACTTGCCTGATGTCCAGGGAAG
Source organism: Podocnemis expansa (assembly GCA_007922195.1). NCBI lineage: Eukaryota > Metazoa > Chordata > Testudines > Podocnemididae > Podocnemis > Podocnemis expansa. Next base: position 10,922,907 of record ML681989.1, on the reverse strand, counting down.
TGAAATGAGTGTATCATTCAAAGATGACACCTTAACAAGCATGTAAATTGACAAAAAGAGCAAGTAATTTGTATGTTTCTCTCTATAAAACTGAATATCCCTTTGCAAAGATTGGTGTGTGAAATGAAAGTTATTCACCAAACAATAAATCATGGGACTAGAAAAGGAAATAGCTGAAGATACTTTACATATGCGATGTACACGCTTTGCACTCTATACTCCTACGCCTGATCACGTTCAGACTCATACTCACTTTGCTCAAAAACTGGCATTTCTCCAGCCAGAGGGCTGAAGCCAGTGACCACTGTCCCTTTGTACCTAAGAAGAAGCATGAAGCAATCCTTTATACTTTTCCTACAAAAGGTGATTGATTGTGTGCCAGTTGCAGCTACAGTATAGCTTTTTGCAGCATTTATGCATTTTGTATTGTGGGCAGAGTGGTCTGTTCTCTATCCTCTATTTTATTTTTTTCCTTTTTTAATTTCCATTGCAGCTTTGGAGTATTGCAATGAGATATACACTGGTCCTATAGGGGGCAAAAAGCAAAGCACAGCTTTAAGTTCTGAGCACTGAGCAAGGACATCCTGGGGAATGTAGTCCTGGGGGACTGATGGGAGATGTTGCACAGGAACCACGCGATGATAAAATAGGCCTATATAAGACAAACGTCATGCTTAGTCTGTAAGAAAAAATATGGGATAAAGTCTGGTGTGAAATTCTTCATCAAGAATATTGGAGAACAGTCCAGAAGGGGCTGTGAAGGGTCAAGAGCTACAAGGAAGGGTAAGATATTCATTGCATGATCATTACATGGAAGGCCAGGTACTTCAGTTTATCAAAGGCTGTGTTGGGACCTTGAATAAGGGCTGGAGACAGATGGACCCCCAAGGAGACATAAAGGAAGGGTGTGTGAGGAAAGGGAAGTAAAGATGGCTGGAAAACACTACTTTTTTTTTTTTAAGTGGGAACTTTGAAAAAAAATCTGTTAACTTTCCATGAAAATATTCTGTTTTTTTAAACAGAAATTGAAGCATTTGGCTTTCTGATTTTGGTGGTGGTGTGTTGTGCGCATTTTGTGGTTTATTTTGTCAAGAAAAATCAAATTTTGATCACAACAGACTTTCTGTAAATTTTCATTTTGGTCAAATCCACTTTTCTTTTTTTTCTTTGCTAGTGAGGGGGGAATAATAATAATAATAATTATTATTATTATTATTATTATTATAAAAACCCTGACCAGCTCCACATAGAAAACTTGGGATAGGAACTGAAAACTAGCTTCTTGTGTTGAGCATCAAGGTTGGGGTTTTCCAGGTTTCCCAGTCTTCGCATTAACAGTTGTGAAAGCAGGGTGGATCCTAATGAAGAAAGCACTTTTTAACTGGGTGGCCAGGAAAGGACTAAGGAAGAAACTGTTTAGCATAAGGAGAGGAAACTACTCTTCCTATCAAACAACCCTGCATTGCCAAAGCAAAAGGCGTCACCCGGAAAAGGAATCATCAAGCACCCACCACTAACAGAGATGAATGACTACCAAACTCACAGACATTTAAAGGATTGTTTGTGTTTGGATTTTTTAATTTGCTTTATTGTCATCACTCAGCACTCAAAAATCATGAGATTTTCAAAAATAATTTTGAGTTTTTCTTATTTGCCCTCTGGTTTCTGAGCTTTTGGGGGTCCACTTGCTTCATATATTCAAGTTTCTCCATAATCATGAGGGCTAGAAATAGACCATTTTAATTAAAGATGAGATTCTCATGCAGTCACTTGATTCCAGCAGCTGTGGCTTTAAGGAAAAGACAAGGATTTGTGATTAAATAACAAGAATTGGCAGTACTATATTCCACCCAGGTCAGAAGAACTCTGTGATTTGGCCACATGGCAAAGTTACATTACCAGAAGGGAAATGGAAGCAAAAATTAACTTACTGACAAAGGGCGACCATTCCAGAGAGAAAGCCAAGAAGGCACCAGTAAGGAAACTGAGTCAGCAATGCCAAAAATGTAATGGTCTGCTACAATGAAATCTAGTATGCATGGCTTGTTTTTCAATACTGTACAGAGTATATGTTTCTCCCTCTTTTCTGCTCCATTCATTACCTACTTCTGATCATGCATTCCTACAGAGAATACTGGTCAGAGATTACTCACACTATTTTTCTGATATGAACTACCTGTAACAACTTGTGTTAGGAGGCTGCAGAATTACGTTATGTTGGGGTTTCCAATAGATGGGTAAGATGTTCTACTCTCTATTCTGCTTTTGTCTATGGATAGCATTGGAAATAATGAATTAACCATGCCTGCTGAAATCATGACAGGAAATTTCAAAGCACCGTGGTGCTAATGAGCACTGATGAGGCTGGTGGGTTGTAGTGAAGGCCCAACACTTCTATTAAATGCATAAACATTCAGCGTTGCCTGAGTCTTGAGACAGGTGACAGCACAGACACTCCCATTCTAACATTATGTCATCCCACTAACATAGGCCATGCTAGTGGCATGATGTGAGTCTTACAGCAACACTTCCATTGTTCTGAGGTGTCTGAATTTCTCAGATCTGTACAATAAATAATGCCAAACTAACATGAAAAGTCTGACTGAGAAACCTGTCGTCTAACACAGCGGTTCTCAACCACTGTATCACGACAGAAACGTGTGTTGTGGCACAGAGGCTGAGTGTGTTACCAGGTAGCAGCCTGCCACTGAAAGCCCAACTCCGCCACTGAAACCCTCAGCAAGGAGTAGAGCTTTGGTATCAGGTTGCTGCCTCTTTATGAAGCTCCAACTGAAATAACCAGCAGCAGCAGCTTTCAGTGGTGGAGGGGCTGTGACATTGGCTGGATTAGGCGGACCATTTATAACATTTATCATCATTTATAACATTTATAATTTTCTGAGTATAAAGATATTGTTTATGTGCATGTGCCATATTTGTATTGGAAGTTACGGATGCAATGTTTAATATATGTATTTCAGTTTGTGCTGTGTTTCTGGGAAACACCCTAGACCGGATGGCAGCAGCAATAGCTTGCTTAATGGTCCATTAAGGGAACTCACAGATACAATAGGCACAGGAGTTGAACCCAGGGTTACACCTGATGAGTCACCAGAACTTGTTCATGTCATTGGCTATGTCTACATTGCACAGCATTTTCAAAAAAAAAACTTTTTTGAAAAAATTATTTCAAAATATTTTTGAAATAATTATCTCAAAATAACTTTTTTCAAAAATGCTTGAGAATGGTCCAGGGACTGGATCCTTGTCCCAAAATACTGCAGCTTTTTTTTTTTTGAAAGTGAAAGTCTACGCCAGACTTTCTTTTTTGAAAAAAGAAAGCCAATGGAAGTGATAGACATGCTTTTTCAAAAAAAGCCTTTGCCATGTCCAGCAATAGCTTTTTCAGAAAAAGCCGTCTCAAAAAAGGCTTTTTTTCCTGAAAGGTAACCAGGTTTAGCGTTGGTGAAAAAGCGTGCCAGTATGTCGAGATCCCAGCGCACTTTTTTGAAAAAGCTAAACCTGACAGCTTTTTCAAAAGAAAAAGCCTTTTTCAAGACAGCTTTTTCAACAAAAGGCATCACTGGATGCGGCAAAGGCTTTTTTTGAAAAAGCCTGCCTATCCTTTCCATTGGGTTCCTTTTCTTGAAAAAGAAAGTCCGGTGTAGACTTTCACTTTCAAAAAAAACTAAAGCTGCGGTATTTCGGGACAAGGAACTGGTCCCTGGACCGTTCTCCTGAAATAGCATTTTTGAAAAAAGTTATTTTGAGATAATTATTTTGACTATATTTCAAAATAATTTTTTCGAAAAAAGTTTTTTCAAAAATGCTGTGCAATGTAGAGGCAGCCATTCTGAACATCATCTTATTCCTGTTAACTTCCGCACAAGCAGGGGCATAAAAGGCAGTTGCATCTCATCCGCTTTGTCTTCAGTCTTCACCTACTATCTTTGGATCTATTCATCTATAATTGAAGCTGTGAAACAAAGGACTGAGCATGAGCCTCTACACTGCAACTACACAGCGCTGGGAATCCAGGTCAGCTGGCATGGGCCAGCCACAGATGTCTAATTTCAGTATAGCCATAGCCTTTGAGGCCTGAAAAACAACAGATTTAGCTTGCCTTTCTGTTCACAGCATTGTTGTTAAGAGGTGAAGTGGTTTTGGCTGGCTAGGCCAGACTCAGTTTAAACAGAAGATGTGCAGGTGAATGAGCTCCTGATGGTGTGGCTGATGCGGTTAGGACCTGTGATGGTATTACTGGAGTCAATGTGTGGGCAGAGTTGGCAACAAGGTTTATTGCAGGGATAGGTTCCTGGGTTAGCATTCTCATCATGTGGTGTATGGTTGCTGAAAAGTATTTCCCTCAAGTTGTGGGGCTGCCTGTAAGCAAGGACTAGCCTGCCTCCCAAAGTTTGAGAGAGTTAGGGTCATCTTCCAGGATAGCTTTTAGATCCTTGATGATGGATGGGTTGGAGAGATTTTAGTTGGGGGCTGTAGGTGATGGCCAGTGGTGTTCTGTTGTTTTCTTTGTTGGTCTGTTCTGTAGTGGGTGACTTTTGGGTACCCAGCTGGTTCTATCAATCTGTTTTTTCACTTCCCCAAGTGGGTACTGTAGTTTTAAGAATGTATGATAGGGATCTTGTAGGTCTTTGTCTTCTGTCTGAGGGATCGAAGCAAATGTGGCAGTATCATAGGACTTGGCTGTAGACACTAGATCATGTGTCTAGGGTAGAAGCTGGAGGCATGTAAGTATATACTGTGATCGCTTTGTTTATAGTATAGGGTGGTGTTAATGTTGGCCATCCCTTTTTTGTATTGTAATGATCCAGGAAGTGGATTTATTGTGTGGACTGATTCAGGCAAAGGTTGATGGTGGGGTGGAAATTGTTGAAATCCCAGTGGAATTCTTCAACAGACTGTTTCTCATGGGTCCAAATGATTAAAATGTCATCAGTGTAGCACAGATAGAGGAGAGGTACCTAGGGGCAAGAGCTGAGGAAGCAACATCCTAAGCCAGCCATAAAAATGTTGGCATACTGTGAGGCCATGCAAGTACCCATAGCCATACCACTGACTTGAAGGTATAGATCATCTTCAAATCTGAAGTGGTTGTTGATCAGGACAAACTCACAGAGTTTGGCTACCAGGCATGCTGTGTCATCATGAGGAAAACTGTTCCTGTTGGTCTATGGTCCATCTTTGTGTGGAATGCTGGTGTAGAGAGCTCCTACATCCATAGTGGCTAGGATCAGAAGCGCCCCTGGCCTGGGAAAAGACCTGGGGCTCAGCACGCTGGAACTCGGAGCTTGACCCACGTGAGCACCCTGCCACCACAGGCAGCCCGGCAGCAGCACTGGGATTCAGGCCTCAAGTCCCGTAAGCCTGGCGCCAGTGACACCCCTGACTAGGATGGTGTTTTCTGGGAGATCACTGATGTGTTGTAGTTTTCTCAGGAAGTCAGTGGTATAACGAACATAGCTAGGAGCGTTGGTGGCTTAGGGCCTGAGAAGAGACTCCACATAGCCAGACAATCCTGCTGTAAGAGTGCCAGTGGGGTGTCTAGGATTCCCAGGTTTGTGGATCTTGGGTAGCAAATAGAAAACGCCTGGTCAGGGCTCTAGGGGTGCATCCATTTAGATTTGTTCCTTTGCTTCTTCAGGGAGTTTCTTAATCAGATGTTGTAAATTCTTTTGGTATTCCTCAGTGGGATCAGAGGTTAGTGTTTTGTAGAACATGATGTTTGAGAGTTGTCTGGAGGCCTTCCATTTGTAATCCAATCTATTCATGATGACCACAGCACCTCCTTTGTCAACCTCTTTAATTATAATGTCAAAGTTGTTTTTGAGGCTGTGGATGATGTTGCATTCTGCCCAGCTGATTTATGGGACAACTGATGCTGCTTGTCTACAATGTCAGCTTGTGCACAGTAGCAGAAGCACTCCATGTAAAAGGCTGTAGGAGAAAGTAAAAGGTTAAGAAAGATAAGTAGAAGCATCTAGGCATTGGCTCAAGGCCTAACGAGGCAATCCAGGAAAGTGGGCCTGAATGGCATGCACACTGGGCATGAATTGAAGGGAGCACAAGACAGGTTGCGAAAATATAGTCTCATCAAAATTGGCACAAATATTTGGATATGGATAAAGATGAGAATGTACTTGGAGAAAGGTGGTGTTAGCCCAGTTTCATGGCAAAAGAGATAAGGAGGTATGCTGTGCCTAAGTGACCTGTGCAAAAGAGAGGTTAGGCCGAATCATGACACCTTGATGGATGGACCTATCAAATTAAGGGGTGGCATCAAAGGAGGGGTGCACAGATGGAGTAAGGGAAAGGCAGATAAGGTGTAAAAGTAGGAACCCCAGAGCTCAGACTTTGTGCAGCGAAGAGGGTGACAGCGAGTCTTGCTGTCAGTTGAGCTGTTCCGTTGCATTGAGAGCACTAATGCTGCCAACAAATCTGTTGATATGAATTATTTGCCATCATACTATGTTGCAATAAAGCCTAGCCTGGCACCTTCGTTTCTACAAAGATCCGTGGTCATGTTGGCTTCCTCGATCATGAGTGTTGCCTCAGTTTACCTCTTGCACACAGGGTACGCCTAGGCTCCAGATCACTGGGCTAAAGGAGTTCCCACTAGAGATCTGAGCCAAAGATAACCTAAAGCATTAACCAATGGAGCACCTCAGCTTAGGATACCCAGGCTAACTCAGTCCCTGCTTAAGATCCAAGCCAGGCTCTAGATCACTGGGCTAACAGAGTTCCCACTAGTGATCTGAGCCGGGGTAATCCTGAGGGAGCATGCCTTCAGAGGCTCAAGCATGCATTCACACATGCAGCCAAACTGATATCGGCACTGGACACAAAACAACACTGATAAAAACACTGACAGAGAAACATCTTGTTCGACATGCTGACTGCACTCTGCCCAATGTACCGCAAAGTTAGTCTATTTAGACCATCAGGAGGACTCCATGCAGAGTTCTTCTTCTTGTAGCGTTACCGGAGATAGACTACCACAGCTAACCCTTTGAAATTCAAGAACATGAATGCAAATCATGCCTGACCAACCTCATCGCCTTCTATGATGAGATGACTGGATTTGTGGATGCGGGAAGAGCCGTTGATGTGATATACCTTGACTTTAGCAAGGCTTTTGATACGGTTTCCCACAGCATTCTCATTGGCAAATTAAGGAAGTATGGGTTAGATGCATGGACTGTAAGGTGGATAGAAAACTGGCTAGAACAACGGTTTCAGCGTGTAGGAATCAATGGCTCCATGTCAAGTTGGCAGGCAGTAACAAGTGGTGTGCCCCAGGGGTCGGTCCTGGGGCCAGTTCTGTTCAATGTTTTCATTAATGATCTGGATGATGGGATAGATTGCACACTTAGTAAGTTTGCAGATGATACTAAACTGGGGGGAACGGTAGACACCCTAGAGGGCAGGGACAGGATTCAGGGAGACCTAGACAAATTGGAGCAGTGGGCCAAGAGGAATCTCATGAGGTTCAACAAGGATAAGTGTAAAATCCTGCACTTGGGACGAAAAAACCCCATGTACTGCTACAGGCTGGGGAGTGATCAGCTAAATAGCAGCACTGGAGAAAAGGACCTGGGAGTCATGGTGGATGGGAAGCTAGATATGAGTCAGCAGTGTGCTCTTGCTGCCAAAAAGGCCAATGGCATACTGGGCTGCATCAGAAGAAGTGTTACCAGCAGATCAAGGGATGTGATCATTCCCCTCTATTCTGCACTAGTGAGGCCACATCTGGAATACTGTGTCCAGTTTTGGGCTCCCCACTACAAAAAGGACATGGACAAATTAGAGAGAGTCCAGAGGAGGGCAACCAAAATGATCAAAGGGCTGGAGCACAAGCCCTATGAAGAAAGACTGAAGGAACTAGGCTTATTTAGCCTGCAGAAGAGAAGACTGAGGGGGGATTTGATAGCAACTTTCAACTACTTGAAGGGTTGCTCCAAGGAGGAGGGAGCTCGACTGTTCTCGGTAGTAACAGAGGGCAGAACGAGAAGCAATGGTTTCAAGTTACAGCTGGGGCGGTCCAGGCTGGATATTAGGAAAAACTTCCTTACTAGGCGAGTGGTGAAGCATTGGAATAAGCTGCCTAGGGAGGTGGTGGAATCTCCATCTCTGGAGGTGTTCAAGTCCCAGCTGGACAAAACACTGACTGGGATGATCTAATGGGAGTGGTCCTGCTTTTTTTTGGCAGGGGGTTGGACTAGATGACCTCGTGGGGTCCCTTCCAACCCTATGATTCTATGATTCTATGAAATGCCTTATGGTGTTTGGACAGATCTTGAAATCCCACCCAGTGCTGGAAATAAGTATTTTGGCACCCAGGGCACACCCAGAGCAAGCAGCATAGAACGAATGGTGAAATGGAGCTACTCCATATGCACCCAGGGCAAAGCCCTGGTCACCCCACCCTAGCTATGGCCCTGATTCCTACAAGTGTTGGGGGTCATGGGAGCCATGAGGGTGAAGCTGAGCTCCATCCAGTCTATGTGTCCCACTGGCAATTTCCATGACCTCATCAGAGTCACCAGCCACCACGCAGGTAAGCAATATGGAAAGTGCCAGTAACCATATCCTGTTAAAACTAGCAAATTAAAACACATTTCTTTTGATGACTTCAGCGACAAATACTTACCTCATTTCCCATTGCCAAATCTGACTGAGTGGCATTATGACTTGCACATGGAGTCATATCTCCGTTCAGATCTGGCCTGGCCCTACCTGTGTTATGACGGGAGCAGCCAGTTAAAAGTCAATGAAGGTGGAGGTACCTAATTTCCACAGTGCACAGGGCTTCAATGTTCTCTAATCCAGCACTGCTTCCTCGTAGCTGCAAAAAATGTCTCTATTAAATTCTGTTTTTTTGGAACCATGACACCTACTAAAGAAACACAGAAATATCAAAAGCAAGCCACAATTTAAAATCTACTTCAAAGTAAGAACAAAGGCAATCAAGACACATAATATGATTTGTTGCTAGCTAGCTATACATAGAGGAAAAATATTCAATATATAGCACCGCTGCTGGCTGACCAGTCATACAAACAATTAGGACACATTTAACCAAGAAGATTGTCACACTGAGAATCTAAACAACAAATTAGACTATCTGTCTTGCAGATGAAATAGATAAACCCAATTAAGTAGAACATTGCCCCTCTTTCCTCTGTTTGTGACTAGGAGATGTCTCAAGAAGAAGTCTTTATTGAACTATCAGCCAGTCAATAGTAGTGGCAGGATGTCATACAACAGAAATGCATCTCTTGGCTACCTGCAAAGTAATGAGTGAATTTAATTTATATTTGTGCAATATAATATCATTAAGTGCAGATAAAGGAAAAAGCTGGAACTACTGGGATGCTTGGTATTAATTATCATATGTCTTGGTAAACTTCCCCCAAAGAAAACCAATTGAAGAATACATCTAAAGGAGATGTAAAATAGTTCTCTTTTATATCATATGTATCTGAATATAAGGAATTACCTGTGGATGATATGATGCCCTTGCCTTCCCCATCACAGGCTAACTTTATTTAGCACACCCAAAGGCATCAGTCACATGTCTTGTTTTCTTTTTTTTCTTTTCTTTTTTTTTGAAACTAGCATACAGCTTTCACTATGGAAGTTAGCATATTATCTTCTCAGCTAATCATACCATTGTTCCTTAATTCTACTAGTATGAGCAATTCATTACAATCTTTATAGATTTTTTTCATCACTTTTACATATGTTAAATATTTAACAATACTCCCATTAAAAATATTCCACTGGTTTGGATTTCTAATAGATCTTCGAACATTTTAAAACTTTATGGTCTCAGAATGAAATTTCCTCTTTAAAAGAAGGCAGGGGGTGAGATTGAGACTGGTTTTGTAACTCTCCAAGCTTGTTTTCTCTAGAAAAAGAAATGTGTTAATGCTGGGTTTCCTTTTGAGAAAATGGTATATGCTAGGTCATGTTGTGATAAGGGGCCAACAATTTACCCTAAATGAGATCTCAATTGTAAAAATTACAAGAAGATGTATAAAGTGTTACTATAACTATAATAATAAATGCTGTTGACAGAGAGATGGGGGAAGGTGCAAAAGGAACACAGACTGAATTAGTTCAAACAAAAAGGCCTACTGATATTATTCAAGGCCTGTGTCAAGCTCAAGCCTGGTTTAAAAAAAAAAGGAAAAAGAAAGAGATATGGAAGTGGAAATTAATAAACCAAAACCGATGGGTTGGAAATTAGGACTCATGGGTGAACAAAATTGAGGAAATGGGCTATTCTACCCATCATTCCCTTTTGGGGCCTTTAAAAAAAAACTTCAGGAAGCAAAAAATGTGGATAGACAGATAAAAATTTGCTAGTCTTGGAGCAGTTAATAAAGCCATGTGCTATACTTGTTCTTCCAGCAGAAAGGTTGTAAGGAACATATAAAAAAGCCAGAGAGAAACCAGAGAGAAAGGTGTGGCCAGGGACAATGAAGTAGGAGCTTGGCTCCTTGTTTTGCCTCCTGACCAGAATATGTGACCAACCTAGAGCCTCATGCCAAGTGGATCTGATTCAGGAGTGGGAACTGTATCAGTGGATTTTAAATAAACAAGCATGGGTGATTGCACTTGGTGATGCCTACCAGTCCAGCTATTGTGGAGGGAAGACAACCCGAAGGACCCAAAAGGGCAGGATGGCATGGCAATCTGCTACAATCAGTTAATTGCCAAATTAGGTTGTCCCATCCCCCTTGAGAAATGCATCAAGCTCACTTTTTTAAATGAGGTGGTTCTTGCACCCAACTGCTCCCCTTGGAAGGCTATTCCAGACATTCACTCTTCTGATGGTTAGAAACCTATATCTAATTTCAAGTATAAACCTCCTGATGGGAGGTTTATATCTTTTTCTTCTTGTGTCCACACTGGCTCTGAACTCAAATAATTCCTGTCCTTCCCTGGTATTTATTCCATACTGCTGTATTTATAGAAAGCAATCATGTTTTTTCTTCAAACTTTGTTAGGCTAAACAAGCCAAGCTCTTACTTTCCTCTCAAAAGGCAGGTTTTCCATTCTGTGGATCATCCTAGTAGCCCTTCGTAGCACCTTTTCCAGTATGAACTCATCTTTCTTAAACATGAGGGACCAGAATGGCATACTGTGTTCCAGATGAGATCTCACTAGCATCTTGTATAGTGGTAATAACACCTTCCTACCTCTGCTGGAAATACCTCACCTGATGCATCCTAGGAGCAAATTAGCTTTTTTCATGGCCACTTCACACTGGCAGCTCGTAGTCTTCCTGTAATAAACCAGTACACCCAGGTCCTTCTCTTCTTCTCTCACTTCCAATTGATGTGTTACCAGCTTATAGCAAACATTCCTGTTATTAGTTATTTATTTATTTAGGTTTAAAAAAAAATACAAACAAAAACCTTTGCTGGTCCTGGCTTTCCCTGGACATGTGTGCACTGGTGTGTCTTATTTCATTTTTTTTTAGGAAATGGAATCAGACTTTAACAGTAACAGAAACCAACCCTTCTCAGTTTATTTCTCTTTTCTCTAAAAACAACAGATATTACCATCTTTAATACCAGCTAAAAGACTGTCAGATGTTGGGGGGAGGGTGCCTCCCGAAAACTCCTCAGCTAACAGGAAAGAGAACAAGGAACATTCTTTAAATGAAAGCTCTACTTAATCCTTTGCATCTTAAATACTTCAGTTGTTTTTCTTTATTTCCTTATTGTCATAAAAATGTTTAAAGGATTTTTAATGGGGTTTGCCATGAACATTACTCAAACCTGTTTACTGTTGAACAGACCATTCTTCTGGAATCTCTATTTGCTGGTATTAGGGCAAAGAGCCACCTGCAAACATCTACCACAGTTGCCATGACAACCCATCCTGGAGGAACTCTTGCAATCTTGTATCACAAATCAGAGTGTCAAATGGTGTCATAGACTGTTGTAAGGTTCAAAAAAGAAGATGACAATGCCAGTTTTCTTTTACTCTTATAAAATTAAATAAGTCATCACTATACAAATAAGGGAAGGACAGAGAAGGTAAGGGTGTGGGGAAGTATGAAGGCAGGATGGAGAGTGAAAGGGAGTGAAGAAGTAAAGGCAGAGAGATTTGGACTGTTCATCAGGTGTTCCCTAAACTTAGTCAAATGTTTCCAGCATTGGAGCCCAGAGCTCTTCAACTTCATGTAATTGATCCCTGAGCCGCAAAGTGTCTTTTTCTTTGGCCTCTAAGTCAGAGAGGTCAGAGTACCATTATTTTATTCTGTGTATTGATTTACTTTTCCATCTCTGTAAAATCACTTGCTTCATGATCATGGCTACTCTCAGGAACCATGAACATCATCCTGATACGAGACCAAAATTTGCAGGTAAATATGCAAATATATATTTTTATCGTAGTCTAGAAAGGTCCTCAGAATTAAAAGCAGATCACCTAAACTTGGTGCACCATGAATGATACTAATACAGTTCAGTTATATTGTTTTATTTTGTACAGTCAGGTCCCTCAAAGCCCAAAAATAGTTCACAAAGGTTAGTTACCCTTGGGGACATTCTGGGCAGAAATGCCCCAGTTCAGACTTAATAAGCGTGGCACAACTGCCTCCAGAGACTTGATAGTTCCATCCCAGAAGAATCTACTTTAGGCAGTGGCCAGACCTGCAAGTGTCTTAGAAATAACCTTCACTTAGAATATTTAAAAGACAACAAATAGCAAACACTTCATCCGCATCCTCATTGAATGGAACTAAATATCATATATGTATTTCAACCTTTGTATTAGGGGATGACTAGTTGGTTTTGTCTCTGGTTGACAGTGAATGAGAAGAGGATAACATTGCAAATGCTAGTGCCAGCTAGGTAATGGCATGATTTGATGAAAATGTAGACCAAACAATGATTTACAAATGAGCATAATTCAAAATGGGATCAAAATGGGACAAAACTGATAGCTATTCTGCTGATGTCATGTGATATCAAATTAAGATGGTTGCAATAATGTCATTATTAGGCTTTGATATTTTTAAAATTCAAAACGTAATTTAAATAATTTGAATAAAACAGAAATAACAAATAGCACAAACAAAGCACAGAGGAATGTGACTATTATATCTAAAATTCTTAATGTAACACCCCTGTGGCCAAGACAGAGCGTCCCTGCAGGCAGCTCTGGTCAAGGAAGGGTGTGCGCAGGGACGCAGGAAGGAGAGCCCCTTTACCCCAAGGGCACCTGTTCCAAAGCCCCTAGAATGACCACACACACACTGGAATAGCACAGGGGCTATGGGAATGAGGAAGGTTTATTTACAGAGGGGCAAAGGAGAAACCAACAGGGGAGATGGGGCAGCAGTAACACAGAGTAACAGCTAACACAGGGCTCTGCAGGCCCAGCAGTGCAGCAGACAGGAGGCAAACAGTGAGCTCTGTGTCTGCACCCTGAGCTCAGGAGTCCCAGCACAGCTCCCTCCAGTGTTCAGTCCAGCAGCTCCTGGTCATCTTCGGCGCCAGCAGCTTTCCCAGCAAATCTCTCTGATGCCTCTTTGGCCACTCTCTGCAACCACAGAGCGACACCGTCCCCACTTAACTAAGTACAGCCTCCCCCTTAGTCCCAGGCCAAGGCCGAGGCCCTGTACTCATGGCCCCACAGCTCTGGGTAGCCAGTCACAGGAGTCCAGCTCTGTCCTTGGCCGACTCTCTCCAGTACAGCATCCTCCTGTGTGTACTGTCCTGGGCATTCCAGGTCAGCCACTCTGTCCTCCCTGGCTTCAGGCAGGGCCTCTCTCTCTCTGCTGCTTCTCTCTGGCTTTTCTCCCCTGGGCCCCTGGCTGCAGCCCCCTTCCTGCTCAGCTCCACACCCTCCTTCCAGACCAGTCAGTCTCTCCCCCACTGGGCAAAGATTTAAAGGAACCATGCTCTTTAAAACCCCAAAGGGGTTACATTAAGTATCACCAGCATGCAAGAGACTAATCCAGTCTCTTGAACTTATGTAGACCTGGAGCAGACATGTGAACTCAAGGTTACATCTGTGGCTTCTATCTCCAATTCAGTCTCAGAGGTTTCTGAAACCTTTTTCCATTGAATTGCTTGTTAATGGACTTTGAAAATAAGTATTAAAAACACTGTTTTAGGTATATTACAGCTGAACTCTGAGAAATACAATGAGGAAAATACTATGAGAAGATGAAAACTAACCTTGAAAATGCTTCTTGTGAAGCTTTGGTTTGCTGGGTCAAGATTGCTTATGCCATACTCTGAACTCTTCTTTCCCTATCTATTAATGTATGAGGACTTAAAATCTTTAGCAAAACAGGCAAACTATGTAACAATTTTACTACTACTGCATTTTTTGAAAACAGCAACAACTTCTCGCAAACCAAAACACTACTGTTTAACAGGTGAAAGATTAGGGAATGCCTCCCCCCCCCAATATATGGATTTAGGAATACAAGAAATATGCAAAAGCAGTAGTGCAAATTATGGTCCATTGTGTCAGGTGGGCACAATGCACAGAAAGAGCAGTGTGGAAGCTCACTTGGCCAACTGAGTGTTTTGAAGAGGAACCTGAGGCAGAACTACACAGCACATAGGGGAGCAGACCCATTGCTACACACGTTTATTGATATTTGCCTGTGTATGGATCCTGTTCCATAAATTGGTGTAGGAAGAGTTGAAGGAGCAAGCAGTAGCCTTGCTTAGCCTCTCTACCCCCTACTTAGGGTGCTCTTTACTCCTGTGGATGTAAGGAAAAAGCTGACCTTTCATCTTCCTAAGTGCCGTTCCTGCAATTGTCCAGGTACTTACACAGTCAGATGGAGACCTCTGCCACGGACACATGAAAAGTCAAAGTTGAGTCCAACACTATCTAATGCAAAGAGAAAACTGCAATAATACAACTCCAGACCACTAGTGTAAGATGGTATGCAGGGAGTCTGAAACTTACTTCATAGAATTCTCTAACAAAATTCAGACTTTCAGACTTTCTTCTATGGATCCCATAAAAGAGAAATTTTCCACTTAAAAATTTTTTTTCACTCTTGCATAGTTAATGCTTCTATAATTCAGTGCCTGCTGCCTTTCTTCTGCCCATTCTATGGGAAGTTCAGTCTTTCAGCTAGAGGACAAAATTTTACCCTGGACTCTGGATTCTGTATGAAGAATCTTCTCATCCTTTTCCTGCACTCTGGAGCTTTCTCCAAAAAGCATCTACTACTAGATCAGCAGGATTGCATCCACCAGTAGAATTTTTGAACTGCGAAAAATGTTTGGAACAGGTATCAAATTTCAGGTGCCGGAAAGATCCTGCTGAAGAATTTCTTCACCGGTCATCCCTAGATGATGTTCTTCAAACCACTTAACACACAACTCAGCTTCCTTAATTACGTATGAAGAATATGGCTTAATGACTCAACAAGCATAAATGTCCTCTTTCCATGGGGTCCTTAAGCCCAACTTCCAGCTTTACCAGAATGCATATTAGAATATATCTGAACCTCTTGTCCTTATAATGTAAAACGTACAAAATCATCTTGACTTACTGCATCTGGGAACTCCTAAAAAGAATTTATAATGACTGTTCACCTGGCTTTTTACCACATATGGATCTAAAAGTTGTGGGTGTTCAGAACTATGCAAACTGTTTCCAAAATAACCAGTACAGAACAGTCTGTCTCCATTCAAAGGGGGTAATATTATCTGAGGGAAGAAACTGCTGTGATCTGGAAAGGAAAAGGAAATAACATAAAGGTAAGTGTGTTTAAAGAATAAAAAAAAATGACCTTGGAGCTCAATAGAAAGCAGGAAAGCTTTGAAGAAGAGTTTTCAGACCTGACATGTGCCCTTAAATTGCTAGGAAGTGCTGCAGTGTGGA
The DNA here is from genome assembly GCA_007922195.1 of Podocnemis expansa. Taxonomy (NCBI): domain Eukaryota; kingdom Metazoa; phylum Chordata; order Testudines; family Podocnemididae; genus Podocnemis; species Podocnemis expansa. The sequence continues at coordinate 10,907,010 of ML681989.1, read as the reverse complement.
TCTTGATTAAAGTTGTGGTAACTGTTGTTGTATCAATGAAATATAGAATGTGATGTGAGCCATGAACAGGAAAGAAAGGTCTTGTTTTTTTATTATTCAAAGTGGATGTAGTGCTTGTGAAAAGTGCCATAATAACAGCACCGGAGACTGAGATTCTTTATTTGTCCATGGAAGTGGTGCAAGGCACCATGAACAGTGGCAGCCCACTTGTAACTCATCCTGTCCATGCCACAGGGGAGAAATCATCTTTCGAGCTGCAATGGTAATTCCATTCACTTCTTCATTCTCTTTTGTCTGATCCTGCTAACAAGAAGTGGGAGTGGGCTTGGAATTTAAATCAATAGATGTTGTTTTCAGCTGACACACAGTGAAATGGATGAAAAATATCCATGAGTAACAATCAGGACAAGCATAGCCTCCCTTACAACTACAGGGATCAGGTGTTGCTGGCCCTGCAGCAGCACCAGGACATGCAGCCCCATTGCCATGGCTGCTGCCTCACTCCTGTGACAGCAGGGTTGTAGAGGGCTCCCTTAACTGCCACAGGGCTGGTGACACCTGGTCCCTGAAAGCATGCTGTGTGGGGAAGGCTGTGGGCCCAGTGGCACAGAGATAGGACTGGGCGTAAGAAGAAGAAGACGAGCCACAGCTATGTGGAGGCCATCCAACTACTGAATGGCTCTGTTGATAGGCAGAACATTCAGAAGCAGGATGGTCTTTCCTGTGGCTGGGGTGATATCCTTCTCTTTGGCCAGGGGTCTCTACTCTGCCCTACCAGGCCCATAGCTTTCCCTGTGCTTCACAACTGCAGGGACTGCCAGTCAGTGCAGGGAGCCCTCTGAAGCCCTGCTGTCACAGTCCCACATATCTGCTCACCAGCCAGGAGTGTGAGAACCATCCCCAGGCAAGACCCGTTCAGCAGCACCCAGTGGTGTGAGGCATCTCCTTCTCCATGAAGTCCTGACTGGGGCTCTCTGCTCTGCTGAAGCAGGACCACCACCTCCCCTGCACCTTGTGACCTGGTGTCTTTGGCCATTTGGTCCTGCAGGAAGCCTTCTGCAGCCCCACTGTTGTGATGCCCTAACTCCCCCACCCCCCAACACACACATGCCTCACTTTACTTCCAACAACTTTGAAAGTCAATAAAAATAGTTAAAAATAAAAAAAAATCTTAAAAACAAAAGTAGAGTTTAGTCATCAAAATCTGGTTTAGCAGAACTTGAATTTATTTCTAGCTATAAGCCCATGCTCTTCATTTCGATTCTTCCCCACTTGTTAGCACAGCCTGTCACCTCATGATTAGGCAAAAGCATAGGTGGCAAACCTGAAATAAGCTAAATTTGTCTAATAGTAATTTTAAGATCAGGAGACCACTTGGATAACCAACATGTCATGTACAGGGGCAGAGAATTCCACAGGTAGCTTTTCCTGTAGACACTGCGCATCATCCAGTTTAGGTCTCCCTCTCTACACATCACAGTGCTCTGCTCTCTGCCATTTGGCACCAAGAGGTCCCTTGGTATTTATAGGCCTTTCAACCCAACATCAATCCAAGGCGTAATAAAGGAATGGCTGATACAGAACTGCTTTAAAAAGAGTAATATAATTAATGGCAATCAACATGAGCTTTTGGAAAATAGATATTGTCAAACTAATAAGATTTGGGGATCAGAAGGCTTGGGATTACAGATCTGGTGAAAAAGGAAATAATATCTCTATAGCCCACATTCTTCTGTAAGAAATTGGACTTCAAACCAGATGAAAAACAATGAAGAACGATACAGCTTCAACATGTCACATAATAAATGTATTAAAAACTAGCTAAATGATAGGTCTCCAAATGTAATTGTAAAATGAGACTCATCAGTGAGTGGGTGTGTGTTTCTAGTGGTATCTCACAGGGATCAGGTTTTGGCCCTACACTCACTAATAGTTTTATCAGTGACTTGGAAGAAAACAGACATATTACTAAAGATTTCCAGAGGACACTAAGATTAGGGGAGTAGAAGACAGGTCACTGAGAGAAGCAATCTAGAAATCTTAATAAAATATAAATGTATGCATCGAGAAACAAAGAATGAAAGCTATATTTGCATAATAGAGGACTTGATCCTAGTAAGCAGTGACTGAAAAAGACTTGGGTTCATGGTGGATAATAAGCTGAATGTGAGCTGCAGGTGTAGCATGTTGTCAAAAGGGCTAGTGGGATCCTTAGAGACATAAACAGAAGAATCTCAAGGGAGAATGGTGAGTTTACATTTGGCATTGGTAGCACGAGTAGTGGAATAGTCTAGTTCTGGTGTCCACAATTCAAGGGAGATGTTGAAAAACTGGGGAGTGTATAGAGAAAAGCCATAAAAATTGACTGAAGTATTGGAAATCATGCTTTATAATGATAAAGTCAATGAGCTGAATCTGTTTAGTTATCAACGAGAAGCCTAAGGGGTGACTTGATCAGTCTAGAACAGCAGTTTAATCACGATGTTGAAACACATTACTGTGTCACACATAGCAGTAGGCATATCATGGAGAACCAGGGAGATGGCTGGATTTGGCCTGAGGAAAGTGGTCTTGAGTATCCTGTAGGCACAAAATATCATCAACCATGTCGCAACCTACAAAAGGTTGAGACACACTGGTCTAGAAATATCTACAGGGAGGACAGGTATTTAACAGTAGAGGGCTTGTCAGCATGGCAGACAAAGGTACTGCAAGAGCCAGTGGCTGAAGCTGAAGCTAGACAAATTTGGATTGTATGTAAGGTGCAAAGTTTTGACATTGAGTGTATTTAACTATTGGGACAAATTACCAAGGTTCATGTTGGAGTCCTCATCATGGGAAATCTTTAAATCAAGGCTGTTTTTTTATTTTAAAGATATACTCTAAAGATATGATATTATATTATATGATATTCCAAAGATATGCTTTAAAGATATGCTAGTTCAGTGGTTCTCAACATTTTTGGCTGGAGGACCCCCGATGATATTCTTACAACCCCAAAGGGCCATCAGTCTTTGCCAGCAGGCACCCCACCACTTCAGGTAGATGGAAAGGGTTCCTCCATGATGATCTTCCATCTCCCTGCCTGCAGCAGGGAAACCCCACATGTCCTGCAGCCCTGTGTGCTCCAACTGGGTCCCTAGCCAGTGCCTCCCTTCTGCAGCCAGAGGGATGGAAAAATCAGGGCTCACCTCCCTCTGGCAACAGGACCCCGTGCCTATGGACCTAGGTGAAGCACTTTGCCATGGTTCCTGCTACAGACAGAGAGAGCACAGCTCTCCCGTCTCCTTGGCTGCAGAAAGAATCCTGCACCCATCTTTTAGCCCTGAGGAAATGCACTCTGTCTAGGTCATCAGGCAGTGAGTCTCTTCTGCAGCCAGCAGGAGGGGAGCCGAGGGCCACCATGAAAGCACCCACAGGGCACTTTTGGTCCCCAGCCTGCAGGTTGAGAACCACTGCTATAGTTCAAACAAGAATTAATTCAAAGAAGTGTGGCCTGTGCTATGCAGGAGATCAGATTAGATAATCACAATACTCTTTGGCTGCACTAATCTATGAAATCTTGGTCTGGCCAGAAAACAAGAATTCCATTGTGTGGGGAGAGGGAAAAAAATGTTTTTACATCTGTTTTTGTTCAATGCAGAATGAAAACAAAGCCGTTCTAAATTTAGAGAGAAATCTACTCACCCCAGAATAGTCAAATGGATGGAGTATGTATTGGGAGACCAAGGTTCACATCCCTGCACTAAATCAAGCAGGACTTGAACCTGCCTCTTCCTGTTCCTACATGAGTGCCTTGAGTACTGCAGTCTGTGGAAAAGTCTTGTGTTCATAGAATCAGCATTTTCTGCTAGCAAAATGTTTAGCTGAAAAATTCCAGACCAGCTCTACCAAGCAGTCAGGGAAGATTCTACTAAAAAGACTCCACATCCCAGCCACCCTGAACTCCAAAGATCTTGATCCCTAATATACTCCCCACGAGTTAAGAGAATGGGAATATGATACAGCAGAAACAAAATTTCCCATTCTCTCTTTCACATCCTGCCAGTCAATGCCACTTCATTTGAGTCCTCTCAGTTTGTGGATGGGATGAGTTGGCCCTCAGATGGACCAAATTTACCTTCATGAAAAAAACTGCATAAAGAACAAGTGCAGCACTTTAGCTTTGCTACTTTTGAACCTCAGTGTGGATACTCACTTCAGAAATGGGATGAGTTCTCCCAATAATTCTTCTGTCAATTTAGCCCTATGTATTCAAGCAGCAGATCAGCATAGCTATTTCTCTCAGGGGTGCAGATTTTCCAACCCCTGAGAGACATAGTTATGCCAGTGTGAATTTTCTGAGTCAACCAGTCCTTTGCCTTTTGTGGAATGTAAAAACTGCACTATTCAAAGACCTGAGTTATGATCATTTTTTAATCTTAAGTGTTCCCTCTAAGATGCTGATGCAGCTGAGCAACTTGTGGTGCTCACTGTGCAGCAATTTGTAAGGCTAACCGCCCCCCCACCCAGCCAGCCTGATCCCTTCATCTCACGCTAACATGCCCCTCCCAGTCTCTCAGTCACTCCCCCCGCTGGCCTGATCCCACCCGCCCACTCTCCTGGTCAGCCCCGTGAGCTGGCCTGATCCCATCTTCCCACCCTAACCTGCCCCCCCAATCTCCCGTTCACCCCCCAGCCAGCCCAACCCCACCTTCCCCCAACCCTCCGCATCCTTTCACAACCAGCTGCCCAACTGTCCTGAACCCAACCACCCCCCCCATCCCGGATCCTTTACCTGGCTGCCAGAGTGGCATGACCAGGCCACAGACTGGTCCTCCCACCCAGAGCAAGCTCTGACTGGGCATGCTCAGAGTCTCTGAGCATGCTCAGTCAGAGCATGCTCCAGGTGGGTGTTTTAAAAGCTCCCAGCTCTAGGGAAGCTCCCAGGCAGCCAAAAGACTGGGTCTTCCAGCCGGGTAGGGACTGAAGTGGCCAGCAGTGTTCCCTGCCATGCACTGCCGGCAGTGTTCCCTGTGAAGGTGAGCGGCAGGGTCTGTGAGCCTGCCCACCCCTGCAGCTTAGAGGGAACACTGAGTATGTGACATCAGGATCATAATGCACAGGAGATAAAATCCTAGCAAGTAATATGCTCATACCATTATAATCCTAACAAATTGGCTTTGGTCTGTATCATTCTAAAGAAGAATTAGCACAATAAGTATTAGTTTCAAACAGTCCTAACATCTGCTGATTTTTAAAGTCACTTAAGTTCAGCACAGGTCACTGTAGAAGCAAAACTAGAATGTCCACTGAGGCTATGTCTACACTTCCCAAACTTAGCTCTAATTTGTTAATTTGAACTAATAAATTTGAACTACATTTGAACTTAGTTCAGATTAGCAACATGGACTAAGTCGAATTACAGTTAATTCGACTTAACCCACTTCATTAATTTGAACTAACTGTCTTTAGTTCAAACTCACAAAGTGGACTTAAATGCCCACACTGTGCCAAGTTCAAACAAAGGATCGAACTAAGGGTTTAGTTTGACCTAAAGGGCAGGTCTCACTAGTTCAAACTAAGATTTCATTAGTTCAAATTAAGGAATTTCTTAATCTGAACTAATGAAAGCCTAGTGTAGACAGGGACTAAATTGGTTTGAATTAAGCATCCTTAATTTGCACTAAATTGCAAGTGTAGACATAGCCTCAGTATCTATTCCACCAAGTATTATTTTTTACCCATCTAACATCAACACAAAGGAACTCTTCATTGCACAAGAGAAACCAAAATCTCAGACTATAACATTAAAGTGGGAGTGTCTGTTGTATAGATAATACCTGAAAGGTTTTTCTAGTCTCAGAAATTAATTCCACAGTCTAGTAGCAAAAGTATGCCTGCAGTACTCTACTGAAGATTTGAAATTTTCTGTTGCTAGTGAAAGCTGACTGAGGTGAGAGCTTAAGTGACACATTCAGAATATTTATCAGCAGCCTAGATAAAAATCAAATACTCATAAGAACGTTTTTGTTGCTTAAAATCTTAAAGTTTGCCAAATTCTTAAATAGCATTTTCTGACTTCATAATAGTCTACTTTTTTTGGAAGGAATGTGCGGAGGAGTGGTTCTATAATCTTGTACAACAGAGGTAGTTATTTAATTGAAGTACTTTAATCTATTTGATTTATTTGCAATATGTTAATTCATGCACAATAATAACATGTAGTGCTTATAAAGTATTTTTGATCAGTAGCTCTCAACATGTTTTACAAAGCAACTCAGCATCATTATCAACATTTTGTAGATGGGGAAGCCAAGGTACAGAAAAGTGATATGGCCAAGATCATACTGGTCAGTAGTAGAACCCAGGTCTTCTGAGTCCCAATCCACTGCTCAGCTCACTGAATACCTGAGAGTATGAAAAATAATGTGCTTAATCAGTCAACATTTGTAAAATTAAGCTACAGTTCAGCTAAAATATAAGCAGCCTGTCCATTTGTATCTAACAATTCAGATAATTATGACTTCTATCCCTGAGAAAAATGCCTGATGTTTGCTATTGTAGATAGACTCACTCCCAATATATTAAATTATTGCCACAAAGTCTATTACAGAGTCAACAATATACCACAATCCACACATACATGCACAATTTGCATTTCTCCAATACCTACTGAATAAATTCATTCAGTGAATTTATTGAATTGAATGGGAGTCTTTACAGTCTTTCCATTGACTTTTGGACTGAGGATGATAGCACTTAATTTCCTATAAATATGTCACTGTGGATATCTTAAATCATGCATATTGTCAGATTTTGCCTATGTGACTTCACTGTTCTCACTTGCCAAGTTACAGAACTGAGACACAAAAGTTAAGAGACTTGTCTGGGAGGCACTGTTATCAGTATAATAGCTGGAGGTCTGTAAGTGAGAAAATTTAGATTCTCATGTTTTCCTTGAATTGACAAATGCACAGACTTCCTGCCCTTCACAGGTGTTTTGTGGTCCTCTCACCAAAACCAGTGATTGGCTTCTTTCAACTTTGTGGGTTTTTAAAAATAAAAATAAAAAAATGAAAACTATTGGTCAAAAACATTAATTCGACTCTAATATAGACTCTGTGACTAGTCCTCTGGGCGAATCACTGTACAATGCAACAGTGGTATTTCCTAGAGGTTTTAATTTAGTGAATATACTTTGGGGAGTAAATCGAAGAGGATTTAATGGGAGTTAATCCCATTACTGCTATACTATAAGATTGCCATGTCTGACTAAAGACCAAGTTTCACTGAGATTAATTTAGCTTGACCTGCCTGAGTTCATTCTTGATGATATAAATTGGGAAGAATTTGGCTTTATGTCCAGATCAAGTATGAAGTGCTACAATCATTGAAAAAATACCTTGTCTTTACGTAGACATGGTGACAAGAGTTTGGTGCAGAGGGCTCTTTTAGATCATTCCTGATTTACAGTAGAATACAAAGTAGGCAGATGTCTAATTTTTTTAACCCAATCATTTGCCCATACATAGTGCTGGACAAAGTTTTTATTAATGAATAATGTATTTCCTGAAAAACGCTGCTTTGTGTCAACTGAAAACAGCATTCAAAAACCAGTAGTTGAGCACTTCAATCCCTGATCACTCTGTTGATGATCTGTTAAAAGCTGTGCTCAAGCAACTGAATAACACATCAAGGCATGAAAGAGGAACTGCAGAACTGGAATTCATTTGCAAATTTAACTCTGTCTCTCCAAGATGAAAGAGGCACTTTGGATTTTTTTTTCTCATTATGACACATGATTTGACCTCACCTTCCTCTGTACTGTTCCCCAGTCTTTGAATCTTAACAACTACTTTGATTTGCTGTGATAGTGTAACCTGAGCCCATGACTTACGCTTCCCTGCATTTATTTTCCTCCCATTCTGTAAGTTCCCCCATCTTTAAAGCATCTGACAAAGTGGGATTTTCTCCCACAAAAGTTCATGTGATAAATAAATTTGTTAGTCTTTAAGTGCCACAGGACTCCTTGCTTGATTTGGAGCAGTGATTTGAACGAGGGCTGGGCTCTGCCACATCACAGGGAAGAACCTATCCACCAGTCTTCTAGGTATTCTGGGGTAGGTTTCTCTCTCATTCCCCTTTAGAAGCTGCTTTACTTTGTATGAACATTGGGCCTCAGAGAATAAGAAACAGTCATTGGAGAAGGGATTCAAACCCATATATCCCACCTCCCAGGAAGGCACTAAACACTGGTTAATTTCCAAAGGGACAGCCATGTTAGTCTAGTCAAGCAAAAGAAACATGGAATTGTGTGGCACTTAAAGATTAACAGATTTATTTTTCACATGAGATTTTGTGGGAGAAAATCTATCTGATGAAGTGATAGTCTCAGTTGGGCTTAAAGTATAATAAAAATTGACATTGCCCGTTTAAGAAGAACAAAGTTACTAATTGCTTAGAATGGAGACAAATAAAAGGCAGAAGCAAAAGAATAATGGAGACTACTCAACAGATTTTGGCTGATAGTTTGAAAAGTGGGTAAGCAGTGAGGGCAAAATCTATAGGTGACACAAAATCATTTAGGTTTTTTGGGACAGGAGAAAACTGTGAAGAGCATCAATGAGAAACTAATGAAAGTGAGTGATCAATGCCATGGCAGATGGAATTCAGTGTTGTGTAATGGAAGGCAGTGCATGCTGGAAGGAAGACTATGAGCTATTTAAACATCTTATTCATTCTAAATTATCTGAAAACTCAAGAAAAAGACTTGTATATCATCATAGAAATTTCAGTGAAGACCTCTGCTTAGTGTGAAGCAGTACTTTAAAAAAAAGCAAAGTGTTAAGATAGATAAGAAATAGAATGGGAAAGTAATACTCATCATACTATCATGCCATTATATAAATGAGGAGTGACCAAATTGTGACTTTGGAGCCACGTGTGGCTCTTTTATAGTTAAAGTGTAGCTTGCAGAGCTCCCATGCCCTCTCACTCTCCTCCTACCAACCTGAGGTGGAGAGCTCAGAGCTTCTGCTCTGCAGCAGGGTACCAGAGCTAGAGCTTGGTTGTCCAATCCACAACCCACAGTTCAGCCTGCCTCATGCTGTTATCTGGCGGCAAGAAAGCAGCAGTAGTCCGTCCCTGCAGGCCAGAGAAGGCTGGGCAATTGCAGCAGGAGTCCCGCTCTTGCAGCCCCAGCTGGCTGGCAAGGGCAGCAGCAGCCTCTCCTCTCCAGCTCTGAGCCTAGCAGCAGTGGCAGCAGCCACTTCTGCCTTTCAGCCCTGAGTCTGGCTAGCTAGGATGATGCTTTTCTGTTAAAGATCTTTACTGGCTTTTCTGTGCTAATTTGCTCTCTGGTACAGCATCTTGATACTTACCAAAACAAAGATGGCAGCTCCTGTGATTAGAGGCAATAGAAGGAAAATTGATTATGAATGTCAAGCCTCTGAAAGGTCTTGGACCAATGATTTTTTTTTTAGCATAAATGGGGCATATTTTACCTGATATGTCTAGAGAAGACAGCCATTTTAAAAAAAGACAACCTTATTATATGAAACACACTAGCAAATTTGACAGCCTCATGGGGCAGGTGAGAATCAATCAAGTGAACATGCTGAAATAAAAGTTTATTGGGCAACCATCTTTCTCAGTGGTCCCTGGAGTGAGAAAAAATTGCAATGTGACCACTCATGTGAAAAGGTTGGATACCCCTGGGCTAAAGGGTTCTGCCCAGTGAGAAGAGAAGTTGCAATGGGAGAGCATCAGGGAGTTTGACCACCCCTGATATAAATGTTACATCACACCACTAACCATCAGAATACCAGCATGAGGTCTGATCATCTTATGTAACCCGTGACATAGCAAAAATTAAATGAGTTCCACTATGGCAATGAAAATACTTAGAGGTGCAGAAAATCTTTCACATGAAGAGAGAGTGTAATGATTAGGACCATTTTCTATAGATAGGAGATAAGAAAGATAGGCCACGATAAAGATATACAAAATAATAAATAGTGCAGAAAGGGTAGATCAGATGTTTTTGTTCACTCTTTCATGCAAGAGCAATGGGACATACAAATGAAAGAAAAAGACAACCAATTTCAAATGTGTGAAAGTTAGTAGTCTCACACAATAAATACTTACCCTGTGGAATTCATTGCTACAGGAAACAATTGAGGCCAAGAATTTCCAAGATTAAAAAGGGAATGGAAATCCATATGGATAACCAGAATATGCAGAGTTCCAGTAAGGAATTTCTTTAAAAATGGAAGTTACATAACCAGGGGTTAAACTATAAATTAGCGAGCCCCTCTCATACCAATGTGGGTCCCTCTCATGCACCCCAGCCACTGCCCCCCAAACACCTACCCCCACCCCAGTTACTTTCCCCCAAACACCTACCCCCACCTCAGCTACTGCTCCCCATGCACGTACCTGCCACCCAGCTACTACCCCACGGCCCCTGTCTTGCCACTGGTCCCCCATTCCTTCCCCAACTCCCCTGTTTGTTGCACCTTCTTTCCCTGCTGCCCGAGGCTGACCCCCCCACCCACCTTTTACCTGTCAGGCTAGCTTGCCTGTCCCTGAACCAGGGATTTCCCTAACACCCCCCACATCCACCTGCACTCCCCCGAATTTTCCAACACCCCCCAGTTGTCTGCTACTAACAGTGTAACACCAAATTGGTGAGCACCCACAAACCTCCCCCTACACCCCCTAATTTCAAGTCCTGAGGAGACTATTGCCCTGAACCACCCCCCAGAACCTCCTTACCTGACCACCATGTCACCGCGGGGTGGCCCTGTCTTGGACTGAGGCTCCAGCCTGAGCCTGCTCTGACTGAGCATGCTCAGGCCGGAGCCTACTTGGACTGAACATGCTCAGGGGCTCTGAGCAGGCTCAGTCAGAGCAGGCTCAGGCCGGAGCCTCAGCCCAGGCCAGGGTAGCTCTCTGTCAGCCGGAGCAGCATTTCTGGGCCTGCTGTTTTTAGAGGCTCAGTGTCAGGGCCCATAAAAATAGAAAGTGGAGTCAGAAGGCTGCATTCAGGGGCCCGCTATTTTTAAATGGTGGGCCCTGGAACACAGCATTTCAACTCCATTTTCTATGTTTAGGGGCCCTTGAACAGTGCACCCCTAAAAATAGTGGGCCCGGAATGCTGTTCTGCCATGTTCCGGCCTCCCTTAACCCCTGTAACATAACCCTTTATGCGTAAGGGCATAAGCCAGCCTCTTCCTAATGGAAAGAAGAAACCTAAAATCATGTTACCCCATGGCTACCTACTGCTGGGTTTCTTGCACTTTTCTCCAAAATACTGATTATTTCCCACTCAGAGAAAGGAACTTGGACTGGATATTGGTCTGATGTGGAATGACAATTCTAATGTTCCTATATGTGTAAGAACATGAACGAAACTCATAGAGAGTGGCCAGCAGGAGGAGAGAGAGAAAACTGCAGTAGAATGTAAATGACTGCCAGCTTCCTGAGAAGCAAAACTCCATCAAAAGGACAGTAATTGATGAAGAAGGGCAGAGGGCAGCTTTGAGCTTGCTGATATTCTGGGAAGAGTTCCCAGTGATTCCCAGGTTGCCACAAACTGTTGAAAGTGTTCACAATGCGTTTGAAAAGAAAGAGCCATATGTTAGCTAGCAACCTGTGGGAACACAAAGGTAATAGGGGTTCTCTGAGCTCAAACTGGAGATGAAGTCATGGCCTGCATGCATAGGCTGGAGAGGCTCACTATTCCATCTCAGTCCCCTGCCCCTTCACGCCTATATTAAGGCTAGACACGATAGCTACTTAGAGCTGTTCCATATTTTTTACTGTATTAACTGAAATTTTTTTTAATTATTTTTTTATTTTAGTCAAAACACCAAAAGAACATTGACAAAAGGTTATTTTATTAATTGGTGGGGTTGACTGAGATAGGACTGTAATCAAAATTTTAAAAACAGATTAGCCCATGGCACTTATTTGTATGAGCTTGCATTGCTGACCCACACTGTTTCTTTTGACTGCTTCTATATTACAATTTTCAGTGTGCTAGGAATAACATGAATAAATAAATTGACATTTTACCATTAACTGTGCTACATCCAGCCCAGTCATCATTAATTTTAGGTATTTTCAAAAGGTTAGAGAATTCTATTCTCTTCCATCTTGAAGATTAGCACAGGCTCACTTCTTTTGTCATCATAGAGTCCTATAAATATCTTTTATGTCCATGGAATGCAACTGCTATTCAAACTATTTCCATGTTTCTCCATATATTGTTTGCACCATGCATGTACTGCTTTTATCTCCCCTAAATTTATGATATATTATAATGTTCTTAGTCATGAATGGTACAGTCAACCATGTGTTAACTTTGTTTAATATTTTCCAGTACTTGAGGGTGGTCTAGGCAATCAGTTTTTCCTGCATGGACTTTTTTTAAAGTCCTGAGTGAAAAGCTAATAATCTTGATCAATCTAGTTATTTGCTCTACTTATCTGTCTGGTTTTGAGTAGGAAATAGAAATCTTTGAGGTAAACATTCATCTTCAATTAGTTTTCCATCATCTTGGAGATCTATTCCCTTGTTCATTATTGGTTATCGTTTCTTTAGTAAAGAACCAGATAATGCCCCATTGATCTATGCACAAAGTGGACCTTCTGTGGATGGAACATCCTCCTTCCATAAAAAAGGGTAGCTCAGCTGATTCTAAGCATAGTTCTCCTTCTCCACCCCATTTTCAGTGTGGTACAGTGCTTGGTTTGAGGGAGGAAGTGGAGATGGGAGAATGGAGGAAGCTTGAGCAGGATAAGAAGTGGAAAGGGAGGAATGTACATCCCTCCCCTTTGGTCACATGAACATTATTCAGGAAAGATAATACAGCTGAGGGCTACCTATTTGTCCCTCATGTGAATTTCCCATGAGAAGGGCTGGCCTGGGCCAATGACATTTGTGAAGAAGTTCATGACTTAACAGTCATGAACACAAGATTTGTTTCTCATGGAGGACATTAATCACCCTGAGATCTGCTACAGTAGAGCACAGATATTCCAGGAAGTTTTTGGAGAAAGTTGTGGGCAACTTTGTGGTGCAAATGCTGGATGAACTTACTAGGGACCATCCTCCTTTTGACTTGCTGCTCACAAGCAGGGAAGAATTTATAGGGCTAGTAGAAGTGAGTGGTAACCTGGGCAGTAGCGACCATGAGACGGTTGAGTTCAGGATCCTAACCAAAGAAAGAAAGGAGAACAGCAGAATAGGAATCCTGAACTTCAATAAAGCAAACTGTGACTCCCTCAGGGAACTGATGGGTAGAATCTCATGAAAGACTAATATGAAAGGGAAAGGAGTTCAAAAGAGTGGGCTGTATTTTAAAGAAACCTTACTGAGGATGCAGAAACAAATCATCCCAATTCACAGAAAGAATAGCAAATATGGCAGGTGACTAGCGTGGCTTAGCAAAGTCTTCAGTGACCCTAAACACAAAAAGGAAGCTTATAAGTGGAAGGTTGGTCAGATTAACTGGCAGAAATATAAAAATACTGCTCAAGCATGCAGGAGTGAAATCAGGAAAGCCAAAGCACAACTGGAGTTGCAGCTAGCAAGGGATATGAATGGTAATAAGGTTTTTTACAGGTATATTAGTAACAGGAAGGTGGTTAAGGAAAGTATGGGTCCCTTACAGAATAGGGGAGGAAACCTAGTGACAGATGATGTGTAAAAAGCTGAATTACTCAATGTGTTTGGGTTTTTTGTTTGTTTGTTCGCCTCTGTCTTCACAGACAAGGTAGGTTCCCAGCTTACTGCACTGGGCAGCACAGAATGGGGGGTGGGGGGTAGCAGCACTCACTGCTGAAAGAACGGTTCAGGACTATTTTGAAAGGCTGCACATGCACGAGTCCATGGGGCAGAATGCAATGCCTCCAAGCATGCTGAGACACTTGGCTGATGTGATAGGAAGAGCAACTGGCCATTACCTTTGAAAACGGGTGCTGACTGGGGAGGTCCCAGACAATTGGAAAAAGACAATCATAGTGCCCAGCTTTAAGGAAGGGAAAAAGGAAGATCTGGGGAGCTACAGACAGATCAGCCTAACCTCAGTCCTTGGAGAGCTCATGGAGCAGGTCCTCAGGGAATTCATTTGGAGGCACTTGGACTGTGATCAGGAACAGTCATCATGGATTCACTAAAGGTAAGTCATGCTGACCAACCAGATTAACATTTATGATGAGATGGCTGGCTCTGTGGATGTGTGGGGAAAGTGTTGGACCTGATATACCTTGACTTTAGCAAAGCTTTTCATAGAGTATCCCACAGCATTATCACCAAGTTAAAGAAGTATGGGTTGGATGATTGTACTATAAGATGGATGGAAAACTGGCTAGATCATTATGCTCAATGAGTAATGATCAATGGTTCAATGTCTCATGGGCAACTGGTAGCAAGCAGAGTGCCCCAGGGGTCAGGCCTGGGTCCAGTTTTGTTTCAATATCTTCATTTGTGCTCTGGAGGATGGTGCGGATTACATCCTCAGCAAGTTTGCTTATGTCACTAAGCAGGGGGAGTGGTATATGCAGTGCTGGGGTAGTGGTAGAGTATAGAACAACCTAGACAAATTGGAGGATTGAGCCAAAAGATATCTGATGATGTTCACAAAGGACGAATGCAGTGTCCTGCAATTAGGACAAAAGAACCCCAGGCATTGCTACAGACTGGGAATTCACTGACTAGCAGCAGTTCTGCGGAACAGGACCCAGGATGACACTGCACAAGAAGCTGGATACGAGTCAACAGTGTTGCCTTATTACCAAGAAGGCTATCAGCAGATTGGACTGCATTAGTAGGAGCATTGCCCCCAGATCAAAGGAAGTGATTATTTTTCTCTATTTGGCCCTGGTGAGGCCACATTTGTATTACTGTGTCCAATTTTCAGTCCCCATCACAGAAAGGATGTGGACAAATTGGAAAGAGTCCAGTGGATGGCAACAAAAATTATTAGGGGGCTGCAGCACATGATTTATATGGAGAGTCTGAGGGGACTAAGCTTGTCTAGTCTCCAGAAGAGACGAATGAAGGGAGATTTGATAGCAGTCTTTAACTACCTGAAAGGGGATTCTACAAAGTGTGAAAGTAGGCTGTTCTCAGTAGTGGAAGATGACAGAACTAGGAGTAGTGGTCTCAAATTGCAAGGGGTGAGGTCTAGGTTGGATATTAGGAAATACTTTTTCACTAGGAGGGCACAGAGACACTGGAATAGGTTACCTAGTGAGATGTTGGAATCTGTATCTTCAGCGGTTTTTGAGGTGCAGATTGACAAAGCCCTGGCTCAAATGATTTAGTTGGGATTGATCCTTTTTGAGCAGAGGGTTGGACTGGATGATCTCCTGACGTCCCTGCCAACCCTTCTATGATTCTATGACTTTGTTGTAGATATAAGCAATATAGGGATTGGACAGTTGCCAGCTGTTAATAGTTAGCTAGCCTTCAAGTAGGTACAGGAATATTGCACTGTCCAGTGGCATGCAGATGTGTATAATGTTAAGTGTCCTGTGAGCTCATTTGTGGGTGTTGCAAAGTCCTGCTTAATGTACAGGTGAGACTTCTAAGGGACAGAAGTGAAAGAATCAGGTGGAATTGCTGTACATATTTTGATTATATTTGGCTCTATATAGTGACTTCCTAGGACATGGATGGTGGAGTTTCAACTGCTATCTGAAAGTTTGCCTGAGACTGGAGCTTGGGTTGAGACTCAGTCTAGATAAGAGTGATGAGATCTTGGTAGAATGAGGAGATGGGAGATACCTGAGGAAATAGTGGAAGTGATATCTATTTTTTCTATTCAGGGGTTATGCCATCTTTTCTGGCTTGGGTATGTGTACTTTAGGAGCCTCCACCAAAGAATGTTTGCTATTTGGTTCTCCAGAGTAGCAAAAATAGCTATGACTGCTCTTTCTCATCTGTATCTCCCAGTGAGACTTCCCCTTGGCCATGGCAGCATTTGCACTGTGTGCATAAAGGAATTGTCTCCTTAATAGACAACATAGTTCATGAATTAAGACTTTAGTGAGTATGTCACAACTCTAGAAAATGAACTAAGCTGGCCACTCACCAGCCTGGCTCTCTTTAAATAGGAAAAAAGAAAAAAAAAGTAATGGTGAAGGTAAAAGCCACCAATCTGACGAGAGGGCTCACTGGTGATGGTGAAAGGAAAAGTGTTATTTTTTTTTAATGATGATATACAGAAAACATTGAAATTTAGTGCCTGCATCTCAAATAAATAAAAAGATCCCATTTCAAAGAGAAACTGAAAAATTGAGCCATCATCTACACAACATCTCATTATTTTAGTATCAAATTAGAATTTGGGAGTGTATACTGGATCTGTTGAAATTCTTAGTAAACTCTTGTTGATTTCAGTGGGATCAGAAAGGCTATGTTCACACAGGGTATGCTTGTTTCGAAACAAGACGTTTCGAAACAAGCTGTTTCAAAATAACATATTATTTTGAAACACCTTATTTCGAGGACAAAAAACTGTGTCCTCGAAATAAGGCAGCGAAATAGCATGTCCACAGTGTGGACATGCTATTCCGCCTGGGGAGAGGATTGCAGGCACAGGCGGGGTAAAGCGCGGCTGGGCGCTTTACCCTGTGGTGCCTGCAGGGGCTGCAGGCGCCCGCCAGGAGAGGGGCAGAGGGGCGCCTCACCCTGGGGGCTTTAAAGCCCCCCCCTGCCCCCAAACCTAGGGGTGCAGCCCTGGCGCGCAGCTGGAGCCCGCTGCTGCCGGGGCGGGAGTGAGCGCCGGCCGGAATCCCCGGCGCCGACGCTCCTGCCAGGGATTCTGGG
>ML681989.1:10681922-10885189 GCA_007922195.1 Podocnemis expansa | reverse complement strand
ATCCTCCCAGGGTGCTTAGCACCCTGGGAGGAAGGTGACATGTTGTTTCAGAACACTTTGTTCCGAAACAACATGTCCGAAGAGGGCTGTTTTGAAACCTCTGTTTCGAAACAACCCTGTTTCGAAAGCAAATGAGGTTTAAGTTGTTTCGGTAGAACCACGGCCATTTTGAAACAAGCTGTTTGCTTGTTTCAAAATGGCCGTGCGTCGTGTGGCCATGGCACTTCTTATTTCGAAACAACCCCTGTTGTTTCGAAATAGAAGTGTGTGTGGCCATACCCAAAGTGACTTTATTTTCAAGATCAAAAGCCAGGACAATTTTGTGAGAATATGTTTGTCTTACAGGCATAGAAAAAACAAAAATAGTCTGTTTTTTTTAAGTGTGTGTGCCTTCACTGCTGCCACTTCTGACTCAATAGTAACACATGGATAGTCCTCAAAATTAAGGCTTCTACCCCCACCACACATACACACCCTGCAGTAATCTAGTGTTTTGAATGATTATATTACAGAACTACTGTGTCACTGATTCACTCTGAGCAAAAGGAGATCTTTATATTGTCATTGTTGTAAATGGGCCTTGTATAAATGAGAATCAGGCTCATAGCCCATTCATGGGAGTGGGACTGAACCCTTGTATCATTAATCTGTGAAAACTGCAAATACATTCATAGTAACATGTAGAGGGATTAAGTCACACAAATCCTTAAAAGTCAAAGGTATCATTCAGCTCAGACCACACATAACAGTTGGAAAAATGCAAAGGAACAAGCTTTCTTACATGATCATGCCTACTCAGATTTCTCTGCTAAACTGCACAAAATACAAGGCAAATTCAAAACTAAAAATGAAATGAGTCAAATTGGATATCTTCAGCTCAAGAGCTTTCTGCTGTTTGCCTGGCAACCTGCCTGCTCTTTGAGCTTGGCTGTGCTCTTTAGATTTGCCACGAAAAGCTTGTACTGAAAGTTTAAACTCTTCTCTCTCTCTGCTGGTAAGAAACTGAAATCCAAGGAGCCCTGAGAGCTGCTGAAACAAAATAAAATGGAGGGTGTGGAAAAACTGCTGAGTCAATGAGTGGATGAATAAGGTTGCCCATGGGTTATACTAGTCTATATTAGTGAAAGGGAAAGCAGAAAAGGAGAAACTAAAGGGAAGTGCTAGGTATTTATGCTCATCAACTATGCTGTTTTCAGAAGCATAAAAGAGCTAGACAGTCACTTGAGGAAATAATGTTTTTTATGCAGAAAGTTATTAGTATAAATCCCATTAGAAAAGGAAACAGGACACAATCATTGTTGGGAATCCCTAAGAGTTGTAAACTGGCAAAGTCACTGGAACTATGCTGATCTACTTTTTACAAGGATGTGACCCTCAGAGTCTGCTGGTATGCTCTGATATTGTTTATTACTCCCATCATAACAGCCTCATTGCTTGCTACCTGTGCTACTACACCTGTTTGTAGTATCCACGTATTGTCTCTCATCATATGTGCACTGTCGGCTTTTTGTGGAGTGACTGTCTTTTCATTATGTTTGCCCAGTGCCTAGCATAAAGGAAGCTTGATCCCTGACTGCAGGGCCCTTAGGCATTACATACAAATAATAATCAGAGGAGAGTCTAGCAAAAGTCACTCTCCCATCTAATCTTCACTGACACACAGTGGCTTAGGCGATAACAGTGCTTCCTGTGCAAAGGCAAAAAGTTGTATAGATAAGCACCTTTTTTTTTTTACACGGTCCAGTCAGCTTTTAGAGAGAATTATATTGCACAGTTCAGTTCTAGAACCAGGATTTCATCTGCAGTTTATCTGGGTGCAACTTGCAAATATGTCTCAAACTTTATCTTGCCATTTGCCACTGTTTGCAGGAGTGCATATGTAAAGCATATGTATTGCAATGGTGTCAATCAAGAAAAATACAAAGAATCTTGTTGTGCTGAGTTTGGTGTTACTATGATATTTAAAAACAGAATAAACTATCTGTAATATTGTAATAAGTTCATGGACACCCATAGATAGATAGATAGATAGATAGATAGATAGATAGATAGATAGATAATGTGTCAAGAAACTTATTACAATATTAAGATAGTTTATTCTATTTTTAAATATCATAGTATCTACTTGCCACTATTCTTCACATCGCTATCCTACTTGCCAATATTCTTCACATCATTGCTACATAGAATATCGATGCTGGCAGAGACAGAATTCAGACCTAAAAGCAAAGGCCCTCTGTTACCTGCCCAGATAGAAAAATTCTTTTCTCTGTTTGCAATAGAGAACTTAGGACATCCAGATGACCTATTCTGAAACTGTTCTTGTATGCAGTACTTGATAGTGATGCATGAACCCACACTAGCCAGTTTGTTACAATTTTCTTTAAGCAGACTTCATTTTCCACTTCAAAAATTATCAGCCTTTGAAAATTAAAAATGAAAGATCAAATATTTGCAAGACCCCTATCTATTCTCCATTTCTGTGCATGTCAAATTGCATGATCATATACTTACTCATGCACTTTGCAAGTGCTAACACCTGGCATTCTCAGAATTTCTCCTGGGGGTTTCTGAGCAGCACACACCAGCAGAATGGGGCAACAGAGGTACAGAATTGTTCCTCTACTCTGCCATCTAGCATGGTGAACGTGGGGTCATGACTGCAGATCCAGGCTGGACCCTCAGAGAGCTCATCCCCCATTTTGGGGGACAACACATGAGGCAGGAGTTCCCATCTCCTGGCTAGAAATCTATCAGCTCCTTCCGTTTGAGATGATAACCCTATCCTGCTGCCAGTCAATGTAGTTAGTCCTGGTCTAAATACAATTTTATACCAATATAAATAACCTCAATTAAGTGAGGTGATTTTTTTTTAAAATGTATTTATACCACCTAGTAATACCCACAAAGCCTTTGATATGGATGAAGCAATGCAAATGGAAAGGTGTCTTTATACTGGTACACCATATTTCCCTTTCCATACAGGAAGAAATTACATGGAGATAAGCACCCTTCATACCTCTGTACTGAACCCACATGACGGGAGTTGTGCTACCTTAACTAGACCAGCATTCTCAAAGAAGCACAACTTCTGTTTTCAGGGAATGGAAGGCTGATGAAGTCAGCTGTCAATACTCCAATACAATGTCATTCCCCAGATGTCCCAAAAACTTGAATTGGTACTTCCAGCTGGAACTTAATTTGGAATTTTCTTGTATTAAGTTCTCCTTTTTTAGCAGATGGCGTAATTGCAGGCTGGGAGTCCGTGATTGTATGGGTGTTTCAAAAGCTTGTCTAGCTCTTGGGAGAGTGGCCTCATCAGCAGCTGACAAGGATTGATCCTTTTGCTACACAGAGCCCCAAAATGCATGGGATTTCCCCACAAACTCTGAGACTGCTGAATATTTATGTAAGACTAGTCCCTCTCCCCAAGGGATTGATGTTTTGAGAACTCTGTGCATTTTACCCCACACAATTTCTTGAGTAACTTTTCCCACTCCTCTATTCCCCTGCCTACTGCAAGATTTCCCATAGAAAGAGACAATTTAATCATATTGTCCATGACTGGATTATAGACCACTTAGTTACATGAACTGGAGCCTAATATGTGAAAACAAGGTCTTTGGCACTCTTCCAGAAATTTGCTAATTCTCTTCCTGAGAATTTCAGTCACCTCAGTTGACCCACTCTTGCAATGCAGTGTACAGTATTTGCTTTGGCCTTGAGCCATATACCTAGGATCTGTTTCTCATGCCAGAGAAGATACAAATTAACTAGATATTTTCATACCCTAAATAACATGCCAGTAAATCTAAATTGAGGGGCCCAGTGGGGCAAACCTTTTTTATAGGAGTATTCCCACACTGACTTCAGAGTACCTATTGGTGTGAGAGAGTCCTTTCCAAAGTGAGTAAGGGTTATTGGGTTATTACTGATTTATCTATTATATGAACTTATTGCTTTTTAAGAAAGAATAGAACAATTGCAACACTGCACTGCTTCAGGAATGTGGGTATGGACACTGGAAGTAAAAGGAAGGAGCTTGTCTTTCCTATTTTCAGTTACCCCTCTATGAGCCCCTACCTGATGAGGTGGAGAAAGATGCTTGATCTGAATGCAGAGAGGAAAAGAGCCAGACTTGTTGGGAGGAGCCAAGGAGCTGGGAGACTAGATTGGAACAAGGCAGGGGTGGACGAGAAGACATGACTGGGACTTGAGACTAGGAGGGCAGAGGGAGAAATAGAAGCTGGGTAGAACCAATGAAGTGGAAGGAAGAACATGGAGAGGGGAAGAGAAACAGATCTGCTGAGTAAGGGTGGAATTAAGACTTATTAGGCAAGGAAAGTGGGGACAATGACTTCAGTATGGAGGGAATTGGGAATGGTTGAGAAAAGGTGGCAGATAGGTTGGAGGGGATAGGACAGAAGGGATCAACAATTGCAGGAAACAATCAGAAGAGTCTGTGCCCACTAGAAAACACTCCTCAGAAACTCTGCTTCATTCTTCTGCCAGTATCTATATGTTCACCTTGCAAGATATCCTTTTTTCAAGCCTTTTGCTTTACTCTACCTGTAATCAAAATACTAAACCACTTTATGGTCACAAAAGGCATTGTTATATTTTGAAATAGCAGCATGCTTTGGTGCTTAATAATACATGGCTTTGCACCTTGTATCTCATAACATGCCTAGGCAAGCTGCTATTGGATAGTAACTTGATTCCTGTTGTGCTTAAACACTACATTAAAAGATTTAAAGACTAATATTAAAGGCCATTCTGCACGGGTATCACAGAACCTTAAATGATAAGGCTGGAAAAAAAGTCAATTGGGTCATCCAGCCTGAACCCCTTTAAAGTTCAGGAAAATGTAAGTTAGAAAGATATGGGTGAAATATCTCTCCTACATAATCATTCCCAGCTCAGACTTCTCAACTGAAGCTCTCAAGGCAAATTTAAATTTTTGTATATGAGCTATGTCATTGTCAGTGTACAAGATGGTGTTTTCAAAAAAACTCTGTTGGCCAAATTGCCAAATCCCAATTGGCCAAATACAATTGGCTAAATCCCACCGTGATCTTTTCTTGACCACCTGCAGTGACAACTCAGCTATCTCTTTTAGTAGCATGCACAATTTCGAGTGCACAATTTCTCTAATTATGTGAAAATCTCTTCCTAACTCTTCAGCTAAATTATCCTTTCTTAACTTTATACCATTGTATCTACTCCATTACTCTTCTGAGAATCTGAATAATACCCTTCGTAGGTCACCTGTATCACCTTTAGGTAAGTGTAGGGAACTTACTTAAGAGAACTTCCCTTAAGAGGTTACTTTTCCTGCCATAAGTGCAGGGGACTGGACTCAATGACCTCTCATGGTTCCTTCCAGTTTCTATGATTCTGTGATTCCATAGACCAATCAGCCACTATGATGTGTCATAAAAGGATGAGCCATTGAAGTTTCTCAAAGAAAGGTTGCCTCTGCTTGACAAATAAAGGGTAAAATACTAAGTGGAGCATTATAGGTACAATCCACTGAACAGGGTCTTATCCAAATCAAGTGTAGATGGGATTAAGAGCCCATCTTACATCCCATGGGGGATTTGACTTAAAGGTGTGTAATCAACTGGGAAGTAGGGTAGAAAACCACAGATAAAGATCACAGCAGATGGAAGGTCCAAGGCATCCATTATAGAGTCACACAGGTGTAACCAAACTACTCAAATCACACAAGACTTTTATAACCAGTATTGTGACTTCGGTTACAACAGACGGCAAGCCATGACTAAGATTATGAAATGGAAGCCTGTGTACAGTCAGATGCACTGAAATAAAACTGGAACCTCAGGAGAACCTTCCGAGAAGGGCCAATACAAACTGGTCAACGTAGCAATGCCTGAACTGCCTGCACACGCAAACCGGCAGATCAAAGACTAACATGATCAAATAGAGAGATTCTAATAACATGCACACATCTGAGTGTAGTGAAGTGCAGACCATGGAGCACCTACTTCTTTGTTGACTCTTTGGGAAGCCTTTTGAAGGAGCATCTTGCTGCAGTGACTGTAAGAGCCACCACTTGTGCACCATTCTGGGAAAACATCTAGTTTGTGACAAAGACACAAGATGAAAAATTGAATCTGTGGTTGTTTCTGGATGTTGTGGTTATGGTTGGTTTTGGATGTCAAGACAGCAGAGGTAGCCAAGATTATATTTTATTGTGCAGATTTGGTGAGGGTCATTGGCTTTCCTTTGAGAACTAGACTTTGCCATAGCTATCAATGGTTTAGTGCAGTATACTTACCTTGGGGGCAAAGACCACAACTAGTGAAGAATGCAGCTGCCAGCTTACTTGAGGTGTCTCTCATTGGGATCCCATTATAATGATGCTCCATAGATTTTACTAGCTTCTAACTTATTTCCCAGGTTCAAATAAAGTGTGTTTTTGATCAGTCAAACCCTGCAAGATTTGGGTCCAATATATCTTAGTATCATCACTTTCTTCAGGTTTTAACCTAGCAGCTCATCATCTGAGATATTGTAACTAATAGTTTTCAGTTTTATATGTATGTTGTCTCAGTTGAGTGCCTTCAACTCAGACTCAGTTCTTTGGTCTGAGAAAGCCTAAATTTGTTCAACTTCAGGATATGTAAGAAGACTTATCTACTTAGCTTTACTTTTTCCACGAGGCTATGTAGGGAAATTGGGTTTTCTGAGTGGTGTTTCTTTCATCTGTTTGTTTTGTTGGACTTTCTTGTTCATATTTTATTAGTTAATAATGGTTTGACTGCTGTTCACTGTTGATATTGGTATTCTTCATTGTAAATGCACCTGCCAGCTGTTTGGTTAATCGTATAAAAGGACAAATAAATAAATACATGTTGACATTAGGCTCACTGACCTAATTGTCCACATGGAAGGCCAAATATCTACTGAATTTGAGATAGTTCCCACTCAAAAGGGGAAAAAATGTAACTTTAATTTGACAGCATGATGAAACGCTGTCCTAGATGCAAACTCGCCTTCATTATATTAAACCAACACGAGAAACGAATGGAATCCTTATTCAGAATGTGTTCATTAACTAGCAAACATATATAATCAAAATTTTCTGTTCCTAAAATATAAATAGAAAAAAATTGAATAATATTTGGGCTGGTTAAAGAAAGATCATATCACTGTCCCTTCTTCTGATGAGAGTGTCTCTCCTCTGTCAGGCAGTAGTAAGTTTCCAGGCCTTGCATGTTGGTTTCCCAGTGGATGAGAAATCAGTGAAGTAGAGTCTTGACATAATTTATGTTTTAACTTGTTTTATTTACACCAGTCCTGAAATGAGATAGTTAAACAGCATGCAGGGCAATCCACTCTTCCAGAAATCTCAGCCCAACACCAATGCCCAGTCTCCAGGGAGCAACTTTTCCACAAGAATTAACTGAATCAGAGCCCAAAGTGGAGGATAATTTCTCCTGCTGCTTAAACATCTCCCTCTTTCTTGATGTGACATAATTCAACAGCTACATGATATGTCTTCCCAAGAGTCAAAATTTCCTCATACACTAAATAAAAGAAACTGAAAGACTACAATTATCTCTACATTTCAGGTAGGAGTGTGATTTCCAACTTGAGGAAACATACTCACTGTAGCTCTCATCAAGCTAGTGTGCTAAAAGTAGAAGGTAGCTGTGGCAG
Organism: Podocnemis expansa; assembly: GCA_007922195.1. Lineage (NCBI taxonomy): Eukaryota > Metazoa > Chordata > Testudines > Podocnemididae > Podocnemis > Podocnemis expansa. The sequence goes on along the minus strand of ML681989.1, from coordinate 10,877,503 downwards.
CATGAGATGCAGGATTGGCTAGCGACCTCAAGTACATACACACCTGACACCTGAGACATGTAATGTGGGTGCCTACTTCATCCTGCTACTTGTGTCACTATGGCTACATTCTATTTGTAGGATGCTAGCTCAATGAAAATTAATGTAAGTATACTTCTTGAGAGCTGGGAATCACACGCTCAGTTTGAAGCATAGACAGAAATACCTGGTGATGCCTGCCATATCAATATGTAGATCACCTAAGGTGCTTATCTAGGTTAGAGCATGGGATTAGACTACAAATCCTTCCTTATTAACCAAACTCAGATTTGAAACAACTCTGTGTTAATGACTCGTGAATTATTCTGCTGGTTCACAAGACCACAGTACATTAATAATCTGATGGATCACCAAAAGCATGAAATGTTTTAATTAAATATTGGCAGTCATTGTTTTATTAAATGCTTATTACAAGGGTAAAGATACCTTCTGTTGTGTACATGCGCTCTTCTAGGACAGTGTTTCTCCAACAACCAGTCCAAGGTCAGGCACCAGCTCCTGAGATCTCCAAGACCCAATACAGGTATCCAGTCTGTGGTATCAAAATAGTTGAGAAATACTGTTCTAAGGCAGTTAGGTTTGAAAATATTAGTCTGTCTTTTAAACATTATGGTTCATCTTGTTTGTTTTTCCTGTATTGAAGGGCATGCATAATTTAAAAATAAAAAAGAAGGACAGGATCAAAAACTTCTTTGCAATTTACTCACTGAAGGAAATAAAAATTTCAAAATGAGAAAACACAAATGTCAAATCCAGCTCTCCATAGTCAATAGGACTGCTTGCCTAAGAAGGCAAATTTGCCTCAGGATGTTGCTTCAAATAACAGACTTTTCACTTAAATGAACTCATTTAAAAATAGTCTAAAGTTCTGATGACCTACATATGCAGTCTACGATTAAGTTGGCATGTTATTTAGTACTTGCCATGCTAACTACGCTTTCACTGAACAGCACAATAAATGGCAATGTAGAACATACATGAACTGTCACTGGGCATCACTTACTGAGATGGTCTGTTCACGTTTCCCTCTTTATAAATAACACATGACTTTTGTGAAAAGAAAACAAAGGTTTGCTTTGTAGGGTATTTTTTTAATGACCAAAGTTAATGATCTTTTGTTTCTTTTATGAAAATTCTAGATGAAGAATTGTTTCATTGTTTCTTACTATCCACATACACATGAGTATTGCCAAAGTGGAACTGAGAGTCAGATAAACAGCAGGGGTAAATCAGTATATTACCGCTCTGACCCTGAGTATTGTTTTAAAACAGTATTAAAATTAGTTTAAAATGACATTCATTGCACCAAAACATTCAGCCCAGCATTTCAGAATGGACCATAAATTCTGCCAGTGAGTACTCTTTCTGAAGAACAACTTAGACATGGTAGACACTGTATTCTAGATAAATATTTCCTATCTAGTAATTAACCCTGATGGTTGATTTATAACAATTGTATCTATAAAAGTATTAGTGCCAACATGAAAAAGTAAATTGTATTACATATTACCCTAACACCTTGATTCCAGTTCTCACAAGTGATTACAAGCACTTTTATGTCAAGCAAATATTAACTGAGGATTCTACATAATTATAATTATAGTTTTGGGAACTTGTGAGCCTTGGCACAGAAGTCAAAACACAGCATTTTAATTCCATAGTAAAGATTTTTGTATGTATATCTCCTTTGAGTCCAGTAAGGAAAATGTTTGCTTGCAGCTGGTGAGGGAGGAAAAAAGCAGATGATCTGCTGCTTTTGGGGAGGAAGAGATAGGGGAAGATGGTTTTTTTTTTTCCAATTTCATGTTGGCGTACATAACCTTATCAGTGTAAACTGAATTAATCACACTATTAATTGAGAATCAGTGAACATTTCATCTAGTAAAGTAACATTGAACTTAGAAACACTAATTTAGATACTTTTGTTAATGAATGAACTGAACGAAAGTGAACATTGACCTGAAGCAATGTATTGTCCCATTCTTCACTTATGCTGATAGAGAATCTTCAGCATCTTCCATTTGCTTTGTTTTACTTTCAAGTGAGACAAGATAGCTTATATACTATGGAGTAGAAAACATCATTCTGTTAAGTGGATTGATTAATAAAAATACATTTTCTTGACCTTGACCCCAACAAGAAGCTCACTCAGTATTTACTTTTCACCTCCCTTGTCATTATGAGCTTTTGGGTTCAGAATCATTCATGTGTCAATTTAATAGTGCTTGGACTGAGCTGTTTCATTTTTGCATTGTTTAATTGTCCTCATGCAAAAAAAATGTTAACTACAAATTGAATATATTACTAAGCTTCCATTAAAAAATTGAAGGTCAATGACTGATATCTGGCAATACAATATAGCTCAGTAAGATGTTCCTCCAATACTGATCACATACATTTTCAACAGCTGTTTTAAAATAGTGAAAGTTACAGTTAAGGTACTTGTTAAATCCCTGGCCACTTGTGCCGAAGCATTGGGCTATTTACCTGCTGCCTCTCTTTAGCAGAAGCAAGATCAACTCAACCTTTCAGGGTTATGATGATATAATCCCACAGGCACAGAATCACTTCTGATCTGAGTCATATCAATGCAAACACGGCAACAAAGTGCTTTATATTTCGGTCTTTAATTGCTAGGCTCTTGGGGAGCTGTATGTTTACGGATCAAAATTGATTATAAGTTCCAATTAAGTTTTACCATATTTATTTAGGCCTGACTCTCATTTACACTAAGATCTCTTTACACTGCTCTTGCACAGATTTTACATCTACTTCAAGGCCCCTTTACATTTCTAAGATGTAAAGTGGTATTAATGTTAATGAATTTCTGCAGTGTAGTTAGCTGGTAGGTTTGCTGATACTCTGGTATTTAGCCACCAATAGCACATATGCAGAGCTAAATCAGTATTGATTTCACATTGATTTATAAAAGTAGGCAGGACCACATGAGATGTCTGAGGAAACAGAGATTGATTCTACACATCTTTTGTAGCTACAGCAAATGTGCATGAGTATATTTCAGAAATGGACACCAAGCTGAACCAAAGTGCATTTCCTAACTTTAGGAAAATGTATGTCATAGCATATCTAGCCAATAAAAGGACAGTAAAAAGGAAGGTTAGAAGTGCCTGCAGGGTAGCATTCTAAGCTAATGCATATCCTCAGTGGACACTGCATCACACAACACTGAATGATCATTTACCATTATCTACAAAGATGTCCAAAGAAAAATGGCTAGGTGGCCAGCCATGAGGCTTCAACCTTGTCTACAGGAAGGAATTTCTGAAGATGCCATCAATAAAGGGAAAGTACAGCAACATCTGAGCTCTGCTCCCTCAGTGATCCCTGCTGAGTTGAGATTACTTTGACAAACTGAGGTTTGATGTCAAAGTGGTTGGCATTAGCTACTTCTCTCCCATGCCTCCTAAATGCGATGGTGTTATTGGAATTATAGTAGACCCTAGAAGCCATAGCCAACATCAGGGCTCTTTGTGCTAGGCACTTTACAGAAGCATAGTAAAGTACTAGAACTCACTTCGAGAGGATAAACACAGGAAACACCGTTGTCTCCATTTTACAAATGAACTGACACATCAAGAGCTGAAGTGACCTACACAAGAAACAAACAAAATTTGTAGTAAACCTGGGAATTGAAACCAAATTGCCTGAATCCCAATGCAGTCCCTTATCCAAGAGGCCACTTGTTTCTCTTGGTTGCAAGGGGGGAGAGGAGAAGAGAGGGAAAGGGAAGCATATAGTTTCTTAGGATTTATCTACTCCACAAAATTAAGTCAACCTAAATTAGGGCAACATACACTCACTGCAGTAATGACTGAGGTTTTTCATGTCCATGCTAGCTCTTTCTGTCAGTGGTGCATGTCCTCACCAGGAGTGGGGCAATGTGGAATGCTAACAGCTGGCACCCTCGCACTCTGGGGCTGACCGCCTGGAACTGTCCTGTCACCTCCAGCTCCTGGTAAGGGATTGAAGGTGGAGAAAGAACCCAAGCCTGGCCATGTCCCAGTAAGTGCTAGGGAGGGGAGGGAGGAGAGCCTAGCAGTGGCTAGTCTCTTTTCTCCCCCAACAATCCCTCACCAGGAGAAAGCAGCTGGAGCTTCAGCTAGTCAGCCCTGGCAGATGTTAGCCTGGCCATGCTACCTATAGTCCTAGGGCACTGAGGCTATGTCTACTTTGGGAAAACTTAGTTTGGACTTGCTAGTCCAAGCTAAGAAGTTCGAGGTTAGTCTGAGGTCCGAACTAACCAGGAACTTTTTAGTTCAAACTAACCATGTGTTCTAGTTTAAACTAACGCTTAGTTTGAACTAGAACACACAGTTAGTTCAAACTAATGGCTTAGTTCAAACTTTTTAAGTTCAAAATAAACCTTAGTTCAGGCCTTGCCTGCACCTAGTTCAAACGAAGCGCAGAAGTCCAAACTAACCTTGGTACTAACTAGTTTGAACTAGGCATTCCCTAGTTTGAACTAAGAAATTTCTTAGCTTGAACTAGGCAAAGTCTAGTGTAACCATGGGCTAAATTAGTCTGGACTGATTTGCCAGTGTAGCGGGGCTCACAGCTGTGCCTCATCACTGGTGCTGACAGCACTGGAGTGGGACAGGCGCCAGCTGTGAGCCCAGTGCCAGATTGACAGCTTGGATTGTCAGCACCCAGAGGAGAGAAGGAGGGATTCCAGCTGTCGGCCCAACTTCAGGCTGACAGCCAACAGCTGATATAAGCCCCACACTTGTTGTTGTGGTGGTGTTATTATGTCATGATAGTGGGCCGTTTACTGTGGCAGAAGCAGATTCTAGTGTAGCTGTTGACATAATTAGGTCACCTTATGCAGCCTTACATCTTTGTAACTCTGTAGCGTAGATCAAGCCTCAGAACTAAGACACTTGTAAGAAATGCATACAGGAGACATTCCCTTCAGTGAAACCAATTCTCCAAGGTGGAACAAAAACTCAGTTAGCTTAGCTACTTGGCTAAGGGTAGTGATGCTTTCTCTTGACAGCACTCTTTGCTGCTATTTCATAAGTCTTCCCCTTCACAGAAAGATGTTAAGATAATTGGAGGTTTAAGTGACAGAAGCAAATAGGCAGCTCAGTTGTAGTCAGTACATTTCCTGGCAGGTGCGTGTATCTGCCTTCTGTGTTCCTGGGCTGCATGTTCCCCTGATTTGTACAACAAAAACTGTAGCAATTTGGTGGAGCTCAGTCTTTCTATTTGGTATACTATCATACCATCTTAAAGGTAAAATGCAAAATTGGTTCGCCATATTAGAGCTTTCTATGGCCAGTGCAATCAAAGGAATGTCCGGTCTAATTAAATATGGGAGTCAGTTCAAAGCTAAAATACTACTGATGCTACTCTGGAAAAGCAAAGTTAGTTACTGCAGATAATTGATAGCATGTTAATTGTTTCAAATGGCATTAACCAACTATTGGAAAAACTTGAACCTTGTAGCAAAATATGCCTCATTGGATCTGAAATCATACACGGACCATCTGCAAATAACGGGCTTCACCTCAAACTCTAAGCACCTTTGAAAAGTCAGCTGTACATTTCCTTATATTATGGCTTCTTGCTTGGCCCAAATCTATACCTGAGGAACACCCAGCTTCCAGTCCTCCTTCTCAAAAGACTATTTAAGCATTTGTCCAAAGTGGAACAGTTCAGCAGAAGACACTGAGAAAGCCCCACAACAGAATATTCTGTAACTGATTGGTAAGCATGTGCTTTTGTGAGTTGTGGAAGACTCCTGTTCAAAATCCACTCTATCCATCAAGCAGAGGAGAGAACTGAATGTGCAACTCCCACACTGCACTAATTACTAAGGGTGTGTTCACACAGCAGTCTTATTTCGAAACAACAGAGGTTATTTCAAAATGAGAAAGGCCATGTTCACACGATGCACCGTTGTTTCGAAACAACTTAAACCCCGTGTGGGGATGAATAAACGCTGTTTCAAAATGATTGTTTCGAAACAATGCTGTCTGAACGTGTTGTTTCGAAACAATGGTGACTCATTTCGAAACAACTGTTGTCTGAACAGGCTATTTCGATTCCTGCTTTTTTCCTTAATTCGAATTAACAAACTGTTAATTCGAATTAACTTATTTCGAAATAAGGCGTTATTTCGATACAACTTGTATCGAAACAACTTGTATCGAAATAACCCCCTGTGTGTGAACATAGCCTAAGTGAAAAGTTATAAGGTGGGCAGTACCATCGCTTCCACCTATTTTGATACAGAGTGAGACACACACCTAACGCCTCACAAGAAATGCTTTAGGTGCTTATGCCTTCAGACTACAGGAGAGAGTTTCCTGTCTGTGGATCACTAACAGTTAGGTGCCTGCCTGGAGCAGGCCATCTAATTCCATAAAGACCGTACGACTTTTGTCAACATCTTCCATTGTCTTGTTTAGGTGTGTTCATATATAGTGTGCTAGCTTATATAGGTCACATTCTTAGGCACTAGTTGCTGTACAGAAGCCTGGCACCTAACTCATATTTTATAGATTGCAGTGTTGTTCCAGTGAATTTCTAAGCACTTAAAAGTTAGGCATTGCAAAGCTTAAGTCTCTTTGTGCCCTTTGTGGATGTGGGCGTAAGTTCCCAGTACTAAATGAACTAAATGGCAAAATCTATAGCTATGAACAAATATATTCAAACACCAAGGGGCCAAAGAATGGAATCTTCATCCCTAAATGTAATATATACAGATTATGTCTGGTACAAAGTGACTACCCTTGTTGGATGGACATAAGGGAAATCCACACAAAAAATAAGGAACAATGTTTTATTTTATGGGATATTTTAGGGAAATAGCATTTCCCTTAACATATCATGTATTTTTCCCACATTGTGCATTTTTGCTGCCCTCAACTATGCAATATGTTTCAATTTAATGTTTAAAATTTCATTGTTCAATTTTGATACGTAAGAACTGGCCATACTGGCTATTCTAATGGTCCATCTAGCCCAGTATCCTGTGTTCCAAGAGTGGCCCACATCAGATGCCTCAGAAGGAAAGACTAGATCACGCAATTATCAAATGATCCCTCGCATTTTCCAGTCTCACTTTCTGGCAACCAAAGGTTTAAGTTATGTGGTGTTTTGGACTATCTAGGGTCATTGGGGTTGTCATAGTGATAAATGGGAGAGTCGTTTAGGTGCTAGGAAAACCTGTCTGTCTTCTCTTTCTCTCTCAGTTCTCTTCAATAAAGACTTCTGATACAGCTGTGAATATGTTGTCCTCCTTATTGGATTATAATTCCCCTTAAAACTCCACATCTGGCGACAGAGGATGGGATATGTGATGGAGTAGCTATCCTTAACAATCCTGGCAACTTTGGAAAAGCAGAATACAATGTAAGAAGCAAAACTTTATTTTACTGCTTGCATGGGGGTTGGGTGGTAGCTGTGAAAGCTGATTTGTTTGCCTAAGGGCTAGCTGGCTATTCTGAAAGCTGATCTGCCTGTTGTTAAGTACAAGGAAGAGATAAGGCTGGCTGGCTTTTCTGAAAGCTGATCTGCCTGCTGTTAAGGGAAGAGACAAACAATAACCACAAGAGGGCATCATGGCTTTACTTACTGCCCCCTTTGAAGCATATGATTGTTCGGCAGATTCGTGGCAGACATATACAGCCCGATTTCAAAATTTTGTAATAGCAAATGACATAACTGATGAGAAGAAGGTACCAGTTCTTCTAACAGTCATTGGAGTTAAGACTTATAATTTGCTATGTGATTTGCTTTATCCGGAGAAGCCAGAGAAGAAACCTTACGGGGACCTAGTGGAAGTTCTGGGAGCACATTTTTCCCCAAAGCCACTAGTAATCGCAGAGAGGTATAGGTTCTACCAAAGGAACCAAGAGGAAGGTGAATCAGTTGTACAATTTGTAGCAGCTCTGCGGAAGCTGGCAGCACACTGTGACTTCAAGAACATGTTAGAGGAAATGCTGCGTGACAGGCTGGTGTGTGGCCTGCACAGTGAATCAACACGAAAACACCTATTGACTGAAGGTCAACTCACCTTGCAGAAGGCTGTGGAAATTGCAGTCTCCATGGAACGCGTCACCCAAGACATGCAACAGATCGGGGTCAGTGTCCATAAAGTCTCCCTACAATCTGCTCCCAGGGCACGGGGGAGACAAGAATGTTACCGGTGTGGGAAGCAGGACCACCTCGCATCAGAGTGCCGGTTTAAAGAACTACTGTGTCGACAATGTGGTAAGAGAGGGCACATTGAACGTGCCTGCAAACAAAGGAAGGGTGAGCCGAACAGAAGTGGCAGACCTGACAAAAATGGGCTGTTGGGTTGGCGGACTAAGAGGGAAATTCTGCATGCAGTAGAGCAGAATACTGGTGATCATAGTGATACCCAATTGGAAGATGAAGATTCCATCCATGTTTTTTCTATAACAGCTGGCCCACGTAAATTCTGGGTAACACCGGTGTTAGAAGGCAAACCTACACGCATGGAACTGGACACTGGCGCAGCAGTTTCATTGGTTTCTAACCTTGTGTATGAGAAGGACTTTAGACATCTGCCACGTAAGCCGACAGTAGTCGTTTTGAACACATATACTGGAGAGACTGTTCCCCTGTTGGGTACAATTGATGTGAAAGTAGAACTCAATGGACAGACCACAAAGCTACCACTGTTTGTGGTAAAGGGGAATTACCCAGCCCTAATGGGAAGATCTTGGATCAGGAAAATCCAACTCGATTGGTCACAAGTGCATCAATTGACTAAAGAAGAAATGAATCTAGCAGCAATACTAACGAAACATGCTGCTGTTTTTGGTGAAGACTTAGGCAGTATGAAGGGAATCACTGTGAACTTAAATATAAAGCCTGATTGCCGACCAAAATATTTGAAGGCCAGGATGGTGCCATTTGCCATCAGACCCAAGGTGGAAGAAAACTTGGAGCGGTTAGTCAAAGAGGGAGTCTTGGTGCCAGTTACTCACAGTCAGTGGGCGACACCCATTGTCCCAATAGTGAAGAAGGATGGCTCCATTCGGATTTGTGGAGATTTCAAGGTCACTGTCAACCCAGTGTTATGTGCAGAACAATATCCTCTTCCCTGCATTGAGGACATCTTTGCAGGTCTGGCTGGAGGACAAAAATTTAGCAAGATTGATTTGAGTCAAGCGTACTTACAGATGCATGTTGAAGAAGAATCTCAAGAATTGTTGACAATTGTAACACATAAGGGGTTGTACAGATACTGTCGTTTACCTTTCGGCATTACTTCAGCCCCAGCTTTGTTCCAAAGGGCAATGGATCAGATTTTGAGTGGTTTATCCGGAGTACAGTGCTATCTGGATGACATCCTGGTCACGGGCAAAAATGAGGAGGAACACCTCACGAACTTGGAAGCTACTCTGCAAAGACTGGAAGAGTATGGTCTGCGTGTTCACCGAGACAAATGTAAGTTTTTCCAGCCCTCAGTTGAATATTTAGGACATATAATTGATGCTGATGGTCTCCATAAGTCTCCAGCCAAGGTTAAGGCTATTGTGGATGCTCCGCTACCTCAGAACGTAAGCCAACTTCGCTCTTTTTTAGGCTTATTAAACTATTATGGCAAGTTTATTCCACAATTAGCGACACTCCTGAAACCCCTACATCAGCTTCTGGGGCCGAAAAAGGCCTGGAACTGGACCAAAGCCTGTGATATTGCGTTTAATGACGCTAAACACTCACTGGTAAACTCTAAGGTTCTGACACATTTTGACCCATCCTTGCCCCTTCAGTTGGCTTGTGATGCCTCCCCTTATGGAGTTGGGGCTGTATTGTCACATATTATGCCTTCTGGTGAAGAGAGGCCTATTGCTTTTGCTTCACGCTCCTTGACCAAGGCCGAAACTAACTATGCCCAAATCGAACGCGAAGCACTGGGCATTGTTTTTGGCATTCGGAAATTTCACCAGTACCTGTGGGGAAAGAAGTTCACACTTCTCACTGATCATCAACCCCTGACATCAATTTTGGGGCCACACACAGGCATCCCACATTTGGCTGCTAGTCGGATGCAACGATGGGCATTGATACTTTCTGGATACACATATGAAATCAAGTACAGGCAATCCTCTTTGCATTGCAATGCTGATGGCCTTTCAAGGCTACCCTTACCGGCACACCCGCAGGATCAGGGCCAGGAAGCAATCTTTTACTTTGAACAGGTGGAAAACACACCTGTCACGGCTACTCAAGTGAAGAAAGCAACACGGGTTGACCCAGTACTCTCACGAGTTATGGATTTCGTGCTGCATGGAACATTCTTACCTGACTCTCAGGTCTCTCCTGACCTCCGCCCCTATGTGTCTAGGAGGACAGAGTTATCGACCCAATCCGGGTGTTTGTTGTGGGGTATGCGTGTCATTATCCCACCTTCATTAAGACCACATTTGTTGGAACAGCTCCATTCAAGTCACTGCGGCATAGTGCGCATGAAAGAAATTGCACAGAGCTATTTCTGGTGGCCGGGCTTAGACAGGGCCATTGAAGAAACGGCTAGAGCTTGTACCTCGTGCCAGAGCGTCCGGAACACACCGCAGTTGGCACCTCTTCACCCATGGGATTGGCCCGAAAGGCCATGGCAACGTATCCATGTTGATTTTACTGGCCCGTTTGAAGGATGTATGTTTCTGATTGCTGTGGATGCCCATTCCAAATGGCCAGAAGTCTCTGTAATGCGGTCCACTACTACAGAAGCCACTATTCAGACCCTGCGTGGCTTTTTTAGTCATTACGGTCTTCCAGAACAGCTGGTGACTGACAATGGACCACAATTCGTTTCTCAGGATTTTGAAACCTTTATGAAGGCCAATGGAATACCTCACATCAGGTCAGCACCGTATCATCCTTCCACCAATGGACTTGCTGAAAGGTTTGTATAGACTATGAAGCAAGCTCTAAAATCTGCAAAGGGACGTTCTCCTCTTCATAAGCGTCTGGACAACTTCTTGTTGTCCTACAGAAATACACCACAGGCTACAACTAAGGCATCTCCAGCTTTTCTTATGATGGGATGGCAGTTGCGCTCTTGCTTTGATTTGTTGAAACCACGAGACACACGGCAAGTGGTTCAATGCCAACAGCAGGACCAGGTCAGCAGACGTTCACCAAGAACAAAGGGCCGGACCTTCAGTATTGGACAGCCAGTTCTTGCTTGAAACTACGCTTCAGGAGCTAAATGGGTCCCAGCAACGGTCATTGCCCAGACAGGACCTGTTTCCTACTCTGTCCAGACAGCGAGTGGCCTAGTTTGGCGATGGCATGTAGATCAGCTGCTTCTCCGTCATATCCACCCAGAAGATGCATCTCCAGCAGACATTTCTGACTTCACCCTTTCTGATGATACAACATCAGAGCATGAAACGACTGTTTCTGTCTCTCCTGCTCCAGCCATCCCTTCAACGCCTTCAGCCTCCCTGAACCAACCGGACACAACATCCTCTCCAGTTCCAGAGACTTCCCCAGTACCTGTGATTCCACCACCACCAATACCACCTTGTGGGGTGGGCATACCAGAAGTTCGCCGTAATCCACCTCGTGACAGAAGGCCTCCGAATCGGCTGGATCTTTAGCTAGTGGTGACCCCCTTGTCATGGGGCAGAATAATTCCCTGGGGGTTCGCCAGAGGTGGGGCAGTCTACCCTCATCTCCTAGTTTAGTTCTTATTCTTTCTGTGGGGGGGAGGGTTTTATTCGGTGGGGGGGGTGTTCATTAGAGGGGGAGGAATATGTGGTGTTTTGGACTATCTAGGGTCATTGGGGTTGTCATAGTGATAAATGGGAGAGTCGTTTAGGTGCTAGGAAAACCTGTCTGTCTTCTCTTTCTCTCTCAGTTCTCTTCAATAAAGACTTCTGGTACAGCTGTGAATATGTTGCCCTCCTGCAGGTCACACCCCTGGCTGCAGGCCATGCCCTCTGGCTGGCGACAGGGTCAGGAGTGGCCGCGGGCAGCTGGGCCCCAGATCCCTGGATGGGGATGGGGATGGGGATGGGAGTGACAGCTGCGGCCGCGGGGCCACCCAGCCTTGGGGAAGCGGCCGCTGTGGCCACAGGCGGCTGGGCCCTGGAGACTGGCAGAGGCGGGGCCCCGCAGGACCCAGGAGACTGGCACCGGGATTTGGGGCACGGGCCCCGTGTGCCTGGCGCCAGCGACACCCCTGGTCTGAACTAACTGGTTAGTTCAAACTTATTTCAAAATTTAGTTCAAACTAGCATGATACAATCATGCTAGTTTGAACTAAATAAGTTTGAACGAGTGGTTAGTTCAAACTAAGCATGTTTTTTTAGTTCAAACTAACTTTTAGTTTGAACTAGCTGTGCTTTTTTAATTTGAACTAAGAAGTTAGTTCGAACTAAATAAAGCGGGGCTAGTTTGAACTAAAAGTTAGTTCAAACTAAAAAACCACACTTAGTTCAAACTAACTTCAAACTACTTAGTTCAGACTAAGAAAAGTCTGAACTAAGATTTTAGGTGTAGACATAGCCTCTGTGCCTGTGCTTCAGCTTCAGCCCTATATGGCTGGAACTTGGGATGCTGGCCTTCAGCCATGGCATCCTGCAGCCCCCTGAAATGGCCTCACAGCCCTCGAAGGGTATGTAGATCCCTGGTCGAGAATCTCTAATCCACAGTATGGGGTTGCATCCCTGAGCATCTTCATTAATAGTCATTTATTGCCCTATTCTCCATGAACGTATTTAATTCTTTTGTTTTTAACCCAGTTATGCTCTGACTTCATAATATCCTGTGGTAACAATTTCCACAGGTTGACTGTGCAGTGTGAGAAGTACTTCTTTCTGCTTGTTTGAAATTTGCTGCCTATTAATTTCATTCAGTGAACTGCAGTTCTTGCATTATGTGAAGTAAATAACACTCTCTAGTCACTTTCTCTACACCATTCATGACATTTTCGATTTCTTTCATATCCATCCCCCTCTGAGTAATTTGTTTTCTAAACCTAATAGGCCCAATCTGTTCTCTATCGCAACCATTTCTGTTGCTTTCTTTGTACCTTTTCCTATTCTAATACAGCCTTTTTGAGATGCAGTGACCAAAGCTGTACACAGCATTCAAAATGTGAGTGTACTTTTAATGGAATCGTATTTTTTGGCTCACTATCCAGCCCTTTCCTGATAGTTTGTAACACTCTGGCTTACTAGCCAGCCTCTTCCCGATGATTCTTAACACTCTAACCCAGTGGTTCCCAACCACTGCACCAAGGTACGCCGGTGTGCCGCAGCAACTCCTTAAGCATGCTGCCAGTGGCGGCAGGACCTGGCCCTGGCCAAGGTCTGGGGGCTGCCAGCGGTAGTGGGATCCAGGCCTGGAAGGTGGCTGCCCATGGCAGCAGGTCTGGGGGCCTTGAGTGACAGCATGGTACAGTGTGCCACAGCACATAAAAAGTTGGGAAGCACAGCTCTAACCCTTTCTTAATGATTCCCAACATTCTTTTTAAAGCAAGGGTTCTTAAGCTTGGGTGCCCACACCCCAAACTGAGTCCAAGGGTGCAGAAGTAACATATAATTTAAATGTAAAATGCCCACCCAATATACTTAAAATGTGACATCATCATGACAGATTAATTTTTTTTTGCGAGGTTACCATGTACAGCTGTGGGGAGGGGGGCAAGGCCCCTAAAAGGTTAAGAACCCCTGGTTTAGAGGATATAAGAGATGTGGCACACTGCTTCCCCCCATTCATGGTGGTTTGTTTCAGTCAATTGGCACTTCATTCAAACTTCCTGCTGCCTACTATTTCTTTTATTTGTTGCATTCCTGTTTTGAGGCCCACCACAAAACTTGAAATGCAGGGGACATAAAGGCTCCCCTGCATGAACTTCTCCACTGCTCTAGAAGAAGCTTGAGATTTCTGCTGTCTTTGGTCCTTTACATTTCCCACGTCAGGGAGAGAGTGTAAGATTCACTTCACAAACAAAGCAGAGGCCCTGCAACCTTGACACATCCCTAAAGCACTGGCTCCAAAGCACTGAGTGAGTTGAGGCAGATGGAAAAAATAGTGCATGATCGCCCCAGGGGAGATAGACTTGTGCAGAGTAGAGAGGTAATGAAGGCCTAAGAATGGGCAACCTTCATCTTCTTGCAGAGGCATAACTACAGCAGGGCCCAGGAGTGGCTCAATAGAGCCGTTCTATTAAAGGGTGGGTTTCGCAGCACCGGCTCCAAGTGCCGCTAATGGCAAGGCGCACTTTCTGATTGTGCAAAACAGAGTTACGGCTCTGTCTTCCTGGCCTTACTCAACTTCTGAGAGCTGGACCTTGCAACCCTATTACTGCTCATCAACAGAGCAGGTGCGTAGCCACCACCTATGCTTTGCAAGCCCATGATTTTAACCCCATGCTCTCCATCGTGGGGCCCAGCAAGGCAACACAGCCCCTACTCCCTCTCCTCCACTGACCCCTCTGAGCTGTGCACATGTCCATGCGCACAGCTCATGAAACCCGTGCACACAACAAAATAAAGCGTGCACAAAAAAATTCAACGGTGCTAATATTAGTAAACCCAAAGAAATTTTTTGCACGCACAGCGTATGAAAAATGAGAGGGAGCATTGCTCTCCTCTTCTCCACACAACCCCCACCTTCCTCCAGGCTCTTGTGGGCTGACAGGGCCATCATACTGCAAATAGTGTAGTGGCTAACACCTCTGCTTAACATACAGATAGTCCTGGGTTCAATTCCCAAGGGGTTGGACTTGATGATCTCACAAGGTCCCTTCCAGCCCTATGATTTGATCATGTGAGCCCAGTGTAGGGTTACCAGTTGTCAGGCAAAAGGAGGACATGTCCTCCTTTTTACCTTCACATTCTCTATCTGGCAGGCATTTTAAAATACATGATTTTGTCTAGCTTTTTACTTATAGTGGTTAAAGTACGGTGGAACACCCCAGAATGCTGTATTTTTAGGGGGAAGTGTTCCAGGGCCCCGTAAAAACAGAAGGATATGACATTAGTACAACATTTTCTCCATGTGTCCTCCAATGTCCTGCTTTTCATACTTCCCTGTCCCCTTTTCCAGGCTTTGGTACCTGGCAGCCCTAGAGCAGAGTTTCCCAACCAGTGTGCCACACCACACAGGTGTGCCATCAGGTGTGAGCAGGTGTGCCACACAAAATTTTTTGCAAAACTACTCAAAGAGCTCTGGATTGGCTCACTGGCTCATGAGTTCATTTGCAAACTATAAGTCGATGTAAAACAAAGAAACCAGTTGCTGAGCACTTCCACCTTTCTAATCATTCGATAAACGATTTGTTAACGACCAGATGTGACTAGGGGGTTTGGACTCGATGATCTCATGAGGTCCCTTCCAGCCCTATGATTTGATTTGATTTGATTTGACATCAAGACTTCAAAGAGAAACAGCTGAACTCAAATTAATTTGCAAACAAAATTCTGTGACAGCAGGACTGAATCGAGACTATGGGTTCTTTTCCCATTACAAAGGGTAATTTGACTTCAGGCTTCCCATGGTTTAAGCCTGTAAACTGCTCTGATTTGCTGTTACTTTATGACCTGACCCTATGTTTTACACCCCCTTGCATTTAGTTTCATTCCTTTCTGTAAGTTTACCCATCTTCGAAGCATCTGACAAAGTGGGATTTTCACCCACGAAAGCTCATGCAAAAAATAAATCTGGTAGCCTTAAAGCGCCACACGACTCCCTGTTGTTTTTTTTAGCAAGGTGGGTCGCAGCAGAGAAAACGTTGGGCACCGCAGGCCTCGACCAATCCCACCCCCGCCCGCTAGGGGGCGACCGCGACGGCGTCCGCAGCGGACGGCAGGAAACTGCCCGACCCGAAGATGGCCGCCGGCGCGCGCGCGCGCGCGCCCCCTCCCCCCGCTCCAATCGCAGTCGCCGCCCGCGAGACTCTCGCGGCTTCGCTGCGCCCCCGCCGACGGGAAGTGAACTCTATGGTTCCGGGCGGCCGGTGCTAGCGCGCCGCCCCGCTCGCGCGCGCGCTGCCTGCTGGGATACCCTGCTATGCCCGCGAGTCCTCCGAGGCTGCGCCGCGCCGATATCCGTGTTTCTCGCAAGATGGTGGCGCTGGGCTCGGGGTGAGCGAGAGGCGCAGAGCAGGCCCGGCCCATAACCCCGACCGACCCACCGCCGCCGGCCTCGTCCGCGCCCGCCGCCCCGGCCTCGTCCCCTCGCCCGCCGCAGGCAGCGGCTCCGCCTCGAGCAGCGGCGGCGGCGTCAGGGCCGCACCGGGGAGCAGGCCGCAGCGCTCAGGTCCGTACGCGGGGCTGGCGGGGGGAGAGGCCAGGGGCCGCCCGCCTCTCCCGGGACCGTTTGGGGCTTGTGGGAAGGGCGGGAGGCCGCCCAGGGGCCGGGAATTTGGGGCCGGGGGTGACCTGGAGACGGGGGCAGGTGGGGTGCGGGGGGCACATGGGGAGTGGGGCGGGCTGGGGGCGCTGCACACAGGGTGGGGGGCCTCGTTCACACGAGGCTCCCATTTTGAGAGGAGGGGGCAGAGGAAGCATGGCCTCCTGGTCTGGGGACATCCAGCCCCCAGCTTCCTGTGTGACCTTGGGCACGTCATTTTGCTTCCCTTTTGGGCAGGTCTGCCTGGCATTGTGGGATATCCTGGGGCAAACCTCCCGAGCTTGCTTCCGTGGTGTTTTAAAGGTATCTGGGTGCACTTTGAAGTTGTGGCAGGGGCTCGGGAGCTGAGAATCAGCCGTCCGCCGCAAGCCACGCTTCAGTGCGGCGTCTACACCGGCGTTTCCCAGCCAGTGTGCCCTCAGGCCGGAAGCGGGGGTGCCACAGAATTTTTTGAAAAACTACTCCGAGAGGTAGGGAGTGGTACGTGGGCTCACGAGTATTTGTGAGTTCACTTGGAAAGCATAGGGCAGTGTGGCTCAAGTTAACGAAAGGTAGCAAGGCGTGCCACGGCAGAGCAAACGTTAGGAACCGCTGGCCTACGTGGCTGCTTCGAGAGCAGTGGCAGGAGCTGGGCCAGCTCAAGTCTTTGAGCCCACCTCAAGAGGCTTGTTCCCGTGCGCTCCAAAGCATGGTATGGACCAGCGGTGCCCAACATTTTCTCTGCCGTGGCACACCTTGCTGCCTTTAATTAATTCAAGGCACGCTGCCATGTAGTTTCCAAATGAACTCATGAATATTCATGAGCCAGTGAACCAGTCCAGTTTTTCAAAAAAAACTTTGTGGCACACTTGCTCTGGGCTGACGGCACACCTGTGTGCCATGGCACGCTGGTTGGGAAACACTGGTGTAGACATTTTTTTTCACAGGACCCAGTTGAAAGAAATCATTTATGCCCACAACCCAGCAATTCCATCTTTGAGCAAAGCACTTCAGTCTTTTGACAGTGGCAGCAAGAGTGCAGTGACCCGGTACTGGGTCCCGACCCTAAGTTTGACAACCACTGGCCTAGACATGCTCTCCGTGCCTCAGCTCTTCATGGTGAGCTCAGTAGTATTTCCTTATCTCACAGGGTGTTGCGCAGTTACAAATATTAAAGATGAAGAGGTGCTCACACACTACTGTGGTGGAGGCCACATAAATGTGGCAGACTATTCAAGGGATTAAGCTGGTTTGCTTGCGTAATATGTCATCCTGGTTGAAAACCTGGGGTTCTTGAGATGTAAACAAACTGCTTTCTGGTTCACTTTGTTTAATATTGATTGCAGGATTTTATTGGTTTTTGCGTAAGTGCTGGAACAAGTGCTGTTGCAGCACATCGTGACTCAAAGTAGTTTCCATTATTATCAAAGTTTGTGGTTTGGTGCAGTGACTCTAAGCACCCCTACTATGTAAGTTATTCCAGCACCCTAGGTTTTTGTGCTGCTGGTTATCAAGAAACAAAACAAAAATTATATTGATTGGATCACACTCCTTGGACTTCTAATGGAAATGTCCTAAGGTACTGAGCTGGAAAAGTATGAATGCTCTGAAGTTGTACCAATAGTTGAGAAATTCTAGAGCTGTGGAATTATTTTATTCAATTAGTTAACTGTAAGCATATGCAAGCTGTAGACACTTAAAAATCTGTCTTCTTAGGGTTATCACAGCCAAAGACAGCATTCCTACACTTTCCGTGCAATATCCATACTGGCTGTGGCTTCAGAGCATCTTTTGGGAGAAAATGTGTTCTAGGCACCACTCTTGTGATCTGTACTCCTGGAGCAATTCTGCCCAAACAAACAAAAAAAAATTGTATGCACAGCGTTTTAAAAATCTGCATTTTTTATTTGACCAACTAAGGTGACGTAATCTTTCCAGTTTCAATCATTTTGGTAATTTTGTTTCAAAATGTCTGTGACAATACAGATGACAAAAGAGTTGGGAAATTGTTTTGACAAGTAGGTTCTTTGCTAGGCATATTAATGCAGAATTTTGAGTAATGTAAACCAAAATAAAGAAACGTTCTCACACCCTTGAGAAACAGTGCAAAGGCTTGGGGGAGTCAGCGATAATGGAGGAGCTTATGGAGAGGAAAGTAATTGCTATGAAGAAGTGAACCTGGAGGGTTGTCAGGTGTGAGTAGAAAAGTATAGAGCAGGTGCTTGGTTTGTTTTTTTGCTTGTTTTGGGTAGGTGGAGTCTGGGGGAGGGATTGTTAGGGAGTTGTGGAGCCTTACCCATGCAGATCTTGGTTGACCGTTAGCCTCTCTCTTTGTCAGGCACATCTGCCCCTGTCCCTGTCCCTGTCCCCATCTGTCCTTGCAGCCCCCACTCAGCCACCTCCTTTTCCCCTTGTCCTTATGTGTCTCTGCAACCCCACTCTCGTTCAGTCCTGTTCCCAGTCTGTTCCCCCCACTAATTCTTCTGAACCCAGCTGGTGGTGACACCCCTCCAGCAGCCCCATGTGGCCTGTGCTCTCCATCACCCCCATGCGCTGTGCCTTCTCACCTGGCCCCATGGACAGGATGTTGTGAGGAATGCAGTCTCCTGTTTTCCCTGTCCACGGAGGGTTGGTTACACCCAGGAGTAACTGCTGGCTGTTTTGGCACTCCTGCAGCCCCTGGTGGGCAAAAGGTTTAACTGTAGTGCTTCTCCAGCAGAATGTATTTTCTGCTGAGAAAATTACAGCTATAATTGTGTGTCACCTATTCCAATACAATCCAGTCATAGCACAATAGTTATCCCAGTGTTAGATGATATATTACAGTATTTATCACACTGGGAGATCTTTGCTCTGTCAACTCCTCTGTGTTCCATTACTTCAGTATGAGTGCCTCCCAAGGATTTCAAAATAAAAATAAAAACATCACTCATTTCTAGACTGTAAGAGAAAAAAGTTAGATTTGCTTATACATTTTTTTCTGATTAGCATTTATATGTGTGCGCCTCTGGATAAGAGACCAGAAGTTGTTAGAGGAAAGTTAGGTTGAGGGGAAATTAGTTTTGCATTCACCTCTGAAAGTGCTGAGATCCAAGGTCATTATTACTTTTTCTGTGGGAGTTTCATAAGAGAGACTTAATGCCTCTTTAAAAAGGCACACAAGTTTATGTTTAGAATTCATTCTGCTTATTGCTGTATGTGCTAAGAAGCAAATATCAGTGATATTCCTTCTGATTGGCAGGTTTTTGTGTATTTTAGCTACTAATTAAAGAAAAGCATTGGTGGGTCATATTAATTGGCCTTTCTAAAATAGTGTTTAAGGTTTGTCAAATACAAATCGTCACATTACCCAACTTGTTCTATTATAACGTCCATTTTCACAAGGCTTAGGAGTTGTTTTATATTACGCTGGCCTGAAACCTATTAACAGAACTTGCTGGCCAAGATAGGTCTTTCTTAAGTTAATTAAAACTACTCTTTCAGTGGGCAATATTAACAAAAATGTTAAGTTTTTCTTTAAATTTCAGAAGTTATTCTGTAAAACCCTTACTTAAAAAACAGTGCTCACTTTC
Source organism: Podocnemis expansa (assembly GCA_007922195.1). Lineage (NCBI taxonomy): Eukaryota > Metazoa > Chordata > Testudines > Podocnemididae > Podocnemis > Podocnemis expansa. Next base: position 10,857,545 of record ML681989.1, on the reverse strand, counting down.
AAAGAGTTAGAAAGCCTTTTGTGATGCTGTTGCAAAACCACCATAACTACTATCAGTTCAGCTCCCAAGCAGTTGTACTAGCATGGACAAGCTTTTGGAGTTATAACCACCACATCAACTAAACCAATGCATCTTCAGCTCACAGAGCCTTGAAAAGTTGTGCACCTTGCATATGACTCAATTTTTCCAAGTTGAGTTTTTGTTATAAAAAATAATAAGAGAACTGTTGATCAAAGTTTTCTTACCTGTTCTGTCCCACAGTGATGCATTTTATGATGTCAACAGCAGACTTTGTGGAGTGTGTAAAGAATTTAATAACTTATTTGTAACTGGAATGCCTACTTCTCCAATATTCAGATTAGTTGAGATACTTGATGTGCAGTTCTGTACAGTTTAAAGCCACTGCTCTTATTTTAACAATGTGAGTGTTGATGTACAGTGCAACATGACGTTATAGGTGGGATGTTTTAATTCTGTGTACATGGTTCAGCAACTTCAGTAATCCTTTGGCTATGACAATGCTTTTTGATTAGCTTCAATTCTGAATTAAATTTTGACACTGGTGAAAATGTGGTGTTTTGAATGCATAAAAATCAAGAAATTTATCTGATGGGCAACCGCATCTCTCCTGCATTGCAAATATATTTTTTCCTATGTTTACTATCTTTAAAAGAGGTGTAACATTAGGGTATTGTGAGATCTGATTAATTTATGTACATTATTTGACATCCTGCTATTTAGGGCAGTGTAAGTATATAAATGTAAACTATTTTTGTAAATTCATCCACAAGCTATAGCTGCACTTCTCTTCCTCCCAACTCTCAAAAACATCAGTGAGAACTGAGGATGCTCAGCACTTCATGGGATGGGGTTCATAATGCATTAACATGCAAATTCTCATGAAGGAATAAATCCTTCCTACCAACCGGGTAGGATGATAGAAATGGGTCCATTTGTAGTTGCTTCCCAGCAGATGGCTCATGTAAGTAGACAGACAGCAATTTCAGTATAGGGACTCTGGAGCCCAGAAAACAAGTTCTTGGGCTTCTTTAGTGTGCAGTAATCAAATGGTCCATACTTACCGCTTTTGATTTACATGTAGTGAAACTGACTGCCTATGTACTAAGAAATGAGGCCATGTAGAAACATTGCAGCGATGCTCCTGTATATAATAGCTTGTACTCCTAAGGCATTTGGTAAGATCTGCCAATGCCTTACTGTATGTCTACACTTACCAGCTATTGGTGTTCTACTGCAGATGGCACTCACAAGGCTATAAAATTCCATTATAGACATCGAGGATTGGGCTGCAGCCTGGTTGCTGAAGCTTCAGCCTGATCCTGAACTGCAGTATTATAGCCCCACCGCCTGAGCCCTGAGATCTCCAGCAGCTGCCAGGGGCCAGCTGTGTGTGTTTTATTATGGGGTAGAGATACCCTTAATGTTTAATGTCTCTTATGCAGCAAGGTCTACCTCTTTTTGCTGTCATGCATGAGATGTTTCCAGAAACTGCAAACCTGAGTCAGTGACAAGGAAGGAAAGAGACTCATTAATCAAGGCCAATATTATCTAACCCATGGGTCAAACATGCAGCCTGCAGGTCAGATATGGCCCGCAGATGTCTTCCAACCAGACCGCAGCTGCTGTCTGGAAGACCATACTCTTTCCCTAACAGAGAGTGTGAAACAAACAAGGAGTCCTGTGGCACTTAAAGGCTAACAAATTTATTTATTGCATGAGCTTTCGTGGGAGAAAATCCCACTTCATCAGATGCTTTGAAGATGTCTCGAATTATCGCAGAGTGCAGTCTTGCATACCCAACGCTCCATTATGCTGCAAGAATGTCTTGTCTCATGATGTTGTGGGGTGCTGGGTATGCAAGATTGCACTCTGCAATACTGTGAAGCTGCACTCTATGTTAGGGAGAGAGTGTGGTATCACAGAGTGCAGTCTTGCATACCCAGCGCTCTGCAATGCTATAAAAGTGGAGGGCCTAGTATTTTGATTTATGATACATACAGCCCACTTGAAACAAATTTAAGTCAAATCTGGCCCACCATAGCAAATGAGTTTGACATCTCTGATCAAACCTTAAGAGGAATACTCTTAAAAGGAAAAAAATATCATTGAAATCCTGGAGAGACAGGCATTTTGGTTTCATGAAAATATGAGCGGGGAGTAAAAGATCGTATATAGGTGTCTGGTGTTATGTAGGTGAGGAACTAAGTAAAGTAGAAATAATTTTACTTTTTTAGGTAAATGGTAGGACTGAACATGGGGAGGCAGAGCCATAACTATGACAGGGCCAACGGGGCAAAGCCCTGGGCGGTGTGGAGCAGCTCACTGGACCACTCTATTAAAGGGGAGCTTTAGTGGTGCTGGCTCCAAATGCCGCTAATGGCAGGGGGTGGATTCTGATTGGAACGTACCCTGGGCAGCAAAAACCAGTATTACGGCTCCGTGGGGAGGGCAGTAGAGGAAGCTTGCTTGCATGTTCCTGAGACACTCCATGGCATTGAAGGAGGATCGAAGGAAGCAGATGTGAGAAATGAGCCAGAGCTGATCATTAGCAGTGATCAGAATAGAGAGAACTTTGGTCTTCGGGGCATCAGAAAGAGAGCAATGTGCAGACATGCTCATGTGTGAATTCCTAGATCTGCAGATGCAAGTATATCAACCAATATGGGCAGGCAGAAAGAGGGGGACTTTCATGTGAAGATGAGTAAGAACTGTGTGGTGGATGGATTGTGGAACGGGGAATAGAGAATAAAATGGTTTATTGATTAAACTGTGATAGCCATGAAATATTAGTGTAAAACAATAGATTCATTAGAATGAAGGAAAAAATTCCAGGGGTAGTCTGACAGGAAATAGTGATCTGCTTCTCTTTCAGGCACGCCTAAGACTTTCTGACTATAAAAAGCATTTCATATCAACTGGAGGAAGGGTCAGTTGATTCAGTACAAATATCTGCTTTTTAGCTATCTGCATGTGGAAATGAGAAGGGAAGTGGTTGCTGTTTGTCTCTTTTATTTTAATTAGTGAATTGAGGCTGTTTCCTTTTAGCACTTTTAGAAATCCCCTGTTTGGAGGGTATTAAGGATGATGTCACCTGATTTCTTGGTCTGTACTAGATTGTTTCATCCACTAAAGTCAGCTTTTTTTCACAAAACAATGCTGGTGTACACAGTGCAATCAACCCTCTCCCATGAAAAACTGCTCTGCTTTTTCAGCAAAATAAAATCACCTTAGCAAGCAGCATAGAGCCTTTTTTTTTCCCAACTTAATTTTAAAAAGCATTGGTATAGATATTGCCATTGGTTATATTGTGGTAAAAGGCCTCTGAAAGCATCCTGCAGTGTCCATCCTGACTGCTGTGCCATCTGTTTGAACTCCGCTGCCCTGCAGCCACTTGTCACTCCCCCTTTAAAGTCCCAGGAGTTTTTGAAATTCTATTTCGTGTTTGGTTGGCATGGAGAGCTTGTATTTCTTCTTCCAAGCTGACCATGTGCCAACCACTCGTCCACTTGGAGCACACTGGCACTTCTGGATCTCTCTTCTGGGGACTGTTGGCAATGTGGTCCCAGCTCCGCTCCAGCTGAATGAAGTTTGATATTTACGGCCACAGCCGTGTTTGTCATAGTGGAGAAGGGCTATGAGTGGAACATGATGCAGGGCCAAGTGAAAATCAAGGTGCTGTGACAGAGCTACCAAGAGGCCAGGGAGGCACACAGTCGCTTTGGTGCAGAGCCAAAAAGCTGCCACTTCTATAAGGAGCTGGAAGCCATCCTCAGCAATGACCTCACCTCCACGATACCTGTGGATATCTCTGTATGCCCAGGGGCAGCGCACACTGAACTTGGCCCCAGTGAGTAAATTACTGAGAAAGAGGGGGAGACAGATAAGGAACTGGGGACTGTGAGCTGGGAGCAACGTCTTGATGACATGAGGAGTCAGGATCTTTTTGCGAGCCCAGAGGATTCTAGCTCTGCAGCTCTCATGTGCAGGATACAGGAGAGGGGAGTTCTGGTAAGTGTGTTTCAGTGCTGATATTTCTTGTTTACAGGAGCCATGGTGTCCCTTGATTTGCTAAATGATAGCAGTCGTTGAAGGGATAGAAATGCACAAGAGGAGCTGTGTGTTCTCGTGCTTCCCGTTCCCTTTCACAGCTAGTCAGAGTAGCTGAGAAACATGTTAATGCATGCCGAGATTTCAAAGGTATCATCCAGCAAAATCTGAGAACTTCCCTGGAGGTGCTCACCAATCCACTATCTCAGATTCTTTGGTGGAGTGCCTTCCCCCCGCATTGTAGGACACTTTCTCAAGCCAGTTGGCAGTCACATGTGCAGGAACCAGAGCAGCTCATAGGCAAGCAACAGAGTGACCTAGTTTGAAGCTGCTCAAGTGAAGAAGATGCACTGTAGCTTCTCTGTTTACTCTCAGAGGAGAGAGACCTGCTTTTATGGCCCCCACCTATGAAAAATGGTGGCACAATTTGATATTTCGTCTCTATGGACCTGCATTTATGTCCCAAGCAACCATTCACCCACCTGCTTCCCTAGTATAATGGCCTGTCCCCTTCCTTGAGCTTCAGGGCAGGAGCAAGGTCTGCACACAGTTTCTGGAGAGTGACTTTGCACATATGAAAGTTCTGCAGCCACTGCTTATCATCCCTAGCCTACCTAACAATGTGATCACGCCGCTCAGTGCTTGTTTCACCTATCCAAAAACAGCAGTATGCTGTATACAGATGCTCTGCGAATGCAGTCAGTAATACAGTACTGTTTGTTTGCATGACTGACATGTTACAGGTCAGGTGCCTCAGATTTCTAATCCAGGTGGGAGTTCATGATACACTGTGTGACCAGCTGCAATGTGTTCAGGATACTCATAGGAACAGTGGAAAGCAGTGCAGGCTCTAGCCTTTCAGATACAGCTGTTGAAAAATTCCACGAAACTCGGTCGGGAATGCAAGGAATGATGGGATGGAAATCACTGTGTCATTGGACATTGAGCCCACACCCATGGTGCATTGCGATCCTCTTCACCTTCCTACTACCTACTAGCAGCACAAGGTGGTGAGTTGCACAGTGGGATGGTTGCCTCACAGTCACCTGCTCTCAGTGTTGATGCTATAGCGGCAAGTGTGGACACACTTTGGCAACACAGTGAGTGCTGTGTGGATGGGTGCAAGCACTCCAATTACAGCAGTTTATGTTCACTAATGTAACTTGCATTGACAATTCTCTAGTGTAGACAAAGTCTTAGAAGGAGGTGGCACAAAAAACTAGCTTCCCCCTCCCCCCCCCCCCCCCCGAATTGCTGGTGAATTTAGAGGTGCAGCTGCAATTGCTCAGCTGGATGCAACTATATTACAAACCTGTATTGCTTAGTTGCAGCTGTGTCACTATGGACCTGGTCTTAAACTTTTCAGCCAAATGCATTCCAGCTTTTTTTTTTTCTTTTAATACTTCAGAAGTATTTCTGTATGTTCATATACCTTATCTAAACAAGCATTGCTTATTAGCAATCTAAGCTTTCTCTACAGCCACCATTGCTTCCACCTGGGGAACTGAACCAGAGTTGAATTACACTTGTGAAGTTTTAGTGTAGACACAGGTTTAAACATATCTACTTTCTTGCTCCCCAGAAAAGAAATTTCTATTTTTCCTTCACATTATGGTTGTCTTTATGCTAAAGGATATAATTCGAGGCCTTTAGTACAAAATAACCTTATAATCAATGTCCTGAATACTTAATAGATTTGATTGCCATCATGCTGTTTCTCTGCCTGAGAGTCATCTAGATAGGTCTACTCTTGATTCCTGCCCATAATGACTATGCCAGGAATACGATTTTTTTTTTCCCCCAGTCACAGATCTTCTGACTTGGAGCTCTTTATTGAGGGCTGAACTCAAATTGTAGGGCTCAAGATAGTGCTACCTATATTTCTTAGCATATTCTTAACAGAGGCAGCTTTTGGGGTAAGCAAAGCAAGCGGTGGCCTGGGGCCCCATAGCCGCTGCCTGTGCGTTTGTGGGGAGGTAGAGAGTGGCGGACCACCAGGTCCAAAAGCTTTGCCGCCCACCTGCCAGACTGGCCTCTCTCCAGCATGCCCCAGTTTGCTGGCTGGAAAGCAGCTACCTAAGATACAACAGAAGAGACCTGACAGAAAGAAATATCTAAAAAGACCTAAAAGTATTAGAACTTAACACAACCTTCACACTTTATAGTTAACCAATGTCCCTCACAATGACAGGACCATTGCCTGCCTCAAATTTTACACAATAGTGGACAACCCTCAGATAGACACACCAGATAACTAGCCAAATTCATCCATTTCATCTTCACCCATAACAAGTTCACATTCAATAAAACACTTTGCCCAAACCATGGGATTTGTCCTGAGTCCTCAGGTGGCTCTCCAGTATGCCAGTGGCAATAACTGGGAGACACTGATGAAATGTTCATCCTCTGGACTGTTGACTTAAACTTTCTCATAGATTTCCATGAGACCTTTAATAACTGCCTCCCATTAAATTTCCTTGGAACACTCCCACACTAACATCAGCTTCCCAAACACCTTGATCACCCTAAAAAGTGGATCCCGACAGACTACTTACAAAAAGTCCGCAGATCACCATGCCCACCTTCACTGGTCCAGCAAACACATCAAGAAATCTGTTTTTAGCAAGGCACTCAAATACTGCAGAATAGGCTCTGAGAAGGAAATCCAGGATATACTCTGAAACCCACTTAAAACTGCTTTCGTGAAACAAGGATGCTCCATCAAAATTGAAGGTCGCATCAGAAATGGTCACCTGTATATCGTGAAAGAATTTTTTTTGGTACAGAAATAAAAGCCCACTCTGACCACACATCTCTAGTTGTCACCTACCATTCACCTCTGAAAACATACGGGGTATCGTCAAACAATTACAACCAATGCTCAATACGGATATCATCCTGGAAGAAGCTGTTACTAAATTCTCTTTTTTTGTCATTCAAACAACCCACTTCCCCCAACTTCTCCAAGCTTATTAGAAATAAGTTCACAGATCAGGACACACCAACTTGAAGACACCAGATCTTGGTAGAACATTAGCTGCAAAACGTGTGGACATTTCTCCACTTCTAATGATCAACACCCCACACACCACATCTTTACAAATCTATGGGTCCTGGTCATTCATATCACAACATGGATGTCGTACCTGATCCAGTGCACTAAGTTTTCCAGTAACAGCTGTGGTAAAACCAAATAATCGCTATGTTCTTGAAGGAACTCTTATGGAAGTCTTTTCACATAATGCTCACTCTATGTTTGACCGCTCGGCTCTCATCTTCAGAGGAAACCTGCACAGTACCTTTGAAAGACATGCTTGGAAGCATAGTCTTTTGGGAAGTTTTGGAAGGGAGAACTGCGAGAAGGGCATCAACTTCCCAGTTTGAGCTGTCCATCCCATAACGTTAGCCCACAGTTCACACCTTTTTTTCCCCAAAATCCCACTAACCCACACAGTTCTCGTCACAGTTCACTATGTCTGACAGAAGCATAAAGTCTGCACAGCTCTGCACTTTTGTCATTAGTGTTGCAAGCACAGTGTGCCCAAACCCAGATCATTTGCAGAGCCACAAGAAGAACCAAATGAATGGAGAATGTTCTTCCTTGGAGGACAGATGGCTGTGGGACATAGCAAGAACCAGTTCAAGGTTGTTGCCATTCATGGGACAACGGCAGACAGTGGAACATTGCTCTGGTCCCAAGAAACAAACACTGATGGCAGCAGGGCATCATAATGCAGGTTTTAGGTGACTAGCAGTAGCTGCAGAACTTTTGGATGAGTACCACCTCACGTTCTTAGATCTGTGCTGAGCTCACCGCAGTCCTCCAACGCAAAGATGACAAAATGAGAGCTTCACTAGCAGTGGAGAAGTGAATGGTAAGCACACTGGAAACTTGCAGTGTCATCAGTTTGCTACTGGCCATCTGAGAATCAGTTTGGAGTCTGGAAATCCATCATAGGGGCCATTTTGATGACACGTATGCAGAACTATTAATTTCCTCCTGCTACACAGGACAGTGACTCTGGGCAACGTACAGAATATAGCGGATGGATTTGCAGCAGTTATGTTCCTGAACTGCAGTGTGATGGATGGCTCATGCATGTCTGTTTTGGCATCAGATCATCTTTCCATTGAGTACGTTGGCAAAAAAAGCTACTTTTCTGTGGTCGTGCAGTCATTGGTGGATCACTGGGGATGTTTCATCAATATTAGTGTTGGCTGATAGAGGCAATACATGACACATATCTTTAAGAGCATAGGACGGTTAAGAAAACTACAAACGGACTTTCTTTTCCAAGTAGCATTTTATTATTGGGAACACTGAAATGCCAGTAGGAATCCTGGGGGACCCAGCCCATGCTCATGAAGCCAAAAGCTTGACTCTGTGACAGCATCAAGAAACCATTCAGCTACCCACACAGCATATGCAGGATAACAACTGAATGAATATTTGGTCACCTGAAGGGTCTCTACCTTTGTTTGTTCATAGGGATGGACCTCAGTGAGAAAAAATATCCAAATGATTAGAGCTGCCTGCTGTGTCCTGCATAGTAATTGTAAAGCAAAGGCATGGAGGTGGAATATCTGCCAACGGAACTTGAACAGCCAGATACAAGGGATGTTAGCAAAGCTCAGCATGGAGCTGTACTGCTTAGGGAAGTTTTGAAAGACTATTTTAACAGTGAGCCAGAGTAGTGTGTGGTGTGTTCCACTTGGGCTTGCTCTTTTGTGGCCTGGTAAGAATAATGTAGTTCTGTTGTACATGTTGGAATACTACATGTTGTTTTGGATGATCCTATGAGTTATGTGTCACTGTTGCGACAAACTGCCTTTCCACCAGAGCAATTCAATCAAGTTCAAGAGAGACCAGGTAGCTTTTAACCATTTATTGAAAAGTACAGCAAGTAGGTAAGCAATTTCACTCTGAGTGGTCCAGTGAAGTGTACCAATGGCAGGCAGAAGAATGCTTTCCCTGTGTTTAGAGTGTCACCACTCCACCCCATGGAAAAGTTCTTAACATTTCCCCATATATCCTAAGTTATGCGTGGACCTCATAATGGGTATATGCATATTCTACACAGCACGTCAAGACATGCCCAACCATGGCTTCCCCTTCGGTTGGAAAGTATGAAACGTGCTGAAAAGATAAACATTAAAACAAGAAAAGAGAAGGCCATGGCAAATTAACAAATAGGCCTGTGGAGCCCAAGCACAGGGCCACCCCCATCATGGAGCGCTCTGCCCTGCCAGCTCTGGGGAGGGTGTCCTGGGCTGTAGGCTGAGCTCCACTCCTGGGGGTGGGACAGGCTGGGCCAGCATGACTGAGGGCTTCACTCCATGGGCAGGATGGCTGGCGTGCTGCGTACGGCCTCCAGGGACACAACAGGAGCCACACCATGCACCAGTCATCACCACCACTCCTGGGGGCAGATCGGCCAGAGTTGAGGGGGAGCTGAGGACCTTGGAGGTGAGGGCTACTAGTGGGGGACTGGGACCTAGGACCCTAAGTCCTGTTAATCCATTTCTGGGTACAAGTGCCCGATCCCAGGAGCACAGGAGTATCTAAATGGAAGTCCTACATGGGGGTTCTTCACTTCCCCAGCAGTTCCAATCTCTTGGCTCACTCAAATTTCACCAGAGTGGCAAATTAATATAAGGCCATTACCCACATTTTAGTAATTATCCTTATACCATTTCTTCCTTACTGCTGAATTAACTCCAGTTTCATATAAAGTTGTAATTGCAAAGCAAATAATACACTCCTGCTATCAATATTACAATTATGCTATGGTTTGCAGAACAGCCAGACAGTAGAATTATTTTTTGTTAATTGTGAGAAACTAGTATTCCTTGGTCCACTAAGGCCTTAATAATTGGTAACCGCATCTTCAGCCTCCTGAGGGTATTCATACTGCTTTTATGGGGGAGAAACATTTTCTTCAATTATCACTTCTCTACTGAGCTTTCTGCATCTTGTTTATGGGTAGCTCAACCAATTTAGGGAATTGGCTTATTAATTGGTCCCATTGAGGATTCTTCTGGAGGCACCAGGATGGATTTAGTGATGGCTCTCCTTTAATAAGTGCCTTCCATTCTTTCACTTAAATTAGGATTAGTTTCTACTTCTTTCTCATCCACAAAATTTGTTTCTGATAATCAGTGACAGGATGGGTTGTCTGGAGAGTGTTGCTCCCAAGAATCCCTACATCATCTTCCAAATACTGTTTGCCAAATTTTGCTTCAGTCAGTGACCCAGATATTTATCTTTGGAATTTTAACTTTAAAAGGTATCAGACAGGTCAATTAGTGTATCCAACCAATCCCAGGTTTTAAGGATCCCACCTAAAATTGGCTGTACAGCTAAGGTATCGTTTGATGCCATGGTATCCACTAACACAGTGGTAGATTCCTGCAGATCTGCGAATCCACAGATCCATTATTGCGAATGGAATGTGTATGCGGATTCTCTTTTTATCTACCCAGGGTGCGATCTGTCACTGAAGCTGCTGCTATGATTCAGGTCAGAAGCACACAGGGAAACAAAGGAGGCGCTCCAGCCAATCCCAGTTCAGCTCTTGTTGCGGTCTGCCAGCCAGGTAGTCAGTCAGCATGCTGGCCTTTGGTTGGGGCTCCTCAGTCCCCAGCTGGCCTTTGATTGGCTCTTCCAATTTTTTCCTTTTCTTGTCTGCTGTTCATGAGCCATGCTATCAATCAGATTTATTTGGCCAAGGAAATATCTGACTAACAGCTCACTGCGCAAACTGCAAACAAGAAGAGGAAGCAGTGGATGGGGCTTGCATGGGGTATGAGCCAATCAAAGGCCAGCGTTCTGACTGAGTGAACCCAAGCCTGGATGTGGATGCAGATATAAAGCCTGGCATGTGGATTGCAGATAGGATAGACACAGACACTGTGCGGATCAGGTATGGATCCAGATTTTTGTATCCACACAGGGCTCTACGCAGTGGTTTTCAATCACTGTGTTGGAACACATTACTGTATCACCACACAGCAATGTGTCACAGAGAGCTGGGAAGATGGGTGGCTTCAGCCTGGGAAGGGTGGACTGGTGTGTACTATCAGGTTGTGACACTCCGCCAAGCGTGTCATGATCTGCAAAAGGTTGAGAATCACTGCACTAACATTTGTATTGCTTATCTGCTGTTATGAGAGGAAAGAAACCACCCTGGTTTGGTGGGGCAGGCTGCCCAGTTGTGAAAAGGGAAAAGTGGATTCCAGTGCTTGCTCATCACCAAGGTTCTGTGTTTGCAGGTATAGATTAAGAAAAAAGCTTTCCGGGGCTGTGTGTATACATTTAGGAAGTCTCATTATTAACTTCCAGTATGAAACTCCTTCCTTGACATCTTCATATTTTTTTAATGTACCTTAACAGAATAAGAAGGTGCTTTTTTATCTTTTCCTTTGACCCCTTTTATCTCTCTGTAGAGGCTCTTTTCCTCTTCCTTTCTCCCTTGAATGGTCATAACAGTCCCAGTGATTCCATTTATTTTTAAGTTCTGCCTACCAGAGCTATCCTGCTGTGCTCCATATGTATACTTGGCAGCATTCAGTATTTCTATTTCAGTATTGTTTGTGTAGACCAATAAGGCAATCCTAGTCCTAAAACCAAGATGGACATTAACATTAGTTTTTGTTTGTCGACTGAATTATCATCATTAGCACTCTGGAAAAGTTAAATCATGACTTCCCCAAAGTGGGCTTCAAAATCATGAGGGAGGCTCATTCTCCTTTTGTTTTGTATTCATGATGCTAGGGTATAATTTATTTTTCCCTTAAGAGTGTGGCACTCTTTAACTTCTCTTAATTGTGGTTCCTGATGTACATATAATCTCAGTGGAAATATCTGATTTGAATTTGGGTGTCATTGAAACTGCAGCCACTAAACAAAAAATCTTGATTAGTCCATCCATTAACTTTAGCTTCTTTTTCCAAGTTTAAAAGCCAGCTCCAGATGCTTTCTCCTGTGAAAGATCCCATGAACTGAGCTGTGGCTCAGATTCATTCAGGCAAAAGTGAAGTAGTCTCATCACTTCTTTGTGGTCACCATTTTGATCCCCCTCCCTTGGGTCTTCACCTGAGGTGATAGCTTCTAGTGATGTACCACAGGATTTGGGTGATAGTCTCTCTGATCTGGGCCCTCATGACGTAAATCATAATGTGAGAACAAGAAATCTCCCTCGTCACCCTCCTCCTTCTCTGAGAAGAGTGAGGTTTCGATTGCTTGGGACCTATAGTGACAACCATCTTCCCCCATCTCACTTGCAGTGGGACTTAAAAGTTAGTAGTGGTTCAGGGGACTGCCCTTTTCCATTCTTGTCCTCCCGCATTACTGTTTGAACTAAGGTCAGATGGAACATCTTCAGTTCCTTCTCTAACTCCCCTACTTTTTGCCTGGGTTGTTCGCATTACTTGGATGTTATCACATTTTCATTAGTGGCTGTCCCTTGTGTCAGTGAGGAGCTCAAAATGCAGGCTTGAGCAGCTTGCAGGTTCCTTTCAAGGAACTGATGGGCATTTCTGTTCTCCCACCTATTAGACTTGTGAGTACTTCCTGTATTTCTGTAGCTGACTCAGCTTTTCATGGGTTTTAGTGTCAGCCTTCCAACATCCTTGAATTAAGGTCTTTTCATAATAAATTTTTTAGGGTTTTTTTTTTTTTGCCATCAAATTTCTGCATTACTTTTGGAGCAAATGCCAAGTCCGTCATGAAGGCATCTCAAGACCAGTCAGGCTCCCTACATGAGGAGACGTAACTAAGTATCTCGTTTTTAGCCATCCTCTCTTCTGTAGAGGCTTCATTCCACTACAATCTATCTTCAAGAGATTAAAATAGCTTCTCCCACCTGAAGTACAAGGTGCAATCCCTGACCCCCAAGTGTACTCAAATCTAGCAAGGTTCACTAAGTCCTCACACAGGACATCAGTTGTCACAGCCTGCCCTTGCCCCAGAGTAGTTAGGTCAAGTTCCAGAGACCAGGTGGATTTTAACCATTTATTGAAAGCTACGGTAGAATCAAAATACGTGGTCTTCGGCTACCATGCAACAAGTAAATAAACAATCTTACTCCCCCCCAGATGGTCTCGTAAGCCTTACCAGTTTTGGTAAGGTGAATTTTTCTCTCTGTTCATTGTCTTTCCCTGCTCCACAACATGCCACACAGAAAGCTCTTGATATCTCCCTATACATTGTTAAGTCTCTCATGTGGCTTGTGATGACTGCATGCATGTGCACATCAGATATGTCTAACCATGGCTCCCTCTACTTGCGGAAAGTGAGAAAACACGTGCTAAAAAGTTCCGGAAGTATAGCTGTGTTAGCTTGGTTCAGCAAAACAAACAAGGAGTCTTGTGGCAGTTTTAAAGACCAAAAAAATTATTTATTGCATGAGCTTTTGTGGGAGAAAATCCACTTTGTCAGCTGCTTGAAAATGGAAAACTTACAGTGTGAGAGGGAAAAATGAATCCAATGAAGTGAGAGTGACAAGATCAGGTTAGACTATTTCAGCAAATCAAACAAGTTGTTTAGATTCAAACAAAATGTGGAGTAACATATAAGAAGGTGAAAAGGTCAAAAAAGGTGAAAATCACTTTTTGTAAATGAAAAAGCCAGCCCACATCTCTATTCAAACCCAAGTTAATGGTGTCAAATTTGCATATGAATTCTAACTCTGTAATTTCTCTTTGAAGCTTTGGCCATGGCTACCCTGGAAATTCTGTGTCATTGCCTATAGAGTGACCCAGCGGGATCACTTGAGCAGCCAGTGTAGACCTGTCCAATCAATCCTGGGAACGCTCTCCTTATGACGCAGTAAGTTGAACCCTCCAGCTTAGCCCCCACTGTAGACCAGGCCTTTGATTTAGAAGTAACCTGGTTAAGTACTACAATGGAAATGTCTTTCAGAGAGTGAGCAGGGAGATTGAAGTGTTCCCCTATTGGTTTTTGAATTTGCCGTTTCTGATGTCAGATTTGTGTCCATTCTTTTGTGCAGAAATGGTCCAGTTTGTCCAATGTGTAAGGCAGAGGGGCATTGTTGGCACATGATGCCATATATCACATTGGTGGATGAGCAAGTGATGGGCCCTTAATGGAGTAGCTGGTTTGATGAGGTCCTATGATGGCGTCATTTGTGTAGATAAGTGGGCAGACTTGGCAGTGGGGTTTGTTGCAGAGATATGTGCCTGCCTTAGTGTTTTTTATTGAATGGTCTGTAGTTGCTGGTGGGTATTTGTTAAAGGTTGGGGCAAGTCTATAAGTGAGGAGAGGCCTGTCTCCCAGGGCTTGAGAGAGTGAGGGATCGTCTAGTGGGATAGGCTTTAGAAAGTTGTTGATGTGCTTTAGAGGTTTGATTTGGGGGCTATAGATGAAGACCAGTTGCGTTCTGTTATTTTCCTTGTTGGTATTTTCCTGTAGTAGACTTCTAGATACCTGTCTGGCTCTATCAATGTGTTTCCTCACTTCCCCAGGTGAGTGCTGTAGTTTTAGGGCTTTTTTTGATTCCATTCATATGACATGGATCAATGTTACAGAAGTCTAGACCTGTGACACTTAGCAGGGGGTTGTGTTCACTGAATCCAAGGCTCCACTTACTACTTCTGCCTTCCTCCTTGCTCTATTTTTTGAAAATAAAATGAAACAAATAATCACAGATCTAATATTGCCAGTTTAAACAGATGTCTAAGTTGGAGGTCATGTGGATGTCGTGAGCCATTTTCACTTTCTGCTTCTTCTTGGACTACATCTGAAACCTGTAAAGCTCAGTTTCCTGACCATATGGCTGCTTCTCAGAGTTCTTCTGCAGTGGCCTGTTCAGCTGTTGAGGCAGAGCCCATCTGCTATTGCTGGTGGTGGATATTGACAGACAGAAGCATGTACCGTGAATCAGGAGAACTAGGTTCTGTTCCAGGCTTTGCCACTGTCTGTCTGCGTGACCATAGACAAGTTGTCTTTTATTTTTAGATTGTAAAGTCCTAGGATCAGGAACTGTTTTGTGCAATTCCTAACAAGGTGGGGCTTCAGCCATAATTTGGCACTCTTAAGAGTTACCCTCCTACTTCTAATTATAATCATAAACATTCCAGTGACTGAGACTTAGTCTACACTGCTGTCAAAATGTGTCTTGTGTAAATCCTGTCGACTTTGTAACTTCTCTTTAGCATGCCATCTCCACTGCACTGGGCCAGCAAGAAAAAGCATACCTATCAATGCAATACTACATTTTGGGGGGGGGGGGGGTAATTAAATAGTTTTCTAGATCAGTTGAGCGGGTCTTTACTTCCTCTCAATCTATCTGGATAGATTAATCTGGTGACAGTGAATTTGCTCCTGTCAGTGTACAGTATACATAGTCTGAGTGAATTTATGGTACTTATTATAGCACATGCTGCATTGTTAGCAGCTTTCTGGGTTTCCTCACACAGTCGAGTATTGTCTTCTTTAGTTTCATCATATGTATTAAACTGGGATGCATGGTATGGCCTTGCAGAATACTGTTTATCTTTTTGGGTTGCTAAACACCTTTTGTTAGTCCTCTGTTGATCTCATAATTCTTGACGTTCTTTAATGACTTACCTAGTAGTTTTTAATCCTTTTTATGCCTTTGCAGAGATATACTGTAGCTCTTCAATGCTATTGCACCTGTCACTTTTACTCTGTGGATAAATGTTTTTTCATATTCTCTGCAATGTCCCCTACATCAAGGAAAACTGTAAATGTTGCCAACCATCTACATTTGTTTGTTTCTAAATAGAGGGATTTGTGTGGTTTCCTATGATCCATTTTTTATTTTTTATTTTTTAAATCCTGACAGCAAATAATATCTTATTACTGGTGCTAGTAAAAGACAGATCTTAATTTCCTAGTCCCAAACCTAATCTACACTTGCAGCACTTTTTCAGTGGCAGTCGAAGTGAGATATGCAAGGTAGGTAAAATAGATTGCTTATCTCCCTTCGCCTTAGTAACTTCCGCATACCTCACTGTACACATAGTGCTAAGTTGGACGGAAATGCTATCCGGGCAACTTAGCTCTACTATATTTATGGGGCTGGAGTTACAACATCAAGCTGTAGATCAGGGGCCTTAAACTCAAATCACAATGAGGGCAGCATGAGGACTAATACATTAGCCCAAGGGACGCACCACGGAAACCTTTTCATACAATGATATTGCAAATACCGGTAACAGTAGTATTGTTGTGGGCCACAGGAAATAGCTTTAAGGGCCACATGTTTGAGACCCCTGCTGTGGATTAATTGAGTGCATCTTGACTGACCACTCAGTCGAACCTGAAAGAGTGAACAAGTCCATGGGGCTGGACGAACTGCATCCAAGGGTACTAAGGGAATTGGCCGATGAGATAGCAGCACCGCTGGCCGTTATCTTTCAAAACTTATGGAGAACGGGGGAGGTGCCAGAGGATTCGAAAAAAGCAAATGTAGTGCCTATTTTCAAGAAAGGGAAAAAGGAGGATCCGGGGAATTACAGACCAATCAGCCTCACCTCAGTCTCTGGAAAAATTATGGAGCAGATTCTCAAAGAACCCATCCTCAAACACTTAGAGGAAAATAAAGTGATCAGGAACAGTTAGCATGGATTTACCAAGGGTAAATCATGCCTGACCAATCTCGTTTCCTTCTATGATCAGACAACTGGTTTTCTGGATGCAGGAAGAACCGTTGATGTGATATACCTTGATTTTAGCAAGGCTTTTGATACAGTTTCCCACAGCATTCTCATTGGCAAATTAAGGAAGTATGGGTTGGATAGGTGGACTATAAGGTGGATAGAAAACTGGCTAGATCAACGGTTTCAGTGTTTAGGAATCAATGGTTCCATGTCTAGCTAGCAACCAGTCATGAGTGGTGTGCCCCAGGGGTCGGTCCTGGGGCCAGTACTGTTCAACATTTTCATCAATGATCTGGATGATGGAATAGACTGCATTCTCAGTAAGTTTGCGGATGACACCAAGCTGGGGGGACCAGTAGACACGTTGAAGGGCAAGGACAGGATTCAGGGAGACCTAGATAAATTGGAACAGTGGGCCAGTAGAAATCTTATGAGGTTCAATAAGGACAAGTGTAAAATCCTGCACTTGGGACGGAAAAACCCCATGCACTGCTGCAGGCTGGGGAACATTCAGCTAAGTAGCAGCAGTGAAGAAAAGGACCTGGGGGTCATGGTGGATGGGAAGCTAGATGTGAGTCAACAGTGTGCTCTTTCTGCCAAAAAGGCCAGTGGCATACTGGGCTGCATCAAAAGAAGTGTTACCAGCAGATCAAGGGGTGTGATCATTCCCCTCTATTCTGCACTGGTGAGGCCACATCTAGAATACTGTGTTCAGTTTTGGGCTCCCCACTACAAAAAGGACAGGGATGTGCTAGAGAGAGTCCAGCAGAGGGCAACCAAAATGATTAAAGGGCTGGAGCACAAGCCCTATGAGGAAAGACTGAAAGCATTAGGCTTATTTAGTCTGCAGAAGAGAAGATTGAGGGGGGATTTGATAGCAGCCTTCAACTACTTGAAGGGATGCTCCAAGGCAGATGGAGCTCAACTGTTCTCGGTAGTAACAGAGGACAGAACGAGGAGCAGTGGTCTCAAGTTGTGGTTAGGGAGGTCGAGGCTGGATATTAGAAAAAACTTTTTTACTAGGCGAGTGGTGAAGCCTTGGAATGAACTGCTGAGGGAGGTGGTGGAGTCTCCATCTTTGGAGGTGTTTAAGGCCCAGGTGGACAAAACCATGACTGGGATGGTTTAGTGGGAATGGTCCTGCCTCTGGCAGGGGGTTGGACTAGATGACCTATGAGGTCCCTTCCAACCCTATGTTTCTATGATTCTATGAACTGATGTTGATGAATTTGCTGTCGTCAGTGTAGACATACCACCAGTCCTGTCACGGGTATCACGGTGGTTATCAAATTGTTAGTAAAGTAGTAACTTCATTTTATGTGCTACACACAAGCTACTTGGTTGAATCAAGTTCGACGAATTTTTATGTGGTTTGCATAGCCTAAAAAAATTAGTTCTACTTGAGAACATAATCTATACTGAAAGAGATGTAATGACACCAAAGAATTGAGTGTGTGTGTGTGTATTTTATTAGAACCAAATTATTTTAAGTAAGTATATGTGCTAACAATATTAAGAAGTACTTTTAGTTATAGCGGATGCTTGTTGCTGCTTGTATAGGGAAAAAATGTGGTCTTGAAAAATCTGCCACATAGTGTGAGACTAAATAAATGTCATCTATTCAGTGAGGATAACTAGGGACAATTTACCTAAGGATGTGATTGGATTTTCTATCACTTGACATCTTTAAATCAAGATTGGATGTTTTCTGAATGATGTGCTCTAGCTTAGTGTGGAGTTCTGGATTTGAAGCAGGAATTGTATGGTGAAATCTTATGGCCTGTGTTTGAGGTCATACTGTATGATCATAATAGTTTCTTTTGGTCTTAAAATCTATGAAAAACCTATAATTTCATTTTTGAAGTACCCAAAGGTGGTATTACTTACTAAATTTATGATCTTACCATTTTTATCAATTGACCCACAGTAGCACAGCATTAAAAGCCTCAGCATTAACTCTAAGAACTGTTCTAATCAGAACTCCTGCTCAAAGCGGAATCAGTCCCAATTAAGTCATCCAAGCCAGTGCTTCATCAAGCCATGTCTTTAAAACCTCTAAGAATGGGGATTCCATCATCTCCCTGAGTAATTCCTTCCAGTGCTTCTCCATGCTCTCCCTTAAAGTTTTTCCTGATATTCAACCTATACCTCTCCCCCATTGCAACATGAAACCATTGCTCCTTGTTCTGTCATCTGCCACTACAGAGAACAGCCTAGCTCCATCCTCCAGGGAATCCCCATTCTGGCAAGATCAGATTAAGGCACGGGCTTTAGGGGCTGCAGCCCTGAGCCCCAGTTTAAAGGGGGTACTGTGGCCCCCCCAAAAATCTGGCCTCAGTGTCATGCTGCAGCTGCCCACCTTTGGCCCATCCACCCAGTCCCCAGGCTGGCTGGTCTGGAGCAGGCCAACCAGCATGGGGTGGAGCAGGAGCACCATGGACTGCAACATCTGGCCTGGAGACCCCCTACAGCAGCACTGCCTGTGCCACCTGCCCTCCCCTCCTCTTAACCCCCCCCCCCCCCCCAACTCCCTGTGCAGTACTGGCTGGGGCCCCTGACCAACACCACCCCCCACAGCACCATTGAGGCCAGGAGCCCCATGCCCAGGATGGGCACTGCAACAAGAATGGGCAGCCCTGGGCTCATCTGTCCCTTGATACAGCCCTGCCTTTAGGTAATTGAAGGCTGCTTTCATATCCCCGCTTCATCTACAGATTAAACAAAGAGTTCCCCAGTCCCTCTTCATAAGTACCGTGCCCCAGCCCCTTGAGTATTTTTGTCACCCTCCACTGGGCTCTCTCCAGTTTCTCCATATCCTTTCGGGGGTGGACTAGATACAGTACTCCACATGTGGCCTCACCAGTGTCAAATACAGAGGAATAATCACTTCCATCAGTCTGCTGGCAATAGTCCTACTAACGCAGCCTGATATGCCATTAGCCCTTGGCAACCAGGGTACATTGTAGACTCACATTCAGCTTCTTGTCCACTGTAACTCCCACTCCTTTTTTTGCAGAACTGCTGTCCCCAGAAGCAGTACGTGGGATTCTTTTGTCCAAAGTGGAGGACTCCGCTCTTCTCCTTGCTGAGCCTCATCAGATTTCTTTTGGTCCAATCATCCAATTTGTCTAGGTCACTCTGTATACTATCCCTGCCTTCCAATAGATCTACCATTTCTCCAAAGTTACCATAATCCACAAACTTGCTGAGGACACATTCCATTCCATCATCCAGATGATGAATAAATATTGAGCAAAATGAATCATCATCCAGATCATTCATGAATGTTCATCAAAACACAAAAAAATATTTTTTTTTCTTTACTGCTGCTTTCTGATGTGTAAAGGCAGCCTTAAACTTTTTCAGTTACCCATCTCAATGTCTCCTGCGTCTTTGCCAAAATCCTCAATCAGAGTGGAAAACAAATTACTGTATATACTCATGTATAAGCTGATCCATGCATAAGCCAGCCCCCCGCTTCTGAATTCCAAAACTAGACAAAAATGGGTGACCCGCATATAAGCCGAGGCCCACCGTGTGCCACTGGCTTTCCCTGGAGTCCCCGACACTCTTCTAAACCCCTTGTCCCTGCCGCCTCTTCCCTCACCATCCCCAACACACACACCCAAACCTCTGGGCCATTCCACCTCTTCCCCTGCCATCCCTGACACCCCTTAAACCGCTGGATGCTGCTGTCCCCAACCCCTTCCCTAAGCCCTGGGAACTGCCAGCGCTTTTCCCACCACACCCAGACCCTGCCACTGCTTGTCCCACAGTCCTCGACGCTCTCCCCCACCCCCAAACCACTGGGCTCCACTGCTGCTTCCCCTGCTGTCCCCAACACCCTCCCAAACCCCTGGACCCTGCTACCGCTTGCCCTGTCATCCCCAACAGCCCTCCAAACCCCAAGGCCATGCTGCTGCTTTCTCCTACCCTACCCAACCCAACCCAACCCTCTTCCAAATGCTCTGACCCTGCCGTCCCTGACACCTCCCCTCACCCCCAGGAACTGCCGCCGCTTTTCCTGCTGTCCCCGGGCCCTACCGCCACTTCACCAGGCTGACCCCCGCCCCCCCACCAGCTCCCTTTACCTGGCTGCTCCATATGTCGGGGTCTCCCTTCTTACTCTAACCCTGGCTGGGGCTGACTCGCCAACATGGCTGCTCCGGCCACATGCTGGGGCTCCAGCCCAGAGCATGCTCAGAACATGCCCAAGGCTGGAGACTTAAAACTCCTGGGCTGGAGCTGCTGTCTGCTATATTGACTGGTATGTAAGCCAAGTGCCTGTTCTTAAAGGCAATTTTCAGGCCCAAAAGTCTCTGCTTATACACAAGTATATGTGGTACATGGGTTTCTTGGGAAAATCTTTTTACATCATTAAGGAGAGTAGAAAAAGGCATTCTTTTTGTTTGTACTTTTCACAGTTTGCATTAACACTTCGTATGTGTTTGTAAATATTGTTTTGTGAATTATACTGAAAATGTATGTTTTTGTGGATCTAAAATGTTTCATATTGAAGAATGTTTATCCAGTGGTGACAAGTAGTTTTTCAAGGCTACTTTTTGTTCCGAGCTGGTATTTATCTTGTCTGTCGGTCCAAAAACTGAAATGTGATGTTTTGTATTATAGGTTCAAAAACAGTGGAAATCCATTTTATAATTTGCAAGGACAAACTTCTGAAGCTGTGGAAAATTATGGTATGTCTGCTGTGT
The DNA here is from genome assembly GCA_007922195.1 of Podocnemis expansa. NCBI lineage: Eukaryota > Metazoa > Chordata > Testudines > Podocnemididae > Podocnemis > Podocnemis expansa. The sequence goes on along the minus strand of ML681989.1, from coordinate 10,836,120 downwards.
TTTCATGTTATTTATGCTAATTATCATCAAATTGTCTCTTGAGTTATAGTTCTTCCCTTAAAACTCGTCTATAAAAATAAGTTATAACAAAAGCTCCATTTAGGGAAAGTACTAAGGTGTACTCCTTTATTTCCAACATTTAAGTGGCAATATCTATTCACTTTTTTCTGAGCTTTGGAGTCACTTGGCCTTTGGATTCAATAAGTGAAACACAAATAGATGCAGCCTTGATGAGCACCCTTTAAAGTTGTTTCACAAACCAACATCCTATTGCTACTATGTATCTGTACCTTTGTAGATTGAATTGGAATTAAAACACCTTTTGCTTTTATTGTAACTGCTAAGCACCTTTGCAACATTGGGTGCAAAATTTCTGGAAGTTTGATATTTCAGTTGCAAATTTAAAAGTACAAAATAAAAAGTTGTACAACAACATTCAGTGCAAAAGCTAATGATATAGCATTACAATTACAAATTGAAACATTACAAAGTGCAGAAATTAAGGTTCTAATTGCAATGTGAATGTGGTCATGTCACACGCACACACAGTGTAATAGCAACTAACAGTAAGGGATGGGAATGCTAAGTTTTAACTTTAATGGCTATTGAATAGTGTACAAAATGTTTTTTCAAACAGTTTAAATGTGGGGAAGAAGTGGTGTTCCTTAGTAAAGAATGGCAGGGGGGTGGGGGTGGAGTGGATGTTTTATTTGGGTTTGGGACTGGTTTTAAAGCAACTCTAAAAAAACCCCACATTCAGTTGAGATCAAGTATTAAAAGGATCAGCCCACAGGAAGAGTTTTTGAAGAGTTATGAGCAACATTAGATTGTTGAGGGGGGAGGCATATAATGAAAGTTTAGTTGCAACCTTAATAATACTTTGCTTTCTTGAAAGCTCTAACTCTTTGCAAGAGCTGTAATGTTCCCTTTCCAAAATGGAGCTGTTTCTGGGAAACTCTAGAAATTGGTCCTCTGCTCTGTCAAGCAGATAACAGCTAATGACTGCTCACTCATTTTTGCACCCATAGCCTCTCTAAGACCATCTACTTGCTTCTTGTTCTCCAAATATTTGCTCTTGAGTTGAAAAAAGTTTTGTGGATGATGGCAGCTCCTGTTGAAATCTAGGCCACAACTTTATGATGAATTTTCTCCTGATGGCCACTCTGCTTTAATTGATGTAACTATTTGTTATGGTTGAGGTTTTTTAATATAGTCCCTGAATATATGCTAGGCAGTTTAGGCACTTCATAAAATAAATGGGGCAAGGAATGTGCCCTTTAGAATTTGCAGTCTAATTTTTAAATGTGGGGAACAGCAAGAAGGAAGGTGATTACAGTAACATGATCGAATGACTATTCAGATTTAGTATCTGCACATCTTAGTAGTTCAATTAAGAAAGGAGGGTGTGAGAGCTTGCAGTCGCATCCTGTAGGTAACATGAAGTTTGGTTTTAGGCGTGATCAGGGGATTTTGAGGGTTGGCATACAGAACTGGGAAGGCAGACTGCATAAGAGCTGCATGGAAGGAAGAAGGAATGGGAAGAGGAAACTAACGAGGGACCACATATAAAGAAGAGGCTTGAAGGAACAAACGGTCAAAGTGTTAAGGCTAAAGTGGAACTGTTTATTATCTTTGTTTAAAGGACAGGAACTTTATATTTGATACACAGGACAAGAGATCACTGGAAGAAATTAAAAATGGGTGATATGGTCTGAGCAATTAATTTCCAGGTAATTTCAACACCAGCCGTGGATTCTGGAAGTTGAATATAGTTTATAGTACTAAAAGTGATTGAGGTGTAGATAAATTACTTTACCATTGAAATAGACAAAAAGGAAAAGATGCTCTATATGATGGGAAGGAAGGAAGAGTCAGATTTGCTTATGACCCAAATGAGAAATGGGGTGTTAAGAATGACTCTCAGATTTTGTCACTATAGAATGATAGGTGGTCTTTTGTGAATTCACAGGTTAGTTTTAGGATCTATTCTGGTAAAGTTCATCTACTTCATTTCCCTCCAGTTTGCGCCAACCAACTTCATAGAAATCAGGTAGTTGTCCAGAAGACTTAGAGCTCTCCAGAGGGGGCAGGTCTCTATTTAGGAAATAGATTCATCTTGTCCCTATTTTGAGCCCCGTAGCGAGCATACAGAATTTCTTCCTCATGAACCTCTGCCGTGTTTGAAGGAAGCAGTAAAAATGCTCCAGAAAGGAAGGTCTCTAACAGATAAAATGGGCAAACTGTAATTTCTGATCAGGGATTTAAAAAAGCAGTTTTCACCAGCATGTTTTATAACCTGTAGGTTGTCAGCCATTATTTCTTAGGCCCTCTCCTGACTGAGACCACTTCAGATCATTTTCTAGTAGATGTTACAGTATGGAGAATATGGAAGCAAAACTTGAAGTCCTTTTTCTGGGGAAATCTGTGGCTAAACAGAGAATGCGTCAAAGCAAGCACCATTCTCCTGGAGCTAGAAACTAACAAGCTGGAAATGAGTCTTCAAGGCACATATTGTTAAGAGTTTATTCCTCTCAGAATAAACTCTTAGCTATAGAAGGCGATGAGTCTGCATAGAAAAGTATTGGGACTCGTATCTGTTCACCTAGTCCTATGATAGTTAGCTCAAGTATGTCCTGCAAACATATTCTATTCAGAATGGACCCCATGCTAGTGGTGGTCTACATGTGCTATTATGGGGAAGATTTTCAGGGAATATGTTCTCTTCAGACAAGCAGAATGAAGCCTATCAGTCACACACAGTGTCCTCTGCCATCTGCCAGGCACCAAAGTACTTGGCCAAAATAATTAAGTTGAGGGGAAAGGCACCTAAAGCCATAAATCTTCATTCATTAAGTTAATTGAGGAATGCAGTTTACAGTGCATTCCTTCCCAAGGTTGTTTTTTGCAACCCTATCCTCCATGTTTCTGGAAATGAGCATTTGAATATTGCAGGGGGAAAAGAGTTTTCCCTTTCCTTTGACACCATTCAGAAAGCTTTTTCAAATAAATCAGCACTCCTTTCCTGTTCCAGATATCTCAGACTTGCAGCATTGTTCATCATGCCACACAGTTTGTTATCCAGAATAAAGGTACTTGATGCAACAGTGACATTCCCCTCTCAGGATCTGGTCCAGTGTGCTGCTGTGACCTGCCCCTCCCCCCATTTGCACTCCTGAACCCTGACTTACCCCACTTTACTAGGTGGATTCCCACACCTAGGTCAATCCACGCTAGACTCCTGCACGTACTTGGTCCCAGGAAGTGGGTGTGTGCCGTCTGGCTACTCGGGTTGGGCCCCCCAGCGAGCTCTCTCAGACCACAGACACTATACCAGGAACTCTGTCCTATAGGGATTGGGACCCTTCCCCCAGTCACTGTAGACTCCTAGACATTTGTCTGCCCATTTATCAAAGAAATGGGTACACTCAGCCTCACTCATTCACACCTTCTATTGTTCATACAGCTTTTGATAAATACTAGTTTATCAATTAGAACATGATTTTAAGCAGATCAATGCATAATCATTTAATAAAGGAATCAGGAGTTACCACAAGCAAAGATATAAAACTCATACTAATTTATCATCACTGCCCAAGATCACTTACAAGATCTGGCTAAATGATGGTTTAGCAGCCAGTTTCTGCCTGTCCTTAGGCAGGGCCCAACCCTTCTTGTAGATATTTCAGGATGGAGAATCTCTGGCGAAAAGCCTCTCACAGTTCCAAGTGCGTGTGTTTTCCAAAATCCCCCTCTCTCCTTTAAGAAGGGGTGAGAGACGTCCCCCACCATGTGATTCACTTTGTCCCCTCTGAGCCAGGGAGCAATATTTGCATTGCCTTTGTCATGCACCTCTCCAGGTTCTGTGCCCAGAGTCATGTAAAATAGCTGGAAACATGCTTCATATCTGCACACATACATGATGCTGCAGGAAACATAATAATGCAGAACCTGTTATAAGCATCCACAAATGACCCCTCACATGGCATATTTGACATCAAACCATGCAATTCTGTTGCAAAAATGACCGGGATAGTTACACAGATCATATCCTAGGGGTGCATGGATGTGCATCCTGTGACAGGAGCCGAATTAGGTTCCATTCTTTATCCAGAGGTACTCTAATTAGGCTTAAACAGGGGGCTGAAATTCAGTTATTAATCAGTTTATTTTTCATTTCTAAATGCATCCTTACAAACCTGCTTCAGTGCATCTAAAAATTGAGTAAAAAACTGCACAATTTCTGGAAAACAAAAAGGAAAGTACATTGCTGCTTCTCTACTATAAAGCAAATTGAGACAATAAATGGATCTTGTGCATCATGCCCTAAAAGAGTACTGTAAGCTTTCCATCCTGTTTTGCATTGCGACCTGTTGTTTGGTTCACAGATACTTCATTTTACGAACTGCTAATAATCCATGGACAGTTGTTTTTGAACAATTACCTTAAGGATTCATGTGTCTGCCACTGGTCTTAGGGAAATGTGGTAAATCTACTCTATGGAGTTTTAAATCTAATGCCAACTTTCTGGAGATGATTATTTGCATTTAGATTCCCACAGTAGTTTAGAGCCTACTGTTAGGTCCCCAGCTACTTTGAGCCTTATTTTGAAAAGGTGGTATTTTTTTTAACCATTCCTTTCTCACTCAGACCCCTTCAAAGCTATTGTTTCTATTATCTAGATTGTTGTAGTTTTCACTTCTTTGGGGATATTTCACCTCTTTGCATCAGAAGAACAGGAATAGTGACCCTTTGTACAATTCTAGTCAAGACTTTTTTTCATCTTTCCACACAGCTTTCCTATTTCCCATTTCATCCAGCCCCAGATGATGGAAGGAAATGTCATTTCATTATTTTGATGTTGATATTAGTAATATTTGGACTTCGCTCTCTTCGTGTGTAGATCTCAAACTGCATTGTAATAAAGGTAGTAGTATTGCTGCCTTTTACAAATGGAGAGTTTGAAGCCCAGTAGTGAAAAGACTTTCCCTAATGAGTTAGTGGGAGGGCTGGGAAACCTCAGAAGGTTTGAAGCCTTTAAGGATCATCATGAGCTGTTACATACTTTGGAAAGTGGCTCTTTCTGATGCTTGTCAAAGTTAGGTCTCTTCTGCGAAGTTCTTTGTATCCTATTCAGCTGAAAGGACGCGGCTTCACTGGTTTATGTGTCAAGCCTTCATGCACTCCTTCATAAATGCACCAAATAATTGTGTGATTTGGCCGCTAGCAGATGTGGTGGCCAGCTGCAAGATGCTGATGCCTTTCGTCCCTAAATAAGCCATTAACGTTTATCCATTTGTGTAGTTTGTGCAAGTGTTTAAACAAAAGGCAGAAAGAACTTACTGTGAATGAATCTTTATACAATAGGAGATCAATTTCAGATAAATTTCTGATTTTGTTTTCTTTTTGAGAGTTGATTCCACCACAGGACATAGGATCTGCATTTTTTTCTGCTTTATACTTCTATCTAGTCTTGCTAGGAGTGTGGGAGTGGGGTTGAATAAGAGAGAATGCAGTGATTTTGAGTGTTGAGGATTGTTTTTTACCCATTAATTTTAGTTTGGGACAGATAATAGAAATAGGTAAGAGACTAACTGGTTCCTTTTCAGACATGGAAGTAATCAGCTGGGGTGGTTCCAGGGCGCTTTGGGCACGAGTATTGCTGAGTTATCATTGGCTGCCACCTGCCTGACAGTGTAGAGGACCAACCCTACAATTTATGCCAGTGGAGCCAGATCACAGGAAACAATTGACAGGTAAAATAATATTTTTTAAATGGAACGGGAAGACTAAAAGAAATGTAATACAGGTGGAGCTGACACTGAAGCGATCTAAAGACTGTGAAGTTTATTGCTTCTGTGAAATATCTGCTCAGTTTCATGCATGAACTTTGTTCATTCTACTTATTTTTGGAAGACACATAGCAAAATATTAGCTACGTGGGTGTCCCTTGAAACCCCACAGTGTTTCTAGAAACAGATTAAAATTGCATTGTAGTAAGTAAACATATTATCAAATATAGTATTATAGCTCTAGGTATAGATACAAAAATTTGGTTAGGATCCAGTCTGCATCTGATAATTAACTTTTATTTAGCCTGCGAGCTTCACTTCACCTTTTATATACATCTGCATTCACACCAGCACCTTATCTCACTGCTAGAGCACTACGTGGATACAAAAACTTGGATCCACATCCAATCTGTGGTCCACAAAGATGGTAAACAATACAATCGCATCTGCAGATACAAATATCTGCATGTACAGAGCAAATATTTATTTGCAGGGCTCTAATTATAGTTAGAATTAAACTGTAATTCATATTTATGTAATGTTTCCAAATCTTTGTGTGTTCATTATATTGAAATGAAGCATCTTCCATTGGTCAGTGAGGCTTGTGTGTTTTGTTTTACCAAGTCAACATATTTCAGGGTTAGTATTAAAGTTGACTTCTGTAAACCAGTTCCATCTGTTATAATGAAGTAAGGTAGAAATCATAGTTAGTTGGTCTTGAATGATCTGTAATTCTTTTTGCCACCATAGTTTTAAGTTTAGCAGCTAAAACTATTTTTTAGCATTTGTAATTATTTCACTTTTCCTGTTATATTTACTCTGTGTATTGGCTGAAAGCATTGACTTTTAAGGACTTCTAACTGTTTTTGTTTGTTTAGAGTTGTTAAGCCTATGCTTAGTCCAACTTAACGACTGGTGTGACAACCTGTTTTTAATCAGTAACTCAAAACTGTGATCACCCCGATGTCACCGAATGGCCACAACTTGTAAAAGGTAAACATAAAAAGCTTTAATAGTATTTTTGTGAATTAACTAAGTATAATCATTAGTGTAATACTTTAAAAAATAGTTGATTTCATATGACTTGAAGGTAATTGTATAAATGGATACACAAGTAGCCTTTGAAATGTCATGAAGGTTAGTTGAGATCTACACTTTTTTGTGTTGATACAAATTCTGAAAGTACATGTAATTCTCCCCTATGCTCCCTTAAATATCAGCATCCTAGCACGCGTGTCCACACTCCAACAACAAACCACTGTATATGCCAGAGATCTAAGAAAAGCATCAGTAAAAAGCAGATCACAATTTTCAAGCCTCCCAACTATAGTTATAATAGCATAAAAATATTTTAATGATGAAAAATAACTTTCCAGCATCTTATTAAAATATGCATTTCATTCGTGAATGTTTGCTAAAAACATTTGTCCAGGAAACTTTGATACTGAAATCAGTAGACTTGCATACCTTTACTTTTCTCTCCTAGGGAGTTACAGTGGAGGTAAAAGGAATGGCTTGCAGAATGGAGAAGTTGCTCCCAGTGTTGTTGGAAGTGAGCCATCATTTGAATTTGCTAGTTCATGCTGCAGTATTCAGATTAGTTGGTGTCTTGTGATCGCAGTTTCTGCAATCTAATTCAAGGTTGAAAGTTGTAAGAGCATTTGCTCTGGGTCTTGTTAAAATTGTTATTGTAAAATAACTTGTTCAGATTTTTAAACAAATGATGTTGAAAGAAAACATTTCAGCATGTTATATAATGTATTCGTACCAGTTTAAGTATAATGTAATTGTCATTAGTATTTTATGTACTTGGAAAAATACTGCTATATTTTGTTTTTAAATTCTGTTTGATATTAAAAGGTAAATAGCTGCTCATCAAATTAATGAAATTTCCTGTTCTGTGATAACTGATTTCCCACACTATTTTAATTAGTGTTAAGTGTAATGTGAATTTTTTAAGGTGACATGATTCTTACATCTTTTATTTTTTTAAGTATATCCTGTGATTTTTAATCTCAGATATTTAATGAGAAAATTAATAATTCATTATATCATATTGTAAACAAGGCCGCTGGAAACCTAGGAACAATAATTATAGAGATCTTGCAGTATCTACATAAACATTTTTGTGAGAGCGCCCAGATTTGTTCTGAGGTTGCTTGACTTTTCCTTAAACATAAGGTCTCTATTACTTAAAAACACACGAACAAACAAGCAAACCAAAAATCTGGTTAACCTACAGGACAGCTTGGAGTTGAGTGCCTGTTATCGAGCGATGTCACCTCTCTAGAAGGCCAGATGGGATGAACATTGATTACAGAGATATATTGGATATACTCTGCAGCAAATTGTTATGCAAGCCTTGTACCTTCATCAGTTTAGTTTTAGCTTAGTAGTTTGCCAGCTGTATCCACTTTGTTCTGTTTACCTTCTCATTTTTAATGTGTTGCTACATTATGTTAAATGTTGGAAACTGCTGATATTCTTCAGTTCCCCTCATGTCAGCAACTTTCTAGCACATGAGTATTTGCAGTTTAACATTTCTGCTTTTAGGGTAGCATTCAGAAAAGATCTTGAGTCTTTTTCAGAAAGCTGCTGGAAGTTCATTGTTACAAAGGCAATTTACTTGTTCATTGGGAGTAGGAGACTATTTTTCTCATTGTTGAGCCCCCCTGTTGAGAGCTGTCATTTTGCTGTTACTGGTCTTAAACAACTAGAGGGAAATTAACCCCTACAGCAAAGAAGATTGAAGAATAGTGGACTTACAGTGTTTAAATCATGTAGTGATAACAAATAGTTAAAGGGAGGAGTTACTAAAAGAAACCAGAAGGCAGAAGTGTATAGTGTCCATTCTTTCCAGTGGCTCTGAATATTAAAATTCCAGCTTCAGCATACTCATAAATTTAGTAACATGATTATCTTGTCAGAATACATTTAGGACTGTGTTTTAATATTACTTAAAAATTTAGAAATTAAGAAAAGGAGTTTCAGGATGTTTCTGTATGTATGCACTATTTATCTCTGTGAACCACCCTGGTGATATGATAATTTTTAAAAATACAGAACAAATAAGTTGCTTTTAAATGTCTGCCATACAACTTGAGCAGGAATTGTATTTATTGTGAGTTCAGTGTCTAGCACAGCGCCCCCCTCCCCTTCCTGATTTGGGCCTCTTAGGTGCAACTGGGATACAAATAAGAAGTAATGGATTGAGGTCCAGAAGTCTACCAAGATCTACTGTAAAATATAAATGAAACCTAGTAAATAAGGGAGAGAGGGCCTTCAGCTGAGAACTGACTGAGAAGGTCTCTAGGATCAAGACAGCAAGCGAGTACCTCAGGTGAAATGGAGCATAAGTGAATAAGCCACCTCCTAGGTAGGCAGCTTATCAGAAATTGTCTGCTTCAAAAAGTCTATTTTCAGTTATGTGTAGAAAGGCTATAGGTCAGTGGTTCTCAGATTGTGGACCACCACCCCCGCTCCTGGCTACAGAAGGGAGCCATTGCCTAAAGACATAGGTGGAGTACATTGCTGTGGGGCTACAAAACCGGCACAGGCTGCTTGCTGCACCCAAGGGGACAGGAGATCTGCAGTCTCTCCCACTGGTTCTAGTCCGGAGAATGGCAAACCACTCCGCCTGGGTCCACAGGCACTAGAGGGTCCCTGCTGGAGCCAGAGGGAGGGAAGCACTGATCTCACATCCTCCCCCCAGCTACAGAAGGGAACCAGGAGCACACGGGGCTACAAGATAATGTGATTTCCCTGCTTCAGCCACTGGCATGGGAGATCAGGAAGGAAGCAACCTATTCATTGCAGCAGAAGGTTCCACCATGCTTGAGGATGGGCAGGATTCTAAAAATCAGTTGCCTTTCAGTTTATCACCCACTGTGATTGGCTGCCAGGCCACAAGCATCAGTTTGTAGTCATAGTCACTCTTCTACACTAGTGGTTTGTCTGTGAGTATGCAACATACTGGGAGAGATTTATAGGTATAAAATAGTGAAGGTGAAAATGAGGCCAGTAGCATCAGTACTATCTGTTCAAATATGTAGTGATCTGTAGTCCTTACTGGTGTATATGTCAGTACATTTTTTATGAGTTGATAAACTGGTGGCCCTTCAGGGTTGTAAAAATATTTTTGGTCAAGTCAAAAAGGTTGGGTATCGCTGTTATAGGTACCCAATCTATTAGAATTCTTTAGGGGGGAGGCGGACTCAATAAGTATGAGACAAAGGGTGAAAAGCCCTTTACAAGTCCTGTGTTAAAGGCTCTTAAGTAAATTAAGCTGTGATGGAACAAGAGGGAATGTCCTCTCCTGGATCAGTAACTGACAGGAAACAGTGTAAGAATAAATGGTCAGTTTTCAGAATGAAGAACGGTAAATAGTGGTGTCGTTGCAGGATGTGGACTGGGACCAGTTCTGTTCACAGTGTTTATAAATGAACTGCAAAATGGTAAATGGGGGGGGGGGTGGCAAAATTCGCAGTTGATAAAAAGCTAGTCAAGATAATTAAGTCCAAAGCAGACTGCCAAAAGTTACAAAGGGGTGTCACAAAACTGGATAACCCTTCAACAAAATAGGAGATGAAATTCAGTGTTAAAAAATACAAAATAATGCACACTGCAAAACATAATCCCAACTATACATATAAAACGATGGGGTCTAAGTTAGCTGCTACCACTCAAGAAAGAGATAGTGGAGTCACTGCAGAAATGACATGCAGGTTTCTAACCACCAGACAAGTAAAATTCTAGAATAGCCTTCCAAGGTCAGCTGTGGGGGCAAAAAACATAGCAGATTTTAGAACTGAGCTTGATAATTTCTGGAGGGGGTGGTATGATGGGATGGCCTAGTTTCGCAGATGACTAGTTTTTGATTACTGGTTTTGAATATGCCAGTGACCTGAGATGAGGTGTTAGATAAGGTGGGTTCTGAGTTATTACAGAGAATTCTTTTCCTTGGTGGTCTCTAGCTGTTGAGTGGGTAGGTGAGGTTTTGTGGTCAGCATTGTGCAGGTTAAACTAGATGACCATATTGGTCCCTTCCGTCCTTAGAATTAAAGTCTAGTCCAGATAGTTCTCGGGGGTGGGGGGGACTAAATGTGCAGCAGAGATCATAAAAAGATAACAGAACATTGGGAATCATCAGAAAAAGGATATGTTAATAAGACAGAAAATCTGTTGCCTCTATAAATCAGTGGTACAACACATCTTGAATACTATATGCAGTTCTGGTCACCTTATCTCAAAAAAAGATACATTATAATTGGAAAAAGCTTAGAAAAAGGCAGTAAAAATGATTAGGGATTAAGGAACAGCTGCCTTATAAGGTGAGATCGATGGGACTGGGACTTTTCCAGCTTGGACGGAAACTGGGGGTGGAGGGGGGGTTATGATAGAAGGTCTATAAAACCATGACTGATTTGCAGTAAATAAATAAGGAATGTTACTTACTCGTAGGACTGAGGGGTTATTAAATGAAATAAATAGGCAACAGGTTTAAGATGAAAAAAGGAAATATTTCTTGGCACAAATCACAGTCAACCTGTGGAACTCTTTGCCAGAGAATGTTGTGAAGGCCAACACTATAACAGCAGTTAAAAAAAGAACTAGGTAAGTTCATGGAGAATAAGTCTATTAATGACTATTAGTCAGAATGGGCAGGGATTCAAAACTGTGCTCTGAAGTGTCTCTAGCCTCTCTTTGCCAGAAGTTTGGAAGGGTTAATGGGGTGGATCATTTGATGATTTACCTGTTTTGTTCATTCCTTCTGAAAAACCTGGCATTGGTCTTTGTCAGAAGGCAAGATACTAGATGAACCATTGGTCTGACCTGGTATGGCTGTTCTTATGTGGTGAAAAATAACATCAGCACACCATACTGCTACAGAATTTGCTATGAAGATTTGGTCCATAGCTGATATACTGAGAAACCTGGAAGGAGAGAATGAGCAGCAAAGCTCTGTTAGACTTTCCTGTCATGTAGCCTTGAAAACTTGCTTTCTTCCCTAGAGCATCATCCCAGTCTTAATTTTAATCTCAGTCTTTGGTCATTATATGTTTATTGGTTATAAGCATGTTTCCCCACAACATGTAAACAAGCTAATAAAAATGAATAAGCAAGTCATACTTCAGTAGCTTATTTAAACTGTTCTAACAGTAATACAAGTATGATAGACTTGGCAATGTAAATAATGATTCATTTTCTGATTTTCCTATCCAGCTTGTTTTTAATCACTAAAAAAAATTATGCTTAACTTTTCTTTTTTACATCTTGCAGATCACCAGGAGAACCTCACTCTGAAACCATTGAAACTAGCCGAATGTAAGTATAGCAAGCAGTAAACAAATGGGCATTGTATATTATGTTTAAAATTGTTAAATGCAATAGAAGCTTTCTGTACAAATAAACAAACCTTTAAGTGTACGTTTAAAAACAAACAAGAATATCATTTGACTGTCTGCTTGCAAGACCCGTGCATTGTTCTATCTGTGTTCGTCTCAGGATATTAGAGAGACATGGTGGGTGAAGCAACATGTTTTGTTAGACCAACTTCTGCTGGTGAGAGAAGCAAGTTTTATGAGTGGCACAGCTCTTCTTCAGATGTCTGTGTATATCAAAGCTTCTCTCTGTCACCAACGAAAGTTGATTCAATAAAACCTCACCCCTCTTCTCTACAAGGCCTGTCTAATTAGTATTTTGCTCTAGAAAGAGTAATATTTGATCCTCTGTTAAAACATTTTGGACTGAAATAAAACAAATTTTTGGTTTTTAGAAGCTTCATTTAGTACTAACCACCAGATGGTAGCATAATACAATATCTAAAACTTACAACCCTTTGTTTAGATTTAATAGCATGCCACATTATGCTTCTGAAGAAGAGCTCTGTGCAGCTCAAAAGCTTCTCCTTCACCAACAGAAATTGGTCCAATGGAAAGATATTACCTTGGCCATTGTATCTCTTTAACTCATATTCCTAAAGTTTTAACACTTCATTGCACACAGTTAATTAGTAGTTTTCTTAGCAAAATAGAAAACAAAAAGTTCTGCTTGTTGTGGGAAGTGTTGTAAAACTAGAAAGAACAATGTCTGACTTGCTTTGGAAAATTGTATAATGTAGTTTGTGCTTGTTTTTCACATTGCTTATTGCAACACAAAAGTTAGCTAATTTCCAAAGCAGAGTAATAGTAATTAGTGCTTCCTGTTCAAAAGAACTGAGTAGAATCCCGTGCTGCTGAATTTTATCAGTCCAGAATGTGATTATTCCAGGTTAACTAAAAGCATATTCAAGTTTCGCAGAGATGCTTATTTGTATTTTAAATGAGAGAAAAAATTGAAAAAAGAAATCTAAAAACTATTAAAAGGGAAATAGTCATTCTTTTGGACTTTCCTTTTCTACAAGTCAGCAAGGCACTTCTCAGTAGGGTCTCTTTAAATCCCTTACAGTTGGGAAGAAAAACTTCAGAATTCAAGAAATAAAAGCATAAATATTATAGATTTAAGAGCCTAGCTGCCATATGAAGAGGAGGAGGACAGATGGCCCAGGGAATAGGATGATAATCTGGGAGTTATATGTGAGTTCAATTCCTTCTCTGCCACAGATTTCATATTTGGCCTTGGACAGTCTCTCTGCCTCATACTGTCAGGATAAATGCATTACAGGCTTCAAGATGCTCAGCTTCTGTAAAACACCTAATGTACATAGGAAGAGAAATGAGTTAAAATTGGTTTTCTTTTAACAGTTTGACAGCCCATTTTCATCGTGGGGTTTTTTTTCTTCTTCTTTTTGAGATTTTTTCCTTGTAGAAGTTGGAGCTGAAGGAAATGAGCATCTCAGACTGCCATGTTTGTTTTATGCAGACTGGAAAATTTTTAGTTATATGAGCTAATAAATAGTTATCAGAGTCACTTTAATTATTCAGATTTCTGAACTTTAGCTAGAAATGTCCATTAGCCAGTCAGGTTATGAGAATCTGTGTGTTTTTGAGCAAAATCTGTACAACGTTTTACAAATTTACAGTGGCAAAACTGAAGAACCCAGAACTGCGTAACTGAGAAGTTACATGGTTATGCCTTTCTGCAGCCTACTAGGCACAATTGCTCTTAACACATAAAATATTACATTTTGTTTAGTTACATAGTTCTCAGCTCTGATTCTGGATGTCTGATCTGAATAACCATAGTACAGTTAGAACAATAACTGTAGTATTCCATCTATGTAGTCTAGTTTGTAAATTGTCAGCCAATTAGAATGCTGGGATTGTCATAATCATTTTACTGTTTTCCTAATTGCACTGCGAATAATGGCAATTGATTTACTTTACTTTAGTGTAATTTCTCTACTCAGTTCCTGAACTCTGTTAAAGCATTGCAGATGACCGAATGCTTTTAATTCACATCAACTAAACCAGGAAAACTTAAGGCATTGTGTTTTTTTTCCATTGATATTTTCCTCTTTTCGTGTATCTGCCAAACATCAAGAAAGGGCGTTTTTTTAAAAAGAGAGATGTTTGAGGCTCCTCTTCCCTTGCATTTTCTCCTCCCTTCTCTACAGTGCAAGAAGATTCTTATCCCCATAATAATTTTTATTTCTCCAGACATTTTGGTTTCACTGGATTTCCACTTTAGTTCCATACATCCAGACTGCACCATAACTGTTGTGTTTTTGAAAGATCAATAGATGTGCTTTTCACAGACCCCATTCATGTGACTAGTTGGTCCCTGCTAACTATACTGAGTTGCCTCATTCTTTCAGCCCCACACCATGTACATCCAATATTCCTTTCTGGTTTTTTTCTTTTATTAGTCTCATTTTTAAAGCCTGTTTCAGCTTAATTTGGGGGGGAGAGTTCAATGGTGCACCAAACTCTAATTGTCTTATTCAATACCTCCAGGCTTTTGTCTCAATTCTCACTACATCAGCTCTCCACTGATGCCTCTCTCAACCTCCCAAAGCCTGTTGAGGAGACATTTGGTTTCTGTGGCTGTCACTCTATCACCTTTGTCTTTCCAATGTCAAGACTCTGTGGAACCCTAGTGATTTTGGATCCTTCTGTTTCCATCACTGCAGCTGTTCTCCTGATTGTGCTTAGTGGGTAGTCATCTCTTTGATGCTGCATTGACTGTTTTTCTGTTTTCTTATCACTGTGGAAAGAATGAAAGAAGGAAGACCTCCAGCAGCTTCCAAAAATCTGCCTATACATCCCTTACAAATAGGCATGACAGCTATTTGTCTGGTCAGGGACTGGGTGTACTTACATCATGCTATCTTCTTTCAAATGCCACCCTGAGCCTACCAAATATAAAAGTAAATCCAACACATAGTTAGCCCTCAAGGCACTCTGTTCATGGCCTCTGAATCAAACACCCATATTTAGTGCAGGGATTCTGCAGTAGCACCAGTGACTTCATTGAAAGTCTAAAGAAAGGCTATAAGTCTAAGTCTACAACAATATTTCCACACCAGAGTCCTGCAAAATCCTATATTTCACTGTCACTGGGCTTCACCAAAAATTTCATGCAGCACCCAAGCAATGCATGCTTTCAGAGGAATCAGTGCATTGAGGTAGCCACTGATTCCTTCAAAATGTCACGCTCTGTACATCAGGAAAGCACAATTCAGCTTCCAAACTCAAGCCATTACAGCCTTTTATACCTCATAGCAATTTAAGTGGCCCCCTACTAAGAATGCCTGTCGTTCTCTGTGCTACAGCCTGAGAAGCTTGAAGTTCATGTCAAGACCCTTTTCAGGGCAGAGCCTCTTCCAGACAGACCTGCTTCAGCTGCCAGCCTGAAATATGTTGCTGACCAGGCTGTTTGCAAAGCCACTATCTTTATGAAACATTGTTGCCTGAAGCTGTCCTCTGAGAAGAAATCCATGATTGGATTATTTATGTTAAGATCCTATTCCCTATTTAAGGGTGTGCCATCTTAAGTGCTCTGCTCCCCCTCTCCTCACAATAGATATTTTTTATTTGGAAATAGTTCTTAATTATCTTCTGAGACTGTCTCTGGCACATAACATGCAGGTTTTCATTGAAGAAAGCTATATTGTGTCCTTGTTTGAAAATATTGTTTCTCTTTTCACATTTCCATGTTAGTCCTTTTAGTTTGGAGACCATTCTTGAGCATTTGGGTTTCCCAGAGTGGAATTTATTGGGATGAGTATGTTTTGGAGAAAGCAGATTACTTACAAGCAGTTTTTTTTTTTCTTGGCAGATTTATTATGTCAGCCTTTTCTTTGTGTATTTTTAGTGATCTTTTGTTTGGCAGTTTCTGCCTACTGCTTTCAAGGGATCTGACTTTAGGACTCTTAAAAACCTGGCTCACTACACCCTCTTCATGGACACCAGTCGTCACTTGTATGCAGCTGTTGGGTTCCACATGCATCAGATCACTCACATCAGTCTGGGTAGAATATAATCATTATTTCTACCTCTCTTGTGCATATTTCTGGGCCTCTTGTCAGAATCCTTCCTTAGAATGTGAGACTCTGCTGTGTAGACACCCTAAACCTTGAAAGCAGTGCCGCAGACTTCCCAGGCACCTGGTGGTTTTCCCAGAGCTCCTAGGCTGTGGACACCTAGACTTCTACTTGAAAGCCATTGGTAACAATATAGCAGGAAAGCAAGGAACATAGATTTAACAAAGGTATTTCTTTACTACCAAAACATTATTCTTGAAAGCACTCGAATTACAGATGGGGGTGGGGATCAAGTAACACCCTCCTGATGTCTACATCTGCTCTTTTGTGAGTCAGAGATTGGTCAGTCACTATTCAGACTGGACAAAGTCCCTCTTTCCTTCTCCCCAGCAAGTCCTTCAAGAGCCAAACTGAGGCATATAGCCATATACTTTTACCTACTAATCTGATTTGCTGGTGTTCTTCTGCGAGCCACACTTTTTTATTCAAGAGCCACATGTGGCTCCACAGCCACAGTTTGGCCACGCTTATTATAGAGTAACAGATTTCTTTGGACATAAGCTTTTGTGGGCTCCAGCCCACTTCGTCAGATGCATGAAGTGGAAACTACAGTTGAGAGGTGTGTATATACACATGCCAGAATGGAGAAGGGCAAGTGTTAGCAAAGTCAGTTCAGAGAGCAGAGGGGGCTGATTCACACCAGTTGATCAAGAGGAAAGAATGAGTGAACAGACCAGTTTGTGTCCATTTATCCTTTTGCACAAGAGCAGTCCAGTTTGGTGGCCAGAGCAGACTGTCATTCCGCAATAGGATAAATGGACAGAAATTGGACATCAAAAATGGCAACTTCCATAAACCAGTAAGAGAAAACTTTAATCTCCATGGATACTCAGTAGGCAGAGTTGAAAGTTGCCATACTTTATCTGAAGTTTCTTTGTTGAAGACTTCAGTGTGAAACTGTAGAGTTGGAGCAGATCTGCAAGCTTGACACAATCAGACTGGATCTGAATATGGACACGAAATGGTTAACACCAGGGGTACCACTAGCACAGCCTGCAAAGGACTTTTCTGTATCCCGCAATGAGTTTCTAGAAAAAAGTACAGAAATACAAAATTTTAAGCAGGAGAACCAGAAAAAGAAAAAAATCCAGTGGCACTGTGATAGAGAGCAGACCCAGCCCTGGCTGGGAGTTTTGAAATCTCCTCCTCTGAGCACGCTCAGAGCATGCTCAGGACAGGAGCCCCAGCAAATGGTGTGTCCCCTGGGGAGGCCTAGGTGGGGGGGTTGCCCCAAAGAAGCGAGCATCAGGGTGGGGTAGGACAACAGAAGAGGGTTGGGGAGCGGCAAAACCTGGTGGTGCAGGGCAAGGGTATTAGGGAGAGGGTCGGGGACTCAGGGAAAGCCGGTGGTGCAGGATGGGGTGGGGTTAGGGAGAGGGTTGAGGACATGCAGAAAGCTGGCAGCAGGGAAGGAGGAACTGCATCCATCCTGCAGTGCAAAAAGAAACAGTTTTGGAATTTTGCAGCCTGTGGGCCAGCACCCATCAAATTTTGTGGGCCCCATGTACAAAAATTTTGGGCACCCCTGGTTAACACATTACAAAAAGTGATGGTTTTGTTCACACATTCTCTCCCTTTGATCAACTGGTATGAATGGGCCCCATCTGTTCTCTGAACTGACTTTGCTAACACTTGCCCTCTTCAATCCTGACATTATATATGTACCTCTCAACTGTAGTTTCCACTTCATGCATCTGATGAAGTGGGTTGAAGCCCACAAAAGCTTATGCCCAAAAAAATCTGTTAGTTTATAAGGTGCCACAGGACTCTCGTTTTTGCTGTACACAGACTAACAAGGGTACCCCTCTGGAAATTAATGGAAAAATAATTCTTTTTCAAAATATCCACTATGAAAATTACTTTTCTTTTTTCTACATTGAAAATGGGCACTGTTTTCCCTTTAATTTCCATGTGATGCCTGTTGACAGTTTCATTGTTTAGGTTAATTTAACACTGATTTTTTCCGCTGTGCTGGTTAAAGAAAGGAATTGGATGAAGAGAGTGTTGTCTTGGTACTTTGAATTGTTAATGAATTCATTGGTATAGGAGATTATAAACTTCAGTGAGCACTAATGTTTTCCTAAAAGCATTAATATTATGAAGCTGCTCTGACTATGTAGGAAAAGTTAATGTGCAGATAATGTGTAAACCTTTTAAAAGCAAAAGAAACAAACAAAAAACCTCACCATACTTTATACTGCTATTATGCTAAATTACAGCAATATCTATTATTGTGCCTTATTCAAATATATTATATGTTAGATGAACACTTAAAGGTTGGTTTTTTTATGCATCAGTTTATAACCTAGAAACTAACACCAGATAACAGAACTTTGGAATTTTACTTGTGGATTTCTTATTCAGAACAAAGCAGTAGACAGATGTGTTTTTAAACATCTTCTAAAGCTGCTAAAAAGAGTTTATACTTCTCTGATTTGGCTGTAAAACATTGTCTTGGTTATGTTTGTGTTGTGCTTAAATGTTTTGCTTATTCATCATTTCTATGCAAATGTTATTTGAGAAACGCAAATTCAAGTGTTATCCTGTATTTGAACTGTGCATTTTTATTATGTGGAAACTGTTCTTGAATTGTTCAATTAAACAAATAACCATTTCCACACCTTGCGTATGTGGCTTAGATTTGCTGTATGCTATGATCTAGCAACTCAAATTATACTACTAAGCAGACATTTAAAAACTCATGAGGCCAGTTCCTAGTAAAAATTGAAACTCCTCTGAACTTTTGATTATTTGTAATTCAATTATGGTGTATTTGTAAAGGGATGTCTACAAGCATTTTCCATTCAACAAAAACAGTCAAGTTAAGGTTAATTTATTTCAGAGAAAAACAAAGATTTCAGATGTTTCTATGGAATCTGAAAGCAAAATTCTGTGTGTGATTTTTGGGGAAATTTACATGTACACATTTCTGGAAGAAAATAGATTTGCCAGGACTACTGCTATGGATTATTCTTTTTCATTCAAACAGTGTATCAGTGTAGATATTAGTGTATAATACTTTTAGGCAGAGGGAAGTCTCTAGGATTTGTATTGTCCTGCTTGAATTAGGGCTTGTCTGTATGGGGAAATTTACTGTTATTGTACCCCTATAGTTGAACTGGTATTAATTCCTATTCAGGAATGAGAACACCACTTTTCCTATTCAAACAATCACTTCCACACATGTGCTAATTTAACTATATGAGTTTAGATACAGAAAAATAGTTAAAGTAAAAATAGAAACATAGAAGCATATTTAAATGGGTACAAAAAGAGTGTAAATCAGTCCTCTCTGTCAATATTAAGTTTCATTGCTGGTCTCTCCGGATAGGTATTTATGTAGTCCCTCCCTCTGATTTGTATATCCTTAATGAATTTTTACTTGCAATGACCCTGTGAGATATGCAAGTATTAAACTCTTAAGCCCTGTGATACTACGTGATGATCCCTATGTGTATTCTACCCATGGGTGTTCGTGTGCACCATACACCTAAATCCAGAAGTGTTCCTTAGTAGTGTTCATTGACTCACACATGCATGGTGCATCCCCACATGCTCCCAGCTGGTGGTATAATATGTAGTATGAGGTCAGTGCGTCTCCAGTCCCCTCTTATCTCTGTGTGTCATGAGTCAGACCCCTGTGTTCCTTCACACTTTTAGTTGTACTGAGAGAATCACCAATCCTCATTCAGTATAGTAGTTTTAGGTAGTTGTGTCTTGTCATTTTAGTGATAGATAAGTTAATGTAGTTCTTCCCCTATTTGAGAAGCATTGCTGTCTCCTCTCTAGTGCTTCCCCCGCCCCACGGCTATGCTCTGGGTTCAAGGATCTAAAAACCCAAGTCCTGCCCATGCTTATTCTCTGTGAGACAAGCAAACTTGGCAGATCATGGCTTGCTTCTGTCCTTCCTGCTTCATGTCATCCTTGCCTGAAACCTAGGAAGCTGGAAAACTTATCCTTTGTAAGAAATTGATGGAGGAAGCCATGAGACCAAGGGCACAGTCTGATCTGGGACAGGCAGAACTCCGAGGACAGTATCCATCTTTGGCGGTGAGACCTCCTGTGAGCACCTCTGATGCTTCGGATCCATTGGTATCAAAGAGAAAGGAAAAGTCTCAGTAGTGGAATAAAAAAAATTTGTATATATGTATATAAATATATATTCTCATGGGCAGAAGAGCAAATCCGTGTTGCAGGCTGCTTCTAAGTGCATCATTTGTTCCACAAGCTGGGTCAGTTCAGGTGTCACACGCAGTTCTGACTGGATCAACCTTAAGTTGACTGTTTTTGTTGAATGGAAAATGCTTGTAGACATCCCTTTATAAATACACCATAATTCAATTACAAATAATCAAAGTCCCAGCTTCCCTGTGTGGGGGTAAGGCCAGACACAAATGGGCTCCAATGGTACCAACAATTGCCCCAGTACCTATGCATCAGGAATGCTCATCAGCATCCTGCTTGAGTCCCTGCGTCTTCCAGATAGGCTGGAGCCACAGATACTGCCTGGACCCTCAGGCATTTGCAGAGGCTTGCCACACACTCAGAGTCTCTCAGTGGAGATGATCCTTCTGTATGCATGGTCTTCCCTCCTCACTAGGCTCCCAGTCACCAGCATCATCCCCGTTCTGGCAGATGAGCCTTACTTCTGCTACACAAGCTGTTCCCATTGCTGCATCGTAGCCCTTCGGTATGGACAGTCCTTCTGTTGCCAGAACAGACTTTGGAGTCTGTTCTGAAGACTTCTCAGAGCTGGAACCCTCATTTTTCTCCAATGTTCATCCGGAGTCTAGACTTACAGCCCAGACTGCCTTACCATGGAACAGTCACACACCAAGAACCTCATTTTGGCCATAATGGGCACCTTGGGATCCTTTTGTGGATGACAAGCACCATCTCAGTTATCTTAGCAAATCTCCCATTTTACCAGCAGCACCACCAGTCTACGAGGAAGAGGCATACATTAAACTGGTCCCCAGTGTGCTGCTTCATCAGGCAAGGTGCTTATTCCTCTGCCTCTCTCACAGCAGGGTAACAGTTGCCTATTACAGGACTTGCTCCAAAGAGCATACCCGCAGATTCTTTTGGAAGAGGTCCAGGACCCACAACATCAGCTCCTGGATATTCTCCAACACTGGAGACCCTGTTGCATGAGTCCACCCAATAATGTAGCTGTTCATCAACTGGCACAGGGCATATGGCACCTTCATGCTTCCTGTGTCCCCACAAAAGAGAGGGAGGAGAAGGAAGTGATTTCTGCATTTTTTTAACACCTCTTGCTCTCTTCCCCAGCTCTCACTGTCCATTAAGCAGCAGATTGGGCATGCCAGCATCCACAGAAGTCTGTTCCTCCAGACAGTGCGGCAGAGAGGATGAACCTCATCTTATCCATACATTTGTCCAGGGCCGGCTGGACAAACCCCTTGCTGGGATGATTTAGTGGGAGTGGCCCTGCTTTTATCAGGAGTTGGACTAAATGACTTCATAAGGTCCCTTCCAGCCCTATGATTCTATGATTCTCCATCAAGAAGCAGATATTACTACTCAGAGAAGCCATATAACCTGTCCAACCTCAATACAAGGACAAAGACTTCTACTCACCCTTCCTGAATGACTGGCTTCTTATGGTGCTGTCATGCCTAGAAATAACCTCCCTGGTTCTCGCTCTGCATGCACTATTTGTGTTGCTGGGTATTTGTCAATGAGGAAGAATTGGTACTGACTTCCACACACACACATTGTGCACTTTCTTTCTTAGAGTGCATCTTGACACCTTAGCAGCAAGAGCCTTTCTCCAGCCTGGTATCACCGTTCTAATTATCATGGGAGAATTTGAGCAAACTCTATACATGGATTATTTAGTCTTCATTTCTCTGGAAAGGATTTCTAACAAAGAAACTGAACAAAGACTGATGACCACCAAGCTGTTTGGGTGATTTCAGAAACTTTGCAATTTAAGAAATTTGCAACTTAGTTATCATCTTTACTTTGAAGCTGACTTATAACTTTGTATTCTTCTTTGTATGTATACTGATCTTTTACCCATTACTCTTTCCTTTTTTGAATAAATATTAGTTAAGTTCATAAGCACTGGCTTCAAACATGTATTTGTGTAAGCTCTTAATTGTTCATTGATCTGTTTTGGTAATGTGTCCAGTCCTTTGGTGGAATATTTTTACATATAATGGATGACAATTTTCAGGAAGCCCCATCATATTTGACTTGGCTGTCTGGGTGATCATCAAAGGGTTGCATAGTTTTAAGGAAACTGATGTGTCTTCTGAATGACCAGTAAAGTGAGCAATAGGTGTTTGTTGCTGGCTTGATGTATCTTACAGGAATAAAAAACAACCAGTATTTAGATCTTTGCCTGTCCCATTCTTTGCAGTTTGCCCTGTTTAAAGTATCTTAGAGTGACACCCCTGAAGGCAGTCAGTTAATAGCTGGAACAACACTAGAGATGGCACTGGAGCCATACAGTGGCCCACTCAGTCTCCTGTGGTAATGAGATGGGCTTTTTGGGTTGCTCAAAGAGCTGCAAAAGATCTGTTTAAAGGGCCCAGGCTCACTGCAGAGAAGATAGTCTTCTCTTTGTATCTTGAAGGATTCCCAAGCCACATTACACTTCCTTGGAATTTACACTATGGGATAGAAGAGAAGATATAGCTGTCAGCTACAACACAGTCACAGCCTCCTCAGTACCCACCTCTCAGCAGTGTTAAAAGCTGCAGTGAGAGGTAGAAGCAATCAGCATCTCAATCTATGACCTCTTGGACCACCTCTTACAGGCCCAAATACTTTTAGATCTAAGGGCATTAAATAAATATGTGAAGACACAGAAGTTCAAGATGGTCACACCAGAAGCCATCACTGTCAAACTTTGGAAAATTGGTGCATCTATCACAGTGTGGTCATCTCAACTATCTACCAGGGATACAGTGCATGACACGCAGCAGTCCGAGTCAGACTTTCATAATTGTGCATCAGAATTGAACTCAGATGCTTTGAGGCATATTCGATTTTTGAGGAACCCCAACTACAGATCTTTGCTACTTACCGAAATGAGAAATATCCTTCTTAATGTTCCAGACCTGGCTTAGGGAGAAACTGATTGTGTGAGACAGTTCATTCTCCCAAAAGATGGGAACTCCTTGTATGACTTACACCTCTTTCCTCTTTCTCTAAGGTGCTATTGAACATTCAAAGAAAGAAAATCAGGTTATTCTGATTTGTCTCCTCCTGGCCCAGACAAGTCTGGTTCTCTTACCTGACATCGATTACAGTATATGCTCTGGGTCCTATTTGGTCCACTCCCTACCTGCTCTTTCAAAATCAGCAGGCTGATCCTTCAGCCCAGTCTGTGGGTCCTCCACCTTGAAGCTTGGATTCTTCTTGGTTCTGAGGCTTAGAAGTAGAATGCTTTGATGAGGTAAAAGAGGTTGTTACAAAGCCAAAAGTTGACCACTCATACTTATCTTTTACACATGAAAACAATTCCAGGTTTGTCGTCATTCTGAGCACATAAATGCAACCTCATCCACCCTCCCACCCGTCAACACCCAATTTACACTGCATGTTAGGCCTCAAGAGGTCAGAACTCTCACTCAGTTCTCTTAACGTACATCTTATCACAATAATGCATTTCCATCATCAGGAAGACAAATATTGTGTGTGCTTACTTACTGATTTATATGTTCCCCATGGGGAATCTCTTTCTGTTTTGTGAGATCATCCACTCTAGCTTGGGATCTTAACCTAGTTCTCAGGTCTTTGACTAAACCTCCCTTTGAGTCCAGGACAACTTGTTGTCTCTTACACTTCTCCATGAAGACAGCATTTCTAATTTACATCATTTCAGCTAGTTGCATAGGAGAAATAGCAGCTCTGCTGGCATACCCACAATACATGATTTTTAAAGATAAAGTAACGCTAAGGCAATATTCCAAGTTTCTTCCTGAAGTTGCCTCTGCTTTCCATATAAATCAACAGATCATCTTCTTGTTTTTTTCCTCAAAACCATACAGTGACAACAGAGAGCTGATATTGTATATGCTAATTGTTAGATGAGCACTAACATTCTACTTGAACAGAACTAAGGACTTCAAGAAGTCCTCTAAACTCTTCCTTTCACTCATAGAAAGATCCAAAGGCATTGTGATATCAGCTCAAAGACAATCCAGTGGGTCTCTGTTTATATTAATCACTGTTATCAAGAGCACAACCTCCCCCTATCTTAGAAAAAATTTGATTGAGAGGATATGATAAACATCTATAAAATCATGAATGAACTAGGGAAAGTGAATATGGAGCCTTATTTACCCCTTCACAACATGAGAACCAGAGGTTACCCAATAAAATTAGTAGGCAGCTGGTTTAAAATAAAAGGAAGTATGTCTTCTCACAACACAGTCTACTTGTGGAACTTGTTGTTAGGGAATGTTAAGGCCGAAAGTATAATTAGATTCAGAAAAAAATTAGGTAAGTTTCTGCAAAATAGTTGTATCAATGATTATTAACCTAAATGGACATGTACACAACCCCATTTTCTGGGGATCCCTAAACCTTTAGCTGTCAGAAATTGGACCAGGAGGACAGGAGAGGACTCACTTGATAATTGCCCTGTTCTGTTCTTTCCTTCTGAAGCATCTGTCATTCTCTATGGCCAGACAACCAGATACTGGGTTACACAGACGATTGCTATAACCGAGTATGATCATTCTGTACTTAAGTGATCCTTTCCTCTACTTTTAAAGATATTGGACGCTATACTTTAGTCAAAATAGGTTGAATTTAGATGCTCAGAAGAAGGAGGGCATATGTTGTGGTGTATGACGCACAGAGGAGTAAATTCTTTACAGAAAACAAAGATTATGCCAGAAATCTTGCGGTCTAAATTTAGATATGGTTGAATAACTGACGATAACTCAGGGAATAGTTTAAGGAAGGTGAAGTACTACAGGAATTATATTGTTTGGCTGTTTGTGGGCATCTAGGATTCATATAAAAAAATCCACAATACATGCAAGATAAAAATTGGTCTCAAAGAGGAGTATGAGAGATGAAAGCAGTAGTGGTTTGGATTGAGTTGGGAAGATGTTCTATGAGCAGAGGCGGTATAAGTAATGCATTGCAGGAAATTGGAAGAAAAGCAAACAAATGGGTTCTCAAGATAAGGCCCACCCTTTCCTTAGTAAGCTAAAAGTAACTTTAATATTTGGTTTTAAAAGAATGACATACATTATGAAGAATAAAGATTGGTTCAAGTTTCACATATATATCAACTTTCAAAAGCCAAAATCCCATATTTGTAACTTGTTAGGTCTTCCAAATAAAATTATCTAAATTGAGGGCCCATTTTTACAATTTTATATTTGAGCTTTCCAAAGTGTGTTTGTAAAAACACATTCTTATTTTACATGAATAGATAAAAGATGCAAAAAAAAAAAAAAAAAAAACACCACCACCAAGTCACTGGCAAGGTTTGAGTTTCAGATTTTTTTGTTTTGTTTTTTGACTAATGATTAAACATTTCTTTTTATCTCCTTCTGATTCATCTGTCAACTGCAGTAGTTGACTTGATTTTCCTGCCACCTCCCTTTTTTCACTTACTTAGGCTCTATGTGATGTAGCTAGGATGTTTCATGTAGTTTTTGTTTTGGGGTTAGATTGGATAGTCAGAAAATCAAATAGACAAATTCTGAATACAGCTGTTAAAATTCAGCCTTCCTTAACTTGTACAGTGCTTTTGAAGGCCCGAGTTCAGTGTTATGTTTTCGCTGCAAAAGTTAGACTCAAAGGCTGTGTCTACACTTGTAAAGGTAATTCGACTTTATAAAGAGGCCGGCAGGGAAGGGATCCTGCCAGCCAGCTGACAAGGAAGGCACCTCGGCAGTCAGGGGCTCCCCTGTCCTGGGAGCACTGGCAGCTGTCTTCACTGGTTCTCCTGAGGACAGGGGAACCTCCAAGCTCCCCTGTCCAGGGAGCGCCGAGGAAGACAGGCTCCAGTGGCTCCCACGACATGGGATCCCTGGCGAAGAGAGTGCCAGCGGCTGTCTTCCCGAGAGGCTCTATTGCCCAGGGAGTGCCTGTGGCTCTCTTCCACTGTGCTCCCCAGACAGGGGAGCCCCAGTGGCTGCTTTTCCAGGGCTCCATGGATGGGCAAGCCCCAGTGAACACTTCTTCCCCAGGAAAAGAGCCCCGGACAGGGGAGCCCTGGCAGCTGGCTTCTCCAGGTCTCCTCTGTCCAGGGAGCTGAGGCTCCCTTTTCCCCAGAGGGACCCACGAGTCCACAGAGAAGGGAACTGTAGGTCCTGGGAAGAAGGGATCAGGGCCTCCGCCCAGAGACAAGGGAGCCACAGCTCCCCCCAAGGACAAGGGAGTCGTGCGTGGCTCCCCAGAAAAAAGGGAGCTATATGCTGCTCCCTTCTGCCAGGACGCCACATGGGGCTCCCTTGTCCCTAGCCCTACATCAACTAAAGTCAACTTAAGGCATCCACACTGGCTTAATTTGACTTAATAAAGTCGAATTAACCAGTAGTATGAATTTAAAGTAGCTTTTATTAAAATGAATTAACATGGCAATTAGTTAAACCATGAGCATGTGGATAAGTCTCACCAGCCAGTCACCCAAGAAAGAATTCTCTGTAGTAACTCAGAATCCACCCCATCCAACCTCCCTACTCAGGCCAATGGCATATCGACCACCGGTAAGGAAAACTCTATATTGCCAAACTAGGCCATCCCATCATACCGTCCCCTCCATAAATTTATCAAGTTCAGTTTTGAAGGGAGTTATGTTTTTTGTCTCCAGAGCTTGCCTACAAGAAAAGCTGAAGAAAACATATAAAAAAAAAATTAAATGGAATGTTTCTTATTCAGTTTTAAATACTTGTCATTAGCTATTGCATGGAGAAAGAGAATTCTGAACACAGGACTTGATATATAGTTGAAAAATTTTCAGATGTTTGTTTTAAAATAGTTTGCAGTCTGAATCTAAACATAGATTTCGTTTTCACATGAATGTTTTATTTTAATCTTCATGTTACATAGATATAAAACTATAGAAAAGGATTGCAATTTCTTCCAGAACTATTAGAAGGAGTAAGTGGAATTAAACGGTAAAGTATAAAATAAGCCTTGCTAATTCCCATTTTGAAGTACAAACACATTATGGAAGCAAATACTCAAGGTTTTAGTTCTGCATAGAGCATGGAAGGTACTGTGCTGTTCTGGGCATACAGCAAGTACTGGTGACAGCATATTTCTTCTGTCATTCTTTTATTTGGATATATCTGTATTCTTGGTCGCATTCAAAAAGATCTGGATTTCCAAATGAGTTATGAGCAGGCCAGATTTCACTCAAGTTTCTCCACAGTTGATCTTATTCACAGCTTGACACAACTAATGGAGAGGTGTAGTGAATATTCCGTCTCCCTGTATATCGTGTTCATTGATTACAAAAAAGCATTTGATTCAGTTGAGTTTAACACAGTCTTGAATGCCCTGAATGATTTTGGCATCAACTCCAACTATATTCAGCTGCTGAAAGATGAATGGTGAATGCATAACAACGATTAAGCTGTTCAATGAACCCTGCCAAGTGGAAGTATGCAGAGGAGTGCGTCAAGGTGACACAATCTCACCGAAGTTGTCTTCACTTGTATTGGAAAATATTTTTAAACAACTGGATTGGCAGACTGGCATCAAGGTAGAGGGTGAATATCTGACACATCTGTTGTTTGCTGACAACTGTGTTCTTTTCACGTATAGTGTACAAGAACTGCAAGATAAAATGCAGCAACTACAAGAAGAATCCAGAAAAGTTGGCCTTGAAATGAATGTTGCCAAAACAAAATAGTTGCGGAATAAATGCTGCAATGATGGTCACATATTTCTCAGTGATAGGGAGGTAGACCAGGTTGATAAGTATGTATACCTTAGCCACGTTGTAGCCCATTCTGGCGCCATGAATGAAGAGATATTGAAAAGAAGGCAGGCTGGGTGGGCTGTTTTTTAATCGGCTGAAAACTGTGTTGCACGATGGTGATCTGCCTGCGCAACTAAGAGCTGAATTATTTAATTCCACGGTTTTGCCATCTGTGTTGTATGCAGCAGAGTGTTGGGCCACTACCAAAGGTGATGAAGAAAAGATGGCCATTGCCCAGCGAGCTATGGAGAAGAGAATGTGTGGAATTCCCTCCGAGATCACGTAACAAGCTATGAACTGCATTAAAGGACAAAGATGAAAGACATCATTGAATCCAGCTATGAAGCCAAAAAACGATGGGCAGGGCATGTTGCCTGCCTTTGTGACAACAGATGGACATCTCGGCTTACTCACTGGATCCCTTATGATTGTAAATGGACTCTTGGTCAACTGCGAATGAGATGGGCAGACCCAATGGTTAACGCTCTCAAGCAGAGGTGGAAGCAGATTGCTCAGGACAGACACCAGTGGCAAGAGATTGACTTGCGATTATGACATACGTTTAGCAAGGACGTTGTATATCGACAACAGGTCAGATACAGGTGATATCTGTATCATTCATTGCCCATTACAGATTTTTTGTTCCTCACAGTGCTGGGCGCAGATGAGTTTCTTCTTTGCAGCTTGCCATTTATAAAAGAAACCAAGAAGAATGAGCAAGATGCATCTTTGAAACAGTACATGACACTAATTTAGTATCTGTTTAGAAAGTACAGCAACAAATATAATTACAAGAAGAAAAGAGAAGGAATCATCTGGTAAAAGGCAGTTCAGTTCAGCTACATTATTAGAGTGAACAGAAATAGTTACTTAGGTCTAAGCTCCTCTCTTATAGTACTCTCAGCAATACAGCTTCCCTGAGTATTACATAAATAAACACAAGGCAGAGTTCCATTTTTGTTCCTGGATTCTTGTAAAAAAGGAAATGTCATTTTTAAAAAATCTCTGACTCACTGGTTTCAGTGGGAATAGAGGGTGCTCAGCACTTAATAGGATTGGGTCCTAAATTAAACAAAGGGGTGCTTCTCCACTTGGACAAACTTAATGTCATTCAAGTAGTGTCTAAATAAAACATCAATTTACAAGACATTCAGATTGTGTGACAATGTCATGCGAGCGCCTATGTAACATGTTTGTATGTCACCCAAGTGAAATGTTGCCTGTAATGTGGCAAACACTATTTCTGGATTTGGAATATTGAAATAGTTAGCTTCAGTTAATTTATATCTAGGTATTAACTGAATGACCTAGTTTCCCCTAGCATAATTTTCATAGTAAGCATAAATATTACATTTAAACATAGAACTGAGATCTCTTAGTACTGGAGAAGCATTGCAAAAAATCTGCTTCTCCTTTCATTTAAATGTATCCACAATTAAGGCCTGGCCTACACTGCTGACAGATTCTGATGGCAGTTGACATTGACAAGAGATACACAAGCTCTGTTAACCACTCTGTCCCCACTGAGCTGTGCCAACAGGAGGTTCCCTCCAGTTGGTGCTACATTATTCTTGTTGGGATGGATTAATAGTTTCAACTTCCAGGACTGATTAAGTGGGATCTGCACAGCCACTCATTCACTCCCAAGGAATTGATCCTGCACTTTTGACAATGCTGCCAACAATGTAGACCTACCGTAAATTGTGCATTAAATATACTTCCTTTTTTCAAAATGAGAATCGTGCATTTTCAGAATCTCCTAATGCATATTTATTGATTCAGAAGTGTTTTATTTCAGTCTTCTACTAATTTCTGCTTTGATGATAATTTGAATGAGCTTTGTATATGGAAGCCATACTAATCCTTGTGCTTACTGTTTGGATGTTTGGTACAGGAAGCGAGCAGCTGCCAAGCATCTAATAGAACGCTACTACCACCAGTTAACCGAGGGCTGTGGAAATGAAGCCTGCACGAATGAATTTTGTGCGTCCTGTCCAACTTTTCACCGTATGGATAACAATGCAGCAGCCATTAAGGCCCTCGAGCTTTATAAGATTAATGCTAAACTCTGTGATCCTCATCCCTCCAAGAAAGGAACGAGCTCAGCTTACCTAGAAAACAATTCCAAAGGTGCCCATAACAACTCCTGTTCTGACAGAAGAATGAACAAGAAGGAAATGCAAGGCGCAAGGGATGACTTTAAAGGTAAGGCATTCTAGAATTTTCAAAATATAAATTCCGTATAGCAGTGTTGGTGGGAACTTATAAATTTGTCTTTTCCATGTCCTGTATCTAGAATTAAAAAGACAACTCTAGGTGACATCTGAAAACTGTTACACAGGACTTTGGGATGGAGGCAGAAATTGTAATAAAAACTAGCAGTAGAATTTTTGAATAGCAAATAGTAGTTATGAAAATCTAACTACCCTTACACCAGATGCTGGTATCCCATTTGGAGGAAGGGAAAGAAAACTGTACTAGAGTATTGGGGCATGTGGTGGTTGGAGTAGACTGAAGTGTTGCAAGAAACTGGATGGAGAGATTTGGAGACACAGATGGGGAAGTAGAAGGAGAGAGCAGAAAATTTAAGCCCTGTGAATAAAATGTTGAAAACAGAACCTGAGCCTCTCAGTGGAAGGGAGCTGCAGATTTGGTTTAGAGAGGAAAGATGCCGGGCCGTTTTTAAATGACTGCTACGTAACCATTTAAGTATTCAGGTTTTTTGGACCGCTTTTTAGCATAAGATTTGTATAACTCAGGGGTCTCAAACTCAAATCATGATGAGGGCCGCATGAGGACTAGGATAATGGCCTGAGGGCCACACCATGAAAAGTGCCATCCCCCAACCCAGGGCCAAATCCAGTCTGGTGGTGGGGAGCCAGATCCCTCCACAGTTGCCTTACCGCAGCAGCTAGGGACAGATCTGGATGCCTGCTACCAGACAGATCCAGTTCCCTCGCCCCGCACTGCTGCCGGTTTCCCCCCAGGTCACCAGCACTTCCCTAACCCCCACCCCCCGCTGCCAGTTCCCTCCTCCCCCCAGTGGCTGTGCTGTGGGGGAAGGCACCCCCCCCCCAGCCCTGGTGGCCCACTCAGCGAGTGGCAGGGAAGGCACACCCCCGCTGTGCCACCAGCTTCCCAGGCCAACCTCATCCCACGGCCTGTTCCCAGCAGTTTCCTGTCCCAGACCCTGCACCCACCCAGGGCTCTCTTACCTGGTCATCTGAGGCGGCTCCCTGTCAGCACGCACAGCCACCCTGCAGGGAATATGGCCAGCTGGCACACTATAAAATTCAGCTCATCCCTGGCAGTAGCTGATGACGCTGGGGGGGGGATAGCAGGTGGTGTGGCCTGCCCCAGAAGCACTTCTGATGCCAAGCTCCCAGCCATCAGAGGGGCTTGGCATTTGAAAAGCCTGAAGGGATTAGGAGCCCCCAGATTCCAGTGGTCAGCAGGGGTCGCAGCAGGTAGCCCTACAGGCTGTATGTTTGAGACTCGTAGTATAAATACTATAAAAGGGCTAGATTCATGTCCATAATTCATTCCAAAGTGGGTATTCATCAAACCCCAGCTAAAATATACTGTGCAATCACATGACTTCCCAATTTTAATGAATTTTCAAGATTGCTGCATTCTTTGCTGCCCATGAGTTTTCTGTCTGGGAACAGACAGGTAAAGAAGGCAGGTAAAGTTCAGGTGGGTTTCATGGATTTCAGGGTTGGGTGAGGCAGACCCAGTCAAAACTGAGTCTAGATTCTGAGTTTGGAATGTTAGCTCCATTTGGTGCTAGGATGAGAAGGATTTATGGCCAGACCCCAGAAAACCAGCCAGGTCTTAACATTGTGGCTCTGTGTTGAGCTTGTTTATGTTACACACCCACACACACACTGTTTACAGGTGAAGTTGCTACAA
Organism: Podocnemis expansa; assembly: GCA_007922195.1. Taxonomy (NCBI): domain Eukaryota; kingdom Metazoa; phylum Chordata; order Testudines; family Podocnemididae; genus Podocnemis; species Podocnemis expansa. The sequence continues at coordinate 10,804,010 of ML681989.1, read as the reverse complement.
GGAACACTGAAATGTGCTGTCTTACTGTCATTCATAAAAAAGAAAAACTACTATTGATGTATAATGTTAATGACTTGGTTGTTAATGGGGAAAAAAAAATACCTGTCCCATGAAAAGATCTTGTTAAGACCCACATCTGTAGAAGCTAAAAGATGTGCAATAACAAATTCATTTGTAAATTAGAGGTCTGAAAAGCCCGTAACAGTCACTTTATGCTCTTTTGAACACTTAAACAGTTGAGCCTATTTACTTCTAGCTTTCCAGAAAATTGTATCTGTGCTCCAAGTGACTTGTGTAATTTTGGTTGTGACCGATACTTTACTTTCATCCCTAACAATGACTGAAATCCCACATTAACTGAAAAACCTGAAGCCAAGCTGTGGAGCTACCCATTACATTCCCAAAATTAATGTAACTAAGGCATTGTTTGCAGCAGGGTATGCAGACATGCAGGAAGGGATTCACTAGCAGTTAACTAAAAGAGAGATGTAATCTTTTTAGCAAAGGATAAAAGGATGTATAGAAAGCATAGTGGGCCACCCTGTTTTCTGTGTATAACAGTAGCACCTTGATTAGGGTGCTAGGCACCATATAGAAGAACAGAGTTTTGATTAAAAAAGAGGTGCCCAAAGTTTTCATACATGGCGGCCGCAGAGCCTGATCGGTGCAGGCTGCAAAATTCCAAAACCAGTTCCTTTTGCACTGTACATGATATTCAGTTATATATTTTCAGTATACTATTACAACAAAAAAGTCATTTGTGGGCCGCATGCAGCCCACAGACTGCACTTTGGACACCCCTAGAAAGGTATGCAAACAAGAAAGACAGGCTTGGGGAAGAGGATTGAAAACCTAAACAGAGTGATTGTCACAAGTGCCATATTCTGCATTTTGTGGGGTATTGGGCATTCTGTCTAATCTATTTCTTTAATCTTTCTATATTTATATTTAACAAGGTGTTTTTAGTTTCTCTCCTTTTTCACAGCTATGTGCATAGATTCTAGACAATGGTTTCCTTGGAACTCTGGAGGCAGACCAATCCTGTGAGTCACTGCTTCAGGCTAGACCCCACCCACAGCAGAACCCACCAGTATTGACCTGTCTCCATAGCTGCTTGGACAGACTGACCATCCTCTACAGAGCATTAAGTGCCTAGAGGAAAAAGCTTCTGAAATCCATTTGAGGCTCACAGCTAGCTTTGGAACCAAAATTTACTTCTGAGGAATTTGAAATCCTGAAATACTGCAGTTGTCCTTCTGCACCTGCAGTTGCTGGGGAAACCACAATGAAACTTTAGAGTGCCCAAGGAAAAGGGTAAGCAGCCTACTATTGCATTCCTTTCTGAACAGCACTTTCTAAACTAGCTAAAGCTTAAAGCTCAACAGGTTTCCCAAAACAAAGCCCTATAAGTCCATTGTTAAACAAGCACCTCAGTTTGCCTTCACTGTGTGTGCTACTTGCCATAAACCAAACAGTGAGGTTTCCCCTTGTTCAGGCCATTGTCCAAAAAGAGCAACACTAGTGCATAGAAGAAACTGGGAACCTTTGTTTTGTTTGCTCCTAAGAAGAACAAGCATTTTCTTTTGGTCAGTTGACTTCAGGAAGGGAGTCACATCAGCTTCTTTTACTTCAGGCACCCCAAAAGAAAGGAGCAAGCTCCCAAAGAGTTAGTGGTGGTCAAATAGCAGTGAAGGGAAGAGTTGTGATAGTGTTCAGAGCTTCTTCTGACTGATTGCCAAAATTTTCTGTGGAGATCCTTCATGCTGCTACTGATCTTGGCACTAGCACCATCCCCTTTCTGCACATGAGCAGCTCTTCAAGAACAGAACTAGCACAGAAGGCAGACTAGGAACAAATGTCTGGTTTTAACAAGGTGAAAGATTGGCAATGAGGTATCTCAGAGTTCTATGTTAGGACTGTTGTTCTTTAATATAGATCTTTGAGATCTGGAAAACGGTGAATAGTAAAGTGATAAAGTTTGCAGATTACTCAAAATTGTGGAGGTTAAGAGACAAATTTCAGAATTATGTAAGTATGCTAGATGATTAGATAACATGGTAGCACATAAGACACTATACTGTGTGGTGTACTTTGGAAAGAGTAACTTGAACTACTCATATATTGCTGAGTCCTAAAAAATGTGACCACACAGGAAAAATATATGGGTGGTGGTGGTAACAGCTTGGTGAAAATCTCTACACAGTGTCTAAATGGCATGCTGAAAAGAAAACAGTGTGAAGATGCATGCACTAAAAAATATTTTTGAAAATAATAAGTCACTATATAAAACAATGGTATGCTCTTATCTGGAATGCAGTATTCAGTTTTGTTTAAAGAAACTCCTTATAAGAGGGGACATGAAAGAGACAAAATGATGGTATAAAAGTGGTGAATCTGGTGACCCTATTTACGCTTTTCACTCAGTGAAATTGAAAGTCAACACACTTAATGATAGAAGGAAATATTATGCATGACACATAATTAATCAATGGAGCTCACTGCTACGAAACATCAAGACAAAGATGATATTTTTTTATCTGTTTATATGGGTAATGTGAACTATCCACAATTGCAATAGAGAAGATGGAAAAAATTTAGAAGAGATATATAACCTCATGCTTCTGGGCATACATCTGTCATTAACTGATAGGAAGGAGGTGAACGAAAACTTCCCTGCAGTCATTTTACTCTATAATTGCTCATTATGGGAATTCTTGCATCTGGTGCTAATAACTGTCAGAGATAGGAAATTGGGCTGATCCAGTGTGGTAACTCCTATGTTACTGGCATATACTTACCAGTATATGCACAGAGTTAATTGAACTGTGCTTATAAGGTATGAGACTATACAAAACTTTTGTTAAGTGTATCTGGAATGGCAGCTATTTTTATCAGAAGCATGTTCCATTAGATATTTTGTTATGTTTTTATGATGTAGAAGAATATATATGATACATATATTTTGTTGGAAGTGGGGTAGACTTGAAAAGGAGCATATTTCAATTTTATATATATATATAATATATATATTTAAAAAAATTCCCCTCTCACCCCTATGGGTGGTATGTGTCATCTGCAACCTTGGGTCCTCTACCAGAGGCCTGGGAGTTTGAGGGTTCTGCGCAGTATCTTAGCTGTTCCGAGCACTGCACTCTTCTGGACAGAGAGCTCTGATGTTGTTCCTGGGATCTGGTGGAGCCACTCTCCCAGCTTAGGAGTCACAGCCCCAAATGCTCCTACCACCACTGGGACCACTTTGGCCTTTACTTTCCACATCCGCTCTAGTTCCTCTTTCAGGCCCTGGTACTTCTCCAGCTTCTCATACTCCTTCTTCCTGATGTTGCTGTCACTTGGCACTGCTACATCTATCACCACCGCTGTCTTCTGGTCCTTGTCTATTACCACAATGTCTGATTGATTGGCCAGTACCTGCCTGTCTGGATCTGGAAGTCCCACAGAATCTTAGCCCTGTTATTCTCCACGACCTTCTGTGGAATCTCCCATCTGGACTTGGGAGGGTCTAGCCCATACACTGTGCAGATGTTCCTGTACACAATGCCAGCTACTTGGTTGTGCCGTTCAGTGTATGCTGTTCCTGCCTGCATCTTACATCCTGCCACTATGTGTTGGACTGTCTCTGAGGCCTCTCTGCACAGTCTGCACCTTGGGTCCTGTCTAGTGTGGTAGACCCCTGCTTCAATGGATCTGGTGCTCAGTGCCTGTTCTTGTGCTGCTATGATCAGTGCCTCAGTGCTGTCTTTCAGTCCAGCCTTTTCCAGCCACTGGTAGGATTTCCCAATGTCAGCCACCTCAGCTATCTGTCGATGGTACATTCCATGCAGGGTCTTGTCTTGCCATGGCACTTCTTCTGCTTGATCTTCCTCCCATGTCTGCTGCTGCTGCCTCAGGCATTCTCTCAGCAGCTCATCTTTGGGTGCCATCTTACTGATATACTCCTGGATGCTCTGGGTTTCATCCAGGACAGTGGCTTTGACACTCACCAAACCCCGCCCGCCTTCTTTCCGGCTGGCGTACAGTCTCTGGGTGTTGGACTTGGGGTGGAAACCTCCGTACATTGTGAGGAGCTTCCGGGTCTTCATATCGGCAGCCTCCATGTCCTCCTTTGGCCAGCTCACTATACCGGCAGGGTATCTGATGACTGGCAGGACATACCTGTTGATGGCGTGGATCTTGTTCTTCCCATTGAGCTGGCTCTTCAGGACCTGTCTTATCCTCTGGTGGTACTTGGATGTTGCTGTCTTCCTTGCCTCCTCATCGTGGTTCCCATGTGACTGTGGGATGCCAAGGTACTTGTAGCTGGTCTGTATGTCTGCTATGTGGCCTGCTGGTAGTTCCACCCCATCAGTCTTGACTACCTTTCCTCTCTTTACTACCATCCGGCCACACTTCTCCAGTCTGAATGACATCCCAATCTCCTCACTGTAGATCCGTGTCAAGTGGATTAGCGAGTCAATGTCTCGTTCATTCTTAGCATACAGCTTGATGTCATCCATGTAGAGGAGGTGGCTGATGGTAGTTCCAGTCTTGAACTTGTAGCCATATCCAGTCCTTGTGATTATCTGGCTGAGGGGGTTCAAGCCAATGCAGAACAGCAGCGGGGACAGCGCATCACCTTGGTATATGCCGCACTTGATGGCCACTTGTGCAAGCTGTCTTGAGTTGACTTCCAGTGTTGTCTTCCACAGTCCCATTGAGTTCTTGAGGAAGGTCCTTAGTGTCCTGTTGACTTTGTATAGCACCAGACATTCACAGATCCATGTGTGCAGCATTGAGTCGTAGGCTTTCCTGTAGTCAATCCAGGCTGTGCTCAGATTGGTCTGTCTAGACCTTGAGTCTTGGGCGACTGCTCTATCTATGAGCAGCTGGTGTTTTGAGCCTCTGGTGGTGTTCCCAATGCCCTTCTGAGCTGTGCTCATGTATTGGCCCATGTGGTCCTATAGCGTGGCGGCTATGATGCCTGATAGGACTTTCCATGTTGCGGGGAGGCAGGTTATTGGCTGGTAGTTGGATGGTGCTGTTCCTTTGTGGGGGTCTTTCATGATCAGCACTGTCCTTCCTTGTGTTAGCCAGTCTGGGTGGGAGCCTGCTGCTAGCAGCTAGTTCATCTGTGCTGCTAGGTGTTCATGCACTGCTGTTAGTTTCTTTAGCCAGTAGGTGTGGATCATGACCGGGCCAGGTGCTGTCCAGCTCTTCATGTTCTTGACCTGCTGTTGGATGTCTGCTACTGTGATGGTGATTGGTTCCTGTTCTGGGAGATTGCTGTGGTCTGTTCTCAGGTCCTGCAGCCACTTTGCACTGGTGTTATGAGTCTTCTCTTTCTCCCAGCTGTTCTTCCAGTACTGTTCAGTTTCTGCTGTTGGTGGCTCTGCTGTTAGTGTGTTGTTGCACTGCAGTTGGGAGTACACCTTGGATGGTTCTTTGGAGAACAGGGCATTTATCTTTTTGGCCTCTGCTTCTCTAGTGTATCTCCTTAGCCTGGTGGCCAGTGCTGTGAGCCTTTGCTTAGCAGTCTCTAGGGCTTCAGATGGAGTCAGGCCCTTGTATTTTTTCAGTAGCTGAGTCTTATCCTTAATCTCTACACCCTTCTGTAGTTCCACCAGCTGGCTAACTTCTCTCCGGCTTGCCTTGATCTTATCCTCCAACCTCATTTTCCAGGGGGGGTATGTACTGCTGTTCTTTTTGATTGTGTAGCCAAGCATCTCCAGGATTACAGAGGCTGTAGCGTATACCAGTTCATTGGTTTGAGTTATGGTGGTAGTAGGAATTGTCATTAGGGCTCTATTGGCATCTTCTGGTATACTAGCTGATGGTACTTCTCCCACGAGTCTTGGTAATCAGTCTTGAGGGTTGACTGTAGCTAGTTTATCCATGACCTTATGCCTCACATCAGCTGCTGTGCTCTGTAATGGAGGGGGGTGGCAGTGAAGTTCCAGCTTCAGGTGTTAGCTGTACATCTAGTTGTTCTTCTGGGTCTTCTTCTTGAGTCCAGGAGGTAATGTGGAGTTGGTCTATCTCCAGCTGTGAGAGCAGCTGCCTTACTATGTTGAAGCGTTGGGTAACTAGCTGTTTCTCAGTTAGTGTGGATGTAGGTCTTTTGTCCATCCATAGTTCCCTCATACGTTTCATATATCCTTTCTCATTAGGTCTACTGTTGTAGTAGCATTCCATCAATTCCAGGTTCTCTTGTCTCGTCCATGCATGGTTTGTTACAGTAGCCCACTTATCATCAGATTGTCCTGGTTCCCCAACATCTGGCGCGGACCTTGTTAATCCGGGCGACATCCGAGCTGGCATGACTCTCCTAGTTCGTGTCACACTCATATTTGAGGTAGGGGGTCTTTTTGCCCAAGGACCCCTACTGGGAAGGTAGACAGGTACCCACCGGGATTTGAACCCCAGTCTCCCGTATCAAAGGGCGTCGCTCTTAACTACTACAGCGCTCTTAACCACTACGCTATCCAGTCACCTATATGTATATAATTGAAATATGCTCCTTTTCAAGTCTACCCCACTTGCAACTATACTATTTATAAAAAAAATACACACACACACCACACTTTGACTGAGGTTGGAATTGAGATAGAAATAGGAGACAAATATGTAGAAAGTCTCTGTGTAAAGATAAAAGGAGTAAAAAAAACAAGGGGGACGTCATGGTAGGGTTCTACTACAGTTCACCTAACCAGAAAGAAGAGGTGAATGAGGCTTTTTTTCAACAATTAAGGAAGTCATCCAACAGACAGGACTTGGTGGTCATGGGGGACTTCAACTACCAGACATCTGTTGGGGAAATAAACTCAGCGTGGCACAGATTATCCAACAAGTTCATGGAATGTATTGTAGACTTTTTTTTTATTTCAAAAGATAGAGGATAGCTACTATGGAAGAGGCCTTTCTTGATTTGATTTTGACAAACAGAGAGGAATTGGTTGAGAATTTGAAAGTGGAAGGTAGCTTAGATGAAAGTGATCATGAAATGGTAGAGCTCATGATTCTGAGGAATGGTGAGAAGGAGAACACCGAAATAAAGACAGTGAATTTCAAGAAGGCAGACTTAAGCACACTCAGACAGTTGGTAGGTAGGATCCCATGAGAAGCATGTCTGAGAGGAGGAACAACTAAAGACAGTTGGCAATTTTTCAGAGACATTATTAAGAGCATAAGAGCAAACTATTCCACTGTGTAGGAAGGCTAGGAAGTATGGCAAGAGACCATCCAGGCTTAACCAGGAGATTTTCAAAATCTAAAAATAAAGAAAGAGTCATACAAAAAGTGGAAAATAAGTCAAATTACAAAGGACAGCTATAAACAAACACAATTAGGAAGGGGGAAAATCAGAAAAACCAAGGCACAAACTGAGATTAGACTAGCTTGAAGGTATGAAGGGTACCAAGAAAATATTTTTCAAATATATTAGAGACAAGAGGATAACCAAGGACAGCATAGGTGTCTTTACTCAATAAAGAGAGAAAAACAATAACAGAAAATGTGGAAATGACAGAGGATCTAAATCGGGGTCTCCAACTCAAATCACCATGAGGGCTGCATGAGGACTAGTAGAGGGCCGCATGAGGATTAGTATGGTAGCCTGAGGGCCGCACCACTAAAACTTTTCCATACAATGATATGGCAAATATCGGTAATGATTGTGTCATTGTGGGCCGCAGGAAATAGCTTTAGGGGCTGCATGCGGCCCACGGACCGTGTGTTTTAGACCCCTGATCTAAATGATTTTTTTTTTCGGTCTTCACCAAGAACGCTGGGGAAAGAACAAGTTAAAATTTATTTAAACAAGGTAGATGTCTTCAAGTCAACAAGGCCTGGTGATATGCACCCTGGAATACTCAAGGAGCTGACTCAAGTGATATCTGAGCCAATAGCTGTTATCTTTGAAAAATAATGCAAGAGTGGAGAGATCCCAGAGGACTGGAAAAGAGCAACTATAGTGCCCATCTATAGAAAGGGAAATAAGGACAACCCAGGGAATTATAGACCATCTTAACCTCTGTACCACGAAACATAATGGTGCGACTAATTAAGGAATCAATTAGCAAACATTTAGAAGAGAATAAGTGATAGCATGGATTTATCAAGAATAAATCATGTCAAACCAACCTCATAGCTTTCTATGATGGAGTAACAAGCCTTTGGGTTCAGGGAAAGCAGTAGATTTGGTATAGCTAGACTTTAATAAGGCTTTTGATATGGTTTCACATCACCTTCTCATTAAGAAACTATGGAAGTAAGATGGGTGCAAAACTGATTAGATAACTGCTCTGACTGTAGTCATCAATGTTTCACAGATATGCTGGAAGAGCATAATGAGCGGGGTTGGTTTTACAGGGCTTGGTTCTGAGTCCAGTTCCATTCAGTATTTTCATCAGTGATTTAGATGGTGGCATTGAGCATAGAGGTTGCAGATGATTCCATGCTGTGGGGGTTTCAAAGTGCTTTGGGGGATAGGATCACAATTCAAAATGATTTGGACAAACTGGTGAAGTGGTCTGATGTAAACAGAATGAAATTCAGTGAAGACACATGCAGAGTACATCACTTAGGAAAGAAGAATCCATTGCTGGTGTACAAAATGGGCAGTGACGGCCTAGGAAGGAGAACTGCAGAAAGGGATATGGGTTTCATAGAGGACCAGAACCTAAATATGAGTCAACAGTGTAACATTGTTGCAAAAAAAAAAAAAAAAAAAACACACACACACACACACACAGAACCAAACACCTTTCTCGGATGTACTAACAGGAGTATTGTAAGTAAGACATGAGAAGTAGTTTTCTTCTGCTCTATTCTGTGCTGATTAGGCCTCAGCTGAGCTTACTGTGTCCAGTTCTGGGCACCTCATTTCAGGAAAGGTATGGAGAAATTGGAGAAAGTCCAGAGAAGAGCTACAAGGATGAACAAAGGTTTGGAATACTTGACTTATGAGGATAGATTCAAAGAGCTGGGTTTGTTTAGTCTGGAAAAGAGGATACTGAGAGGGGAAACAACAGTTTTCAAGTACCTAAGAGATTGATCTGAGGAGAAGGGAGAAAAATTATTCTCCTTAAGTGCCAATGATAGGACAAGAAGCAAGGGGCTTATATTACAGCCAGGAAGGTTTAGTTTGGATATTAGGAAAAAATTCCTAACTGTCAGGGTGATTAATCACTGGAATTATTCACCTAGTCAAGGTTGTGAAATCTCCATTATTGGAAGTTTTTAAGAGCAGGTTAGACAAACATCTGTCAGGGATAGTTTTAAGATGGCACTTGGTCTTGCCATGACTGCAGGGTCTGGACTCGACTCTCATGGTTCCTTTCAGTTTCTATGATTCTGTGCTGCAAGAAACCTAAACTATATTTGTTGAAAAGTTCTAGAAGGTAGCAGTGTTAGTCTGTGTACAGCAAAACCAACAAAAGTTCTGTGGCACTTTAACGACTAACAGATTTCTTGGGGCATAAGTTTCATGGGCTGCAATCTGACAATGTGTCTGACGAACTAGGTTGCAGCCCACAAAAGCTTATGCCTCAAGAATTTTGGTAGTCTTTAAGGTGCCGCAGGATTCTCATTGCTTTTGCTATATTTGTTGTAGTTAATTGATTTACTTTCTAGTGTGTTCAGTACTACAACTTAATATTTTAGCAATAACACTTTTGTGCCTAGTGTTGGGGGAAGATGTCTTGTCTTTTTTTCACACGGGCAAGAAATTAAAGATCTAAATCTTCCCTTTGTTTTTGAGAACATAGTTTCTATATGAACATCTACAGATTATTGGGAAAATTGGAGGGTTTTTTCCTGCAAGGCTGTAATCTTGTATTTCACCAGTTTTCTCACGTCTTTGGGTCAGCCACATAGTTCTTAGGAATTTAATTTGCCAATTTTTATTCTCTGTTTGCAGAGGATAACATGAGCTTAATTGTTTGCTTTGCCCATGTACTATAGTATGTTATTTTTGTTTGGTAAGCCACAGGAGAATACAGGTTTTTGATCTTTAACTGGCACCGTTTATTTCATCTGCATTTTTAAGGTACATGATTATTTTTGCTTCCTGGGATGCCTAGACATGTTAGAAGATGGATAACTATTACCGTATGAATTTATTTAAAAATGAATATAGTTTAAAAAACTACAGATCAGTAATTAAATGATTCATTTATTACAGTCCATAAAGTTAGCTGCAATAACGTGCCTGTTCAGAGAATTAGGTTCCATTGTCAAGCAATAAATTTTAATGAAAGCAGTATGGATACTAATGTCAGGTGTATTTCCAGTTTGTGCTAAACAAGTCTCCTTTCCAAAAGTCCTAACAGATACTCTTCAGGTTATTAAACAAGAACTACTAAAGTTAGACATTTTTAAATCAGCAGGGCTGACTAATTTGCATCTAGAAGTTTTAAATGTGGTGGCTGAGGAACTTGCTAAACTGATTTTGTTGATTTTCATTGAGTCTGGGAACATCAGGGAGGTTCCAGAAAACTGGGAGAGAGCTAATAGTCTGTCAATACATTAAAACGGTAAACTGGAACACCCAAGTAATTATAGGTCCATCAGTCTGACACTGAACCTCAGCAAGATAATGGAGTGACTAAAACAAATAAAGAATTAAAGGAGTATAATGTAATTAATGCCAGTCAACATGGGTTTATAGAAAAAATATCCTATCAATATAGTGAGATACCTTTTTATGAGATTACAAGTTTGAATGATGAAGTTGGTTTACTGCACTTAGACTCTGCACACATTAAATGGATTAAAAACTTGCAAAGTGATAGGATGTTTTCAAAATGTAACTCTAAACTGGGAATCATCATCTAGCAGAGGGCTTTCTAATAGAGTCCCCATGGGGCTTCATTCTTGGCTTATGCTATTGAACTTTTTATCAATGATTTGGAGGAGACCATAAATCATCAGTGGTGATGCTTGCAGGTGATTTAATATATTGGGAATGATAAATAATGAAGACAAGTTAGTGATACTGGGCCATTTGGTAACCTGGGCATGAGCACACAGTGCATTTTAATACTGCTAAATGTAAAGGTATTAGATCTAAGGACAGAGAATGTAGGCTATACTTACATTTTGGGAAGCAGTGACTCTAAGGGTGTCTACACTAGAAATGTAAGTTGACCTATGTTAGGTTGACTTTCAGCCACTGCAGTGATGGGATGGTGGTGTGCATCCTCACTAGAAGCACTTACACTGTCCTACCAGGGACAGTGTGGGGAGCTGAGAGGCTGGTCTCTCAGCTCCACTGGCAGCTCACTGCTAGCAGGCCTGCTACCCCACAAGCTGCTGATGAGCTGCTCCCCATTCCCTGCAGAAAGCAGGTGGAAGCCACACAGAGTTGCTTCCAACCAGAGCCAGGCAGCCTTGTCAATTTGTCCAGCTGCCCGGCTTTAGAGGGGGAAGTAGGGCCCTAGTTTCCTGGCTTTCTGAACAATTTCATGGTTCCTGCTGTGAAATTAACAAAACAGCTGACTGCAGATATAAGGGAGGCAATGTATATGAATTTCTCCAGATGCATAGACATAAGCCCTACGCCTTTTGTGAGTACTTACATTTCGCCTGAGAAAGGTCGTAGCGTGGAGTTGGACATAATTAGGCCAACATAAGCTGCCTTATGTTGACCTATCTGTGTAGTGTAGACCAGCCCTGAAAAAGATTTGGGGGTCATGGTGGTTAATCAGCTGACCATGGCTTCCCAATGCAGTACTGTGGCCAAAAGGGCCAATGCAATCATTTTATGTGTAAACAGGAATCTTCAGAAGGAATGGAGAGGTTATGCTACCTTTGTATTTGTCACTTGTGCAACTGCTTCTGAGCTACTGTGTCCAGTTCTGGGGTCCACAATTCAAGAATAATGTTGATAAATCAGGGTGGTTCAGAAGAGAGCCATGAGGATAATCAAAGGATTGGAAAACATGCCTTACCCTGATAGACTCAAGCAGTAGACTCTGGTAATTTTAGCAAAGAGAAGGCAGAGGAGTGATTTGATCACAGTCTATAGAGCCTGTGTAGAGAATAAACATTTGATGAGTTTTTTAGTCTGGCAGCTGTAATCTAATCTAATCTAATATGGCTAAAAATTGAAACTAGACAAATTCAGACTGGAAATGAGATATAAGTTTTGAGCAGGGAGGATGATTAACCATTGGAACAATTTACCATGGATTCTTGAAGATTCTTCGTCACTAACAATTTTTATATCAAGATTGGATGTGTTTTTCTAAATGTATGTTCTTGTTTAAAAAGAATTTGTTTCAGGAAAGTTCTCTGTCCTCTGTTATACCAGAGGTCACCATGGTTCCCTTTGACCTTTGAATCTATTAATCTTTTTAGGTTCTGATCCTGTAAACATTTAGGGGCAGGGTAGTAACTTTATGCACATAGATTATTCTGCTAAACTCACAGATTGGGTAAATCAACTTGTTTATATAAGTAACACACAAACAGTTTAAAGCAACTGTGAGATCAGGGCCTAAGGAGTACAAAGCATTTCACAAGAACTATATTTTCATATATATGAGAATGACAGTTTGGCACCCACTGGAATTGTCTTTTTCTAAGTACCAACTATTGCAAACTTGAAGAACATTAACAGATATTCTTAAGGTTAATTACTGGAGTTTGTTTGACTAATAAAATGGCCAAGGACGTAACAGAAACAATCCTTTGGATTCATGGCCAGTTATGTATGTCTTTCACATTGCCATATGAGTTTCTGAGATTGAAATTGATTTATAGGATTTTTTTAATGGTTTTCAGGTGCTGTGTTTGGAATTTGAGGTTTTGGGAAACTTGCAGAAACTGTTCTCATAAATGATGAAGTATTCTTCATTTACTCCTTCACAAAATAAACAACTTACTAGCTGGCTTGTGAAAAACTTTATTTTAAAAAAGTTAAAATTTCTCTCATACCTTTAAAAGAAATAGTTGCTACCAAGCATTGACAGTAGTTTGGTTATTTTCAGCTTACTTACTTTAATGCACCTTTGATCAACAAAAGTTTAAGGATTGTGCAAAGATTCATTAAAAACAGTAGTGTCCTGTCCTATAACAATAAATGGTAGCAATTTTACCAAGTACATTGACGAGTTGGCCTTCATACTTGAAAGCTTAACTATTTAAACATTTACTGACTTTGTTTCCAGGATATAATACTGTTATTTATTACTAGATGTAGTTCATTTTTCCTATAATTCTCTTGCAATGTTATCTCCTTATTGCAGCTTATGTCACAGAGCTCAAGAGAAGTAAGCATTAGACCATTAGAGTATGATGTATGTATATACGGTAAATAAATGAGTTTGTTTCTTCACGTTAATGAAATTATGAAATAAATTTTGTCACAGAGCAGCAGGTATTAAATGTGAGGTCATGGAAACAAATTGTGTATATCATTGCAGTTTGAAAAGTAAATGAATTTCTTGAACCAAGTAAATTTCAAATGTGGTCTCTTTTAACTTTGTAGATGTGACTTACCTAACAGAAGAGAAGGTATATGAAATTCTTGAACTGTGTAGAGAGAGAGAGGATTATTCCCCTCTAATCCGTGTAATTGGAAGAGTGTTTTCTAGTGCTGAGGCATTGGTACAAAGTTTCCGAAAAGCCAAGCAGCACACCAAGGAAGAGCTGAAGTCTCTTCAAGGAAAGGATGAAGATAAAGATGAAGATGAAAAGGAAAAAGCTGCCTGTTCAGCTGCTGCGATGGAGGAAGATTCAGGAGCATCATCATCATCATCTTCAACAAGAATAGGTGACAATACACAAGGAGATAACAATCTCCAAAAATTAGGCCCTGATGAAGTGTCTGTAGATATTGAAGCAGTCAGACGGGTCTACAATAGATTACTTTCTAATGAAAAAATAGAAACTGCCTTTTTAAACGCGCTCGTGTACTTGTCACCTAATGTGGAATGTGACTTGACTTACCATAATGTCTATTCTCGGGATCCTAACTATCTGAATTTGTTTGTAATTGTTATGGAGAACAGCAATCTTCATAGCCCTGAATATCTGGAAATGGCTCTGCCATTGTTTTGTAAAGCAATGAGCAAGCTACCCCTAGCGGCTCAAGCAAAACTGGTGAGACTGTGGTCTAAGTACAGTGCAGAGCAGATTCGGAGAATGATGGAAACATTTCAACAGCTTATCACTTACAAAGTTATAAGCAATGAATTTAACAGTCGCAATCTAGTGAATGACGACGATGCTATTGTTGCTGCTTCAAAGTGCTTGAAAATGGTTTACTATGCAAATGTAGTGGGAGGGGATGTGGACACAGACCACAATGAAGAGGAAGATGAAGAGCCCCTCCCAGAATCCAGTGAACTAACTCTTCAAGAGCTTCTGGGTGAGGAAAGAAGAAATAAAAAGGGGCCCCGAGTGGACCCACTGGAAACTGAGCTTGGTGTAAAAACTATAGATTGCCGAAAACCACTTATCCCTTTTGAAGAATTTATTAATGAACCACTGAATGATGTTCTAGAAATGGACAAAGACTACACCTTCTTCAAAGTAGAAACAGAAAACAAATTCTCTTTTATGACATGTCCCTTTATTTTGAATGCTGTTACCAAGAACCTGGGGTTGTATTATGACAATAGAATCCGCATGTACAGTGAGCGACGCATAACTGTGCTCTACAGTTTAGTTCAAGGACAGCAGCTGAACCCGTATTTGCGGCTCAAAGTGAGACGTGATCACATCATAGATGATGCACTTGTCAGGGTAAGTCATGCAAAACTGTGAAACTTAAATATGCTATAGTGTACAGCCAGAACCCTTCAGTGCCTTAAACAAAAACACTGTCTTTATGTATTAGCTGTTGAATATACTCACAGTAAGGTGCACTGTACAAAGTTAAGATCTTATCCTGCTTGCACTACTTAAATACAGCATCAGTGGAACTATTACAGATAGTAAGGACAACCCCTCTGAATTTTGCAGGCTTAGAGCGTGAACTGCTGAACATCTTGTCCATTAGTGGAATGGTTTTGAGTATTGAGTGCAACCATTACTACTGGACATTGGCACACCAGTTTTTCTTCATGTCTAGTGCAGCTCTTTATTTTCTCTTGAACAAACTTTCTTTTAAACAGCATGTTGGAGCTGAAATGTGCTATACTTGATCATAGTCCAAAGGTGAATTTTCAGGGAAGTTTGAAGAGAAACCATGCAATTCTTTTGCATTCCACCAGAGAGGGAAGTTTCTCATATTTAAAAAATATATATTTTTGATTGCATGCACAATAACTAAACTTATATTTTAAACTACAACTTTCTTCATCAGAATATATTAGTAAACCAAAGCTTATTGTTAGCAGGTGATTGGTGTCTGTCCAGGGAATTGTAGGGCAGAAGGAAGAGATACTTTAAAGCGCCTGTATAGTGTACTAGTAGTCTAGTAAGGAGTACCCTGACCAGGCTCCTTACTCTAAGGATATACTTGTTGCATTAAAATTCAGTACAAAAACAAAAAAATAGCTAGAACCACTTTTGAGCACAAAGGGGATTGGTGGGTTATGGAACTTATCTGCTATGAAAAATAGTGGAATTTATAAACATATTTTCTCTTACAAATATAACAAATTAAATTTTTAAAGTTCACTTCTCTCATCAGACCTCTTGTTCATCTTTCCAGGTGCTTTGCTGCTATTTCACTATAATTTCTGTTACTAACAAACTGTGCTGGTGATACTAAATTTTTGATTCAGTTTGTACTGCATAGTGGAAAGTAAGTTGAGTTGTTAATTGACCACAGAGTGAGGTTGGTTCAAAAGAATGGGAGCAGGGAGAGAAGGAAATAGAAAACAGCTATCTTCAACCCAGCTACCTATCTTTCAGTTAACTTCTTCAAGTTAACTCTTACTGAAGCAGTATTGCCACCTTCAAGAGATCAGACATTGTGAGTCAGATCCCTCAAAATCATGATATTCTTAAAAAGATGATGTCTCTTGGTCTTTGAACTCCTTTTGCTGTCCCCAGGGTACATGCATGTGACACATGTTGCCCGTTCTTCCACGGGTATTGAGTAAGGTGATTTTGGCTCGTGTTTCAAGAGCTCTCTCCCCCACATCTACCTCTTCATTACCCAGCGTTTAATCTGGTCCCTTTTGAGTTCTTTCCCCAACAAGTTCCTCAGTTCAGTCCCACAGCTCCCATCATCACCACTTCATTGGTTCAGTCCCCCTACCCACTGTCCTTAGTTCACCCTCTCAGCCACTCACACCATCTGCTCAGAATTCACCTTCCTCAGTTCAGCCCCCCTATACCTTCCAGACCAAAGTTAAGCCCTCATAGCCTGTTCCTCTTCAGGTTCTTCACTTTCCTCAGGCCTGGGGGAATGAAATGGGATCCCCTCTCCCACTTGCCAGACCACCAGCAGGAACCACAGGTCTGGGACTGCCAGCTAGATACCCTCAGTGCAGCGGCCAGGGCTGCTAGTAGGAGCCTATCCCACAAGGAGGGGATCCTGCTGTCATTTCTAGGTGACTGATTCCTGCTGTCAGCCCCAAACTCCTGGCTGCTGAGGGCTGACTACTTAATGGCGCTCCAGCTACAGCAGTTTCTAAGTAAAATTAACCCTGGCTCATGATGTGAGGCTAGAATGCTCAAATGTCAGGAATTTTTTTCAGCGATCATGACATTTGAGAGGATTAATTCTACTTAGAAATGGCTTTTCATTAATTTGGAAGAGCCGACATGTCTGCTAAAGAAACAGAATGGAGAGGCCTAAATGAGCTCCCAGACCAGTCTTGTGAGTACATTTTAACTTTTAAACAGTTTCACTGCTTCTATGGTAGGAGTTAGTATGAGCACAGTGGAAAGAGACCTTTAAGTACTACAGGGGCAGCCTGTGGAGGGAAAATGACGTTTTTCCCTCTCAACTCTGCTGAGAGGTTCAGCACCTGAGAAAGAGCCAGATTAGTGGAAACCTTAACCTCATTCTGTGTATCAGTCCTCTGTTAAGAATGTTCTTAGTGATTTTACTGTTTGTCAGGTTTACCCAAATATTTGTTATGTTAACCTAATGGGTTTATTGCATTAACTCCAGATGGCATCTAGATTCATAAATTCTGAGGGAGAGGAGGAGGCAAAACACTTTTTTTGTATATAGTAATTTGAAAGGTTGAGCTGAAACTAGATAGCAGTCAGCTTCAAAGGAGCATTAAAGGCTGTACATGAAGAAAATAGGCCTTCCTATGAGGACTGATTAGAAAGTGAAAAATAGACAAATATGTGGAAAAGCACTCCAGCTTTGTCTACCCTCACAGCACTACAACAGCACAGCTGTGCTGCTCTAGCACTTAGTGTAGACCAGCAGTTCTCTCAACCTCTTGCAGGTCACTGTATGCTTGGCAGTGTGTCACAACCCTACAGGATGCACAAGTTGCCCTAGCCGATTCCACCCATTTCCTGGGCTCTCTGTGACACGTTCACCACTGTGTGGCGACACAGTAATGTGGTTGAGAATCACTGGTGTTAAGTAAACTAGGAAGAGATGATTGCTTATTGTGGAAGGAAGTTGAAATCTTTTGACAAAAGCAAAAGAACTGATTTCTCTGCCTAGCAGTGTTGATCAGAGAAACGTACATATTTTCAACGGGCTCAATTTTGATTGGTTTGTAATAAACCTGGTCTCAGTTAAGACAAGCTGAATGGAATTGTGCTATGTGTTGGTACTAAGAACTGCTGGCCTTTCCTGGAAATAAAGACTGTATTTCTTAGTATTAAGGGCAATGGAAGTGAGTGAAGGATAGGGGTTTTTTTTGGTGTTTTTTGTCAGGCTAGGGAACTGTAGATGCCTTCCTCAACAGGTACAGTGAGCCAGGCATCCCATATATGCTGCTGTGGACATGGAGGAATCCATTAGACCTAATGAACAGTGGTGGTCAAGGATATAAAATGTGAGACTTAAGCCTTCTCTTGTAAAACAGCAAAGCAAGGGAAAATAGTTAGAACACTTATCTCCAGATTCACATGTCAAATTGTAGTGTATAGCACTAAAGTGTATCTTACCTTCATTTATAACTAGTAAAAAGCCTGAAACTGGAAAGCAGTATTAATCTGGTCTAGTGGTTGGAGGACAAAACTGGTTCTATGATATGCTAAGCCATCTCATTGTAAAGCATTCTGAGGCTTGTTGACAAAAAAGCGATTACATAAATGCTGAATAGTAAATATTCCAGTCTTGTATGCAAATATTTATAGAAATCTCATTTTCAGATGTGTCTCAGGTGATTACAGTCCTCATTTGAAGTATTAGTAAATGAATATTGTCAGGGCTACATCCCCCATTTTACAAGAACATTTTTCAGATCTGAGTAAATTAATAGTTAATTTGTTAAATACTTGTGTATAGGGTTTCATTCATGCTCTTGTAAGAATCTTTTTTTAATACTTAGACTGTCATGCATTTAAATTTGCAACTTTAATGTTAATTTATCTTGTTTTTTTGCATATTATGAAACTATTTTATTGCTGGGAACCCTAATGATCAACAGTAAGTCATTACATACTTGAATCAATACTCAGTAAATATTCAGGTCTCACTAATTTCTTTTAATTCAGTTTCACATAATGATTCACTTACATGGAATAACTGCATTGTGAATATAATTAGCCGCTTCAACAGATGCCTCCTAAGATCAGCTGAGTCATGCAGCAGTCAGACTCACATGTATGGTCTGTGGTTTTATTGATTGGATTAAAATGAAGCTAGGAGGAGTTTGCCCTCCTAAGTACATAGAGTTAGTTGCCTGAAAAATCTCCTGCATAATTTAATTAGCATAAATAACTTTAAGTTTTATATCTGAAAAAATAGACTGCTAACCATTTCATGATCATGCTATCTATGTACTGTCAAGTATAAAAATAAAACTTTGCTGATAGAACATTTTTTTCTAATATTAAACTAGTATTTGAAACATTTCAGTTGCTTCTTGGTGAGAGAAGGAAAAGGTGCTGGCAATGGTGGTGGTGGTGGATTAGATACACCTTTTACATAAAATTTTATTCAAGTTCCATCTATTTGTTCAGACTAATTCCTTATACCTCTTCCACTTCTTTATCTATTGGATTAGAATAAATCTGTTAAAACTGGCTTTCTTCTAATACTGTTTATTTTAGTATGAGACTATAGTTGGAAAAGTGACAGGTTAAAGGAATGAATGTTTCTGAACATAATTGTTCCCTGCATCCTCAAGCTATTTTCTGTTTGTTACTGTTTTTCATTCTGAACATCTCAGAGCCATTACAATGATCAATGAACAACCTTAATACCTCTCCAGTTTATACTCTCTGAATGGAATTAAGTTTCACTTGCAAAATCTTTACTGCTGATGGCCCCACACAAACCACAAAGAACTCATGTTGACTAACCAATTCCAGGATGAAATTGGGGAGGGTGGCAGTTAGGAAAACTGTCTTTATTTGTAAATAACAGGGTATTTGACTGGAGTCATTACGGGATAATTATGAAAGTATGCAACAGAGTACAGGCATTGGTGCAAGGTATGTAGATATCAGATGTACGCCATTCACTGTAATTGTGCAGCTTCTTCCTTTCTTGCACAGCATGTTGGATATGCTCCCACCATCCGCCTGTAGACTCAGATAATGTTGATACTCTATTAAAAGATCCTGAATTTTCTTCTGATATAGCATTTAATTTGGGGGGGGGGAACCCTAAAATTAATAGTAATTGAAATAAAACATTGTACACATACTCAGTTTTCCATTTCCAAAACTAAGGATTTGAATAATGCTATAGTATTTCTACGGTGTGGTGAAAAACCCAGACAGAACATGTAAATTGTGTGACTGAGAGCATAAAGTGTTCTTTTACTGTTTCATGTCACAGATTTACTATTTGTCAATGCCAAATTTAGGGAATATAAATATTCCATACCATAGTATGTTTGAGTAGTCAGCCTTTGAGCTCATGCATGTTGTTATATTCCTAACATTATTGTTTCAGCCAAGCAACATCTGAGGAACATGTTCTAGTGAGGCTTTCTGTAATTATAATTTATCATGTTAGACATTAACTACTTGGCCAGCCTTCTTATAATCACATTTTGGAAATATAAATGTTTGTCATGGAGTCACTGGTACATATTCAATTCAGGATATAATCTGCCTAAAAGGCAGCCAACAAAAGCAGCTTTGCTCTTGATTTTTCTCCAGTCACTCCTTTATATGAAGGACACATTCTCCTTCTGGAAACTTCCCTCCACTGCACATAGTTCACTGACTTCATAAGTTAGTGAAAGCAGTGGTCTGTTACCTATGCTTTCTTGCTAGCAGCAGTTTTCTGAGGAACTAGACTGATCAGAAACACAAGTAACCCTGCAGACTTGAATAGAGCTGCTTTGGAAACTTAACCAAATCTTGCTCTAACCTGGAGCATGTTTTTGAATCAGGGAAGTGGCTCAGATAAGCCTTTTTTCCCCTTTTTCTTCCTTTTGGGCTTGCAAATCATTGATCAGAAGAGAATACATCAATGCTGACCTGAGCCGCTGCTGTTCACAAAGGGGAGGGTGGCTTCCATTTTCAGTAGATGGCATTGCAGACGGAATAAAAAGAACTAAGAAAGTTGTCCCATAGCATCGTGGGATACTTTCAGTTGACTCCCATGACCCTAGTCAAGCAGGACTGCATCTACACTGCAAAGCAATGGAGCAGACAATGTGGGGCCCAGCTTAACTCCAACTCGGATCCTCCAGCCCTTCTGACCCTGGGTACAAGCCTTGAGTTAGGGCAGTTGTAGTGTAGAAACAAGAGGGGGTTGGGCCTCCATATCACCTGATTTAATCACTCAGTTAATACCAAACTGATGAATACAACAAGAAAATCCCAGCAGCAGCCTGTGAAAAGATAGTGGAAGGAAATTACTTGGAAGCTGTGCATTGTTCCTTGTAACAGCTATGAATTCATAAAAATTGCAGTGCAGTTTATAGGGCCAGCAACAGTTTACTCCAAAGCCAACAGTCCATCGTGGATAGCTGTTAGTAAGAAAATGGATTGGATAGCAAAGAGTTGGGTAGTAAAGTCAACAGGAGGACTCTCTTCTACCCAGCATGATAGATCCATGCAAAACCTTCATTAACACAATTGTGACCTTTTTAAAGCAATGAAGTAGCTTCTTTGTGATCCAGAGACTCTCTCTAGTTCAGCATTCACAGTGTAATTTTATGGAAATTGTTGCTGCATACATGTCATGCTTAGTTAAAATGTGTAATATTCCTGTGTATTGCAGTAGCATATCCTGATCAGGACCCCTTGTTCTGTGGAGCGTACAAAAATACAACCAATTATTTCTTTCATGAAATCATTTACAATCCTAAATTTAAACTAAGACACTACAGGTGGATACAGTGTAGTTCTGGGGAGAATCAATATAACAATATAAAAGTAATATAACAGGGTTGTGTTTTGCTTCAAGAGTACTGAAGAAAGATAGTACATTTCTCTAGACAGTTTTGATCCTTTGAGACTAAATATGACTTAGTTTTTACTGAAGATACAGAAAGCCAGATGGATGGTCCTTTTCAGCTAAATGACAACTGTGTGTGCCCTGAGGTCCTGTAAATGTTACGGAAAATTTGATCGTTCCTCATTTAGTTCCATTAACCTCTTGCCTTCATTTTGGGGGCCCTTCATGGCTTTGTCCTTTATTTGGTTTTACATGGTACAGAGCCAACTGTACTGATGTCTGCTCTACCAGTGATGCTTGTTTTCATTGCCAGTTAATCAAATTATTCAGAGAACAGCTCCATGCTTTCTTTCATGCTGCCACTTTTGCATTAGAGCAACTTCCTGTGAAAATTTTTAAGGCCACTACATTATCCTCTTCCACAATCTCTCACCGAACAACCTCTGCTACAAAGTCTAAAAAACATTTGACAGTGACGAGGCAGTTGGCAAGCAGTGATCACAGTGCTTTTAAACTTTCTCACTGTTACCTTGTCCTAGCCCGTCTCTATATTGTAGCAGCTGTTGACTTGTCTTATACATAAATTGTAAATGCATGGGGGCAGGAAAGGTAGTCTTGGATACATTTGGGGTAGGTGGGTTGGCAACAGAGTTGTACCTAGCACAGTTGGGCTAGGGCCTCTACTACAATACAAATAATATCAGTGATTATTAAATTTAGGAGTTTTCCCTGTGATTAATCAGCAAACTTGAATGACTGAGTTAATCTGAAATTGTTGTCATATTATTGGTATATATGTTACTATTCTGTTATAATGGATACTGTGAGAATAAATAAGAACTTGTCTATACTGGGTTTTTCTTAACAGCGTAAAGAAACACTGTATAATTGCATGTGTACAAACCCACAATGTAAACATACTGTGCTAGAGTAAAAATTGATCTGTACAGGAATGGACTCTGTATTAAGATGCATAACTGCAAGCTACTCCTTAGTTTTGTGCATTTGCATGATGGTGTACATCCCCTGGTGCAAAAAAGCTCTTGTCTAGGCAATCCATAAGGCTAATTGTATTTGCTTTATGGTGAAAGCGTACCCCTGGTTAAACAGAAAAATCATGCAATCCTTTCAAACAATCTTGTATAAAAGTGACTGAATATTTCATTAAGAGCTGTTTATTAGATGAATTAATTCACGTGTATGAAAGCAGTGCATTAGTGTTGGGGGGGGTTGTTTTTTGTTTTAAGAAACTAAAGAAATAAGTACTGGAGACTTCTAAGGGATCTTCTGTGGGTTGATGGGAGAAGGTGGTGAGCTTGATTCTCTGTTCTTCCCTTTCTGGTCTTGCCTTTTATTTTCCTGTTTCAGTTTTCATTCTGCTTGATCTAGATGTGGCAGACTGCTGAATGTAATGATTCCTTTCACTGAAAATGGACAGAGTGAGAAAAGTTAATAAGGACATTTCTTTAAATAATCTTTCACCAAGCTTTTAGTGTGAAGAGCAATGAATTATTCATTTTCAAACACTTAAATGGAATTCAGTTGACTTTAATGGAAATTACAATTTGTTATTATTCCACTGATTAATTTTTTAGTTATTTGTTTTATGTTTTCTATTTACCCTGTCTTATTTTGTCTCTCTCAAAATCAAGCACTTCCACAAAAATAAAAGACAGGACACTAATGCAGTTTTGCCACTGATCAGATAATGTAGTCATCGCTAGATACCTCTGCCACTTTGCCTCCAAACTCGCATCATGCAGAATGCACTAAATCAGACTCTGGATTTTCACTACCTTTAGATATTTACACTTGTGGTGACATCAACTTGTGTTTCAGCTTCTGAGTTCTTGTATTTGTTCTATAATTAAACCATTTTTCTAGTAAAATGGTAGTAAAACTAATGACATGTTTATATTGATCCAATAGCTAGAGATGATTGCCATGGAAAATCCTGCAGACTTGAAGAAGCAGTTGTACGTGGAATTTGAAGGCGAGCAAGGGGTAGACGAAGGAGGTGTTTCCAAAGAGTTTTTTCAGCTGGTTGTGGAGGAGATCTTCAACCCAGATATTGGTATGCAAATTTATAACTCCCTCATCTGTGGGAAGTGCATACGTACACAGTTTGTCCCCATTAGCTACTCCCTAATTATAGATACTCTTTTTCTGAGGGTCTTCTGTATCCCTTGCTGAACCACAGGGGATCTGATTCAGTTTTGGGATCTTGCGTCTAGTACAGCCACCATCCCAAGGACAACTGGAATGACTACAGTACGTTTTACCACTGGTGAAAGTTACTGCCTATTCATTTAGATCATTAACACATCATACAATATTTTTGCTTTTACTTGCATCTCAAAGCTTTAATCTAAACCTTCTCTCAGCACCCCTTTTAGCTTCATATTTTGCCTCCAGGGCAGGGCTTTTAATCAAAAATGAAAAATAAAAATAACTCATCAAATGTCCAGCATAAACCTATATAAAGAGGGGGATTTTTTCAAGTTTCCAAAATCTGACAGTATAAAAACGAGTGAACTTTGTTCTCAAGCGGTGATGCTGATTTTAACATTTTTTTTTGAAACTTTAGAAATACTCAAATTAAAATCTATCAATTAAAAAGAAAAGTTAGCAGTAATTTCTGGTATTACACCTGCCCTCAGTTCCCCTTCCAGTTCTTGTTTTTTAACAATTATATTTTCCTGGTATGTTGTGTTTTCTGTCCTTTTCTCCCTTCACCCTCCACTGTTACATGAAAGAGCCACTAAGCCCTAGTCTGCACTTTGGGCTGCTTTTCGGTGGCAGTCGACTGGTATTTACATAAGGCGCATAAAATGCCTTGCGTAACTGCTGGCGACTTCCCAAGCTGCTGGGACACACTCAGGGAAACTGACTGCAAATGACTTGCGATCGACTTTCCCCTGCATCTGTTTGCTGCTAAGCGCACCCGGAATGTTGGGCTGACGGCAGCGATTTTGCCACCATCAGTGAAGACATGCCCTAAGGCAAAAGAACTGACTATGGGAGGATATAGTGAAAGCAGTGATGCTTTTTCATTCAGATGGATCTGATTTCTCAAGTTCACTATTCCCCTTTAGAACTGGTGGAGTAAAACAGAAAGGACCTTTTTATATAGAGGTGGTGAGAGGGAAGAAATGCTGAAGTGATACTTTTGGTCTAATTAGCCCTCAAATTGAGGCTTTTAGAAAACTTAATAGATTGCTATAGACTTTCCCAGAAGCTTTAAAAATTGTAATAAAAACAGTTTGGTTACACAAATAGCCCTGTTAAATGCAGTCGTTGCATCATTGTATTACAGTATGAAAACCTGAAAGTGAAAATGAATACTTGTTTTCATGGTTCACTGTCAGAAAAATTAAATGAGCGATAACATACAAAGAAACCCAAAAGGGGGGGGGGGGAGAGATTTCAGTTTCTCTGTTATAATTGATAGTACAGGAAAGACATTAACCAGATATTTATTTCATTAACGTAACAGATTACTGTTTGAATGGAACCCCTTTTTGTACACCTGTTGTGCACCAAGTTTTTAAATTAAGTATTCCAGGAACCCCTGTCTCCTTATCTGATGCATTTCATTAGGTTTATTTCATGCCTTTTATGACCTATTTATTCATTTTCTTATTATGCTTCAAAGTTTGTACAGAATTTTATAGTTTTGTAAAACACAATTTTCTGAAAATTACCAAAATTGGTTACTCTTTAAAAAAACAGAAATCTCAAGAATTAGACCCTGGTCGTTTTGGGAACCCTCCACCTGAAGTGGATACATTTAGGAAAGTGTTACAGTTAGTTAATATAGCAAAACTATGGTACTGTCATAGTTTGTCCAGGACTCCAGACAGCAATTGTATGTCAAACTGTGTATTTTACCCCTTAGCTGTGTGACTCTGGATACCTTACGCTTTGCCTACTGTGGTTTATGCTGCAGATATGCATAGCTTAGAGTCATAGCCAGAGGTACATACTAGGTTTAAGATACCTATAGCCACAGGAATTTAATCATTAGATATAGAGTAGAACCTCTTCTTTCAAAAGTTTACAACTGAAACTGTGTGCCCTTTTTGGGGAGGGGGAGTCTCTGCTGCTGCCTGAATACATACTTCTCTCAAATGTTATGTGTGGTTGACTGGTCAAATCAAAACTGTGCTGTTCATAACTCTGAGGTTCTACTGTAGTAGAGGTTTAAAATTATCCAAACATCTTGCACAGGAAGTGTATATGATGAAAATAATACAGGTGTTGTATAGGCCTTTGATTTGAATGCAGAGCTCCATGATAACTCCTTGCACTTTTATAGTGCCTGCCATTGAAGAAATTAATCACCCATCACAAATAGCTTTAGTGCACTCTGAGACATAGAGATCCTCCTCAGCCGTATATGAGGAAACCAGTGCAGTGAGATGACAAAAACGATTTGACCAGGATCACAAGGGGAACTGGGGATGGAACGCGCGTCTTGGTCATCTTTTGGTACACTCTTTGAAACTTCTGTAGTGAAATAGAGAGGATGAGTCTCACTCATTCTCCAAGCTATGCTTTGATGTCTTGACTACAGTGGAATTTTGACAAAGCCCTGAATTAGGAGGGAGTCTTACAGGAAAAAAATATTGATATTCTAGATGCCTAACCTGATAGAATTAAGGTTTTTTTTCATGATCTGCCTTAATTTTGCTATTTCCTAATCCAGCTATTTCACTTTGCAATCTTAAAATTCTTACTGTGTTTTTTTTATAGGCAATAAACATAATTTAGATAAAAAATGAGAAATGCACATTCTTCCTCTCAGCAGGGACATATAGTGGCATTTGAGATTTGAAACTGTATTAGCAGCATAGATGAGAATTGCTAAGTATTTCCATTAACTCTCTTTATTCAGAGATTTTTATAATGGATAACTTTAGACTTGTCTTTGTGTTCAGTTTGCACTGGAGTTAAACTACATGACTTCCTGATGTTCAGAATACATATAAGAATTATTATGACATGATGAGATACAGCTTTTGCTTTTGTAATAAGATTCTATATATTTTCTTCAACAGGAAATTCAGCTGAATCATTTCAGATTCTTCTGCTTGCATTTATTTTACAGTTTTATTCCTTGGGTGACGTGCTGTAGTATCATAGTTAGGATGCTGTATGAAGATCATTTGGGTGTGTTTCAGTGAGAGTGCAAGAAAATTCAAAAAATAGAATTTAAAGTATTTGAAGCCTTTGTACTCTAAAGGATATCATAAAAATAAACAAGTATTTATTATAAAATTAGTATAGATAAGTTCTGTTCTGTATTACACATTTAGAACAGCCACATAAAATTGTATTCATCATGAAAGTGAAGAGTAAGTAAAAATTAGGTTGATTATCAAAAATTGTTATGGGAAAAGAAAAGGGACCAAGTAAATTTTAATGCTATGGTCAAAGTTAATTATGACTGGACTAGACTGCTTAGTTTTAGTTTTGGTTTTTGTAAATGCTGCAGTCTTTGCCCTTCAGTGTGGCTCTCACTGCTTCCATTGTTTTGTCACAACCTTTATCTTACTGTAAAACAAACAAACAAGGAGTCCTGTGGCACTTAAAATTTGTTAGTCTTTCAGTGCCACAGGACTCCTCGTTTGTTTGTTTTTACTGAACTAGACTAACACGGCTGCCCCTTTTTATTGTACTGATCACTCAGATCAATACTGGTCTTAATTTTTGAGCAGTGAATAAATACTAATGTAACTTTCACTTTTTGCATTATGGAGTTTAATAATTAGTTTTCTAAATTATTCCCACATCAACCTAGCAAACACTGCAAGGGTTGCTCATTATTGAACTGTTCATTCAACTTACCGAAAGTACATGCCACCATTTCTTGCCGTAGTGCTAGTCTGGAAGACCAGTTGGAAAAGTCAGTGAGTTCAGAAGGCAGAAGGCAGCCTCCCCCTTTACTCTGTAATGTGACTCACAGGGAACATGTACTTCTCCTTCAAAAACTGCATGTGGTTTCCAGTTCATTGCCTTGCTGTCTGATGGCTTATTTACACACACACACACACACACACACAGTTATTTCTAAATAGCTCTTCTGGAATAACTCCAGATATAAACAGGCCCTTAAAGACTGCTTGTGTCTTTATGCATCATCCCAGTAGTTGAGATCTAGCAAGATACTTCTATGGCCCTAGAAACCTGCAAGGAGGCCAATGTTTATGAATTGGCCTCAGCTCTGAATTTGGAATTCACTTACTCTGTTTGTCCAAGTAAGCTAGCATGTGTTAGCCATCAGCTGAGGATTCTTCGAGTGGGATACCTTAATTTCTGGTTTGGGGAGACTTTGAGAGACAGGTTATAAATGTGTGATTTTTATAATTGACATATGTGTTTCTATAGACTGTTCACGATTTTTACTGCTGGAAAAATAAATTCATTCTTTGACTATGTAATATTTTGTAAATTAAATACAATATTAAATATAAAATGTAATTTTAGATTTGTATCTAGTGCAGATAGATTTTAAAACTTCATGTTTGCTATGCATTTTTTGGGTTCTTTTCTAAATATAAAAGTAATCATTTAAAATCATCTCTTTTAGGTATGTTCACATATGATGAGTCTACAAAACTGTTTTGGTTTAATCCATCCTCTTTTGAAACTGAGGGTCAGTTTACACTGATTGGCATAGTACTGGGTCTGGCTATTTACAATAACTGTATACTGGATGTACATTTTCCCATGGTTGTCTACAGGAAGCTAATGGGCAAAAAAGGAACTTTCCGTGATCTGGCAGATTCTCACCCTGTAAGTTCATTATGTTTCTTAAATTTGTTACTACAGGTTGTGGGAAATATGTTTGTTTAATTTAAATTTGATTTAAACACAAGCTTACTGTCAGACTAGGTGAAAGTGAAATACTCTGTCAGGTTAGTGGAAGTGTTTCATGGTTATTTACTAAAATGTGTGGGGCTGGTAGTTAATGCTACCAGTACATTTAATTTGGGGGTGTGCACCGTGTCAAGCAACAACGTAGCTAATAGGTCTGGAGGTCAAGTGACACAATTGTATTTCTGTCTGTGCTTTACAGTGACTTTCAAACTATAGGTTGGGACACCAGTACTTGGTCGTAGACCCTCAGGTACTGAATCACAGCAGCAGCTGCTTGTGCTGCTGACAAAAGACTGGACTGCATTGCTCAAAGATTTAAATGTTGACATGAGTGTAAATGATTTTTTTCAACTGGGTCCCAAGATGAGAAAAAGTTTAAAAAATCACTGCAACTGTGTATGAATGTGGGCAGGTCACTTAACCTCTTTTTGCTTCAACAAACCAATCTATAAAAAGAAAATATAATTTACACATCTTTTGTGAAACACTTTTTAGAAATTCCCATGGAAGTACAACAGAGTAGGCTGCTGTTTTTTAAAAGTAAAAGGCTGTTGTGGCAGATGGAGATTATTCACAAATTCTTGAAGCAAACATCAGTTTTCTCACATGCTTTTTACTGTCTCACCTTCTTCAAATACTAGAGAGATAAAAGAGGTATGAAGGGTACTTTTTGCTGCTGGCTGTTTAATAACAATAAGCTGCAATAAATGTGTGAGTAGATAGTTAAAGCACATGACAGGTATTTTGGCACTGTGCCTTCAGCCATCCAAAGAACACCAGTAGCTTTCTAATGTGCAGCCTGGTATGGTTTATTGCTGCTAGAATGATTTATTTAAATTACTTTAGGATGACTTTTCCATTATTTTTGTAAGGGCTATGCAGTATGTGCTTCCATTATGGTAAAAGGTTCAGAGAAAGAAAAGAGAAAATGAAGAGGGTAGAGATTATTGTAAATGCCTGGGGGCGGGGGCCTTGATTTTTTATAAGTTGTCTTGTCTGTTTAAATTATTTTGCCTTCCAACAGTATGCCAAGTCTGTCCACTTGTTGAGGGCTGATACTTACTTTAAACTCATTTTTATGGTAAAAACTAAATGGTGATAAATAAGACTCTTGGCTTAGTTTTATTTTTAATATGTGAATTCAGAGTTGTCAAGAGGCTACAAACTGGGGCTTTCAGTCTCATTTTTATGGGAAGAGATCCAGGTGGCTTTTAAAATTTCTGTTAAGCTGTTACCTTCATTCCTCTACCACAGATGCCTGACTCTGCCACCTCTATTTTAAAATCATCCTTCATAGACTCCATTAAACAGGCCAAGATATTTAAATGCTGTTGAAGAATCTTAAAACTATAAAATTCAAAGTAATCAGGCTGCTTGAGGCAGTGCTGAGCATCAGAGCCAGAATTCAGAGGACGAGAGAGTGAGTTTTTGTTTAAAAGGCTCTAATACTTAAATATTTACTAATGTGCTGTATTTTAAAGTGGTATATTTCATGGAGCACAGGAAGAAGACAGCTGGTGAGAGGATAAGGATTACAGCTAAAACTTAAATTTAATGTATGGGGAAAGTTCACTATTTTTTGCCCAATTAAAGAGCACCCTTACTTTCTCTCACCTTCAGTTTGCACTCCAAAGAGGTTTATGCCTCTGTCTTCTAGCGGTAGATCTTGAACTGCTGTTTCCTGCACATCACCTGCTACAAGGGAACTCCTCAATGGTCACACAAGGTGCTGGCCTTATTACTGCTTGAGTGCAGGGACTCAGAAAACTCTTGAAACCCCTATAAACAACTTAAAATTCATTTTTGAAAATGACACTTATAAGGGGCAGTTATGCTCCTGACTTGTGCTTAGTTTTCAAATGGTGGGTCAAGGATTTAGCAACACTTTAATTTCTTCCTTTTCATGTTATGTATACAAACATTTTCTTGGTACTTTTGCTGATTAAGTCCCAGTCACAAACTGTTGAGATACATTACAAAGGTATGACCTCACCCAAAAGGTACAGTGGTAGTATCTGAAGCTGCACTCTGGTTATCAGTGTTGATATATGGTAGAACTTGTATTTTACAGCTCTGTCAAATGTTTTTATTTTGTTAGGTTCTTTATCAAAGTTTAAGAGACTTGTTACAGTATGAGGGAAGTGTGGAAGATGATATGATGATAACTTTCCAAATATCTCATACGGATCTCTTTGGCAATCCAATGATGCATGATTTAAAGGAAAATGGAGATAAAATTCCTATTACAAATGAAAACAGAAAGGTAAATCACGTGTCACTCTAATGGTTATTACTTCATTATTACCGGGTATCTCAGGATTTCAGTCAGTATTTTTAGGTATGGAACTAAAACACTAATATAAGGTAGAGATAAAAGTTAAATTCAAAATTGTAATAGTTCAGTTAGATTAAAAAGAAGAAAGCACTTTTTTTTGTAAAATTCACTCGCATGTATGACTTTGAGAATGTGTGTGTGTGTGTGCCCACGCGCGCACACATGCACAGATGTTAGCCCTTTGATGATTGACTGCTGAGTAAACTGGTTATTAAAGTAGTAAATTAAAATATGTATACCAGGTTTTACATTATATTTCTCCTCAAACACATTTTGGACTCCACATTGATTGTTTTGTAAGAAAATGTGCCAGACCAAAAGACCATCTACTCTTTTTTAGTTGTAACTGGCTGCTGAATGATTTCATACAGATTTAGACAACAAAATTTTAATACATATAGAAGTAAGTTTTGGCATGAGACGTCGAATCCTACTATTCTGTGGTGGTTAAACTTTATTTACTGCTTGCTGTGTCCTACCAGAGTCCTCTAGATTGGTGTGGGTGTGGGTGGGGGTTTAAGGAAGAGAGAATTTTCCTTCATCATAAACTTTGATTTCTCAGATGAAGATGTCCACCAACTGGGAGGAGTCCACTAGGACTATTTTGTACATGTGGATAATTTCTGTTTAAAAATTTGTTTGTGTGAAGTTGACAGATTTTTGCAATCATAGGCCAGCTGCCTCTGAGATTGATTGATTGGAGGTGGGCCTTGTCCAGCAGTGCACTTGCACTTGGTTCCAGTTATGAAAAATAAAATGTCTCCAATACCATGAAATAAATTTTTACTATTTAAAAACATTAGACCAACAAAGCTTGATGAGTGTATCTTGTTTTTTTTGATTGATGGGGTTTGACCTGTAACTATTTAGTAAGTTTTGGGGTTGTTTTCTTACAGGAATTTGTCAATCTG
The DNA here is from genome assembly GCA_007922195.1 of Podocnemis expansa. Taxonomy (NCBI): domain Eukaryota; kingdom Metazoa; phylum Chordata; order Testudines; family Podocnemididae; genus Podocnemis; species Podocnemis expansa. Next base: position 10,772,428 of record ML681989.1, on the reverse strand, counting down.
TACGCTGACTACATTCTCAATAAATCAGTAGAAAAACAGTTCAAGGCCTTTCGGAGAGGATTCCATATGGTGACCAATGAGTCTCCGCTGAAATATTTATTTAGACCAGAGGAAATTGAATTACTTATTTGTGGAAGTAGGGTAAGAAAGCTGTAATGTACAAAAAACCAAAATGCTGGTTTTCTTATCCCAGAGGTACAATTAAGGATGGTGATGAAATGTCTTACATTTGCAGAATCTAGACTTTCAAGCACTAGAAGAAACTACAGAATATGACGGTGGCTATAGCAGAGACTCTCTTATTATTAGGTATGTTCTTTAACTTTCAGGGACTATACAAGAACACCTTATTGTACTAAATTCACAATGAAGCAACTGTCTGTAATGTAGTGTTTTTGAAGTAAATATTGATATCCAGGAAGAGCTAAGTATCATTTATTATTATTGAATAACATCAGCAAATGATGAGATGCTTAACATGCTGTTATAGAATAAAACAAATATTTTAAAGATTAAAACTTACAAAAGCTATAGAAGAAACTGAAAGGTAAAAAATGATTGTAACTTAGCTCTTGATCTTTTTTACTCATGTGCTTTCTAGTCAAGGGATAGAAGGACCCATTAGGTAAACCCCAGCCTAGGCAGGATTATTTCTTACAGTATGGTCCTATTACTTGCCTAGTGTAGCAAAAAATGTCTCATAAATGTTTAGGGTCTTTTCATCTCACGTATGGATTAGTTGCACACGATGGAAAGGAAATTCTGGAAGTTGCTCACAGAATTTCCAGTTCTCTTGGGTGAAAGAACCATGCTGATAAAGTTCCTCTAATTCACTAACCAGTCCTTCAAGGGAGATTTTTCTTAGTACACAGCAGCAGAAATGGATAGATTAATATTCAAAGTCCTTTGGGGTTGCTGTTAAGACATTGACGCAGTAGTGTGTTGAACCACTTCCTTCTCACCCATAGAGCCCAAGCTAAAAAGTTTGTGTGGTCAGAAGTGGTTTTCCTATCCTCCCCTGGGAGAGGATGATACAGTTCTTGTAATCTTTGTTGGCTACCCTTCTAGCCTGTGGTTGTCTTTCTGTTCTAACTGCACTCCAGTCTCTCTACAGTCGTCATTATAATATTGAAATGTCCCGGTCTGAATGAAATATTCTGTTTGTGGATACTCTTATACATATATAACATACTCAAATAATCTTCAGAATCGTAAAGTAAGGGAGAAGGCTGGTTTTGCTCAATGATGAATTATCCTAATAGGATTGGGTGATGGTTGGAAGTTTCATAAATTGTCTAGATGGGCCCTTAGTGAGTACATTTGTTATCACATATAATCTAAAATCAAAAGATGACCAAACAATGGTATTTGTAAAGAATGGGCCTATGTAAAATAGTGTGTGTTTACCATAATTATGATTATGGAAAAATATAAGGGCTCCACAAACTCCTGCTCTGATTATTTTACATATAACCAGACTGATGCTTTTGTCATATTTTTGTTCCTCTAATATTATAATAGTCATCTTCTCTGATCATTATTTTAATTTTAATTTTGATCTTAACTCACAGTTAGTAATTGACATGCGACTTGAGCTATTGTCAGAATAAGATTAAAGCATTTGGTTATACAATGTAAGGTAGAGAGAAACAAGATTATCAGAGAATACACAATGCAATGCAATAAAGATAGCTGAAAAATAAAAAATAAGAACACTGTAGAAAACAAACAGATACCATCTGCAAAATATTTGCTAATTTTAGAATAGCCTGAAACAATTTTGAAAAGTTAACAAATTTAACATCAGATTTGGAAATACTTCAAATGTAGCTTCAAAATTTCAGTGTTTAGCAAGTGTTTGAATCATATTTTTATACTTCTCCTATATATTCAGTTTTGTATGCTGATGTGTAGAGCATCAAATATGGTGCCATATTTACTAATGTTGTAGTTAGTGGCTGCAAATTGCATAATCATAGAAATTGTGAAATTTTCCTTACAAAAACTTAACAGAATTTCAAACAGGTAACCATGTTTGTCTAGTTGAACAAAACAAACAGAGTCCTGTGCCACTTAAAGACTAACAAAATTTATTTATTACATGAGCTTTCATTTCATCAGAAACATAGAAGTTGGGGGAACTTACAGAAACCTAAGCGTTTTGTTTGTTTCAACAAAATTTTTCTCTTGCTTTCTCAACTTCCTTAATGTTCTTAACTTCCTCCTTAATAGGGAATTCTGGGAAATAGTCCATTCATTTACTGATGAGCAGAAAAGACTATTTTTGCAGTTTACAACAGGCACAGACAGAGCACCCGTGGGAGGACTTGGAAAATTAAAGATGATTATAGCCAAAAATGGCCCAGACACAGAGAGGTAAAATTTCAGCCTTTTGTTTTGATAAAGATTTTATTTTGACTTCCTAGAAGTTAAGACAAATTCTATAAAGTGAACATACCAGTAACCAAATCCTTAATTTAAAGCTAAGTATCTCTTACATTAGCATTTTAACAATATTTTGTGATAATGCAAGCTCTAAGTTGCATGAAAACAATGGGTATAAATTTTAAAGCAAAACTTGAGTATTGTTCTTGCATATGTAAGCTGGTGAAATAGCAACGTATTTCTCAGAGATAAGTGTGCATTCTGCGTTTCAGTTACTAAATTTTTCCTTTTCTGTTTTTTTCCTCAGATTACCTACATCTCACACATGCTTTAATGTCCTTTTGCTTCCGGAGTACTCAAGCAAAGAAAAGCTTAAAGAAAGATTGTTGAAGGCTATCACATATGCCAAAGGATTTGGCATGCTGTAATAAATTAAAAAAAAAAAAAAAATACAACAAAAGGGATTAAAATTGGTGGTGATGATGTCCCTGTCCAAAAAAGGCCATAAGATAGCGAGCTACAGTAGTCACCTGTGTTTGTGCCTCCCTTCTTTACTGGGGACACTGGGCTGGAACAGCAGATTTCAGCTGCTTAAATGAACAAATTCTTTATTTTTTTCTTTTAGCGTGAAAGTATTACATATTCTTTCACTTGTATGTACAGAGAGGTTTTCCTGAATATTTATTTTAAGGGTTAAATCACTTTTGCTTGTGTTTATTACTGCTTGAAGTTGAGCCTTTTGAGTATTTACAAGAAAACAAACTGTACTCTCCCAAGGAAAATATTACCATCATTTGTCGACCATGTAACCTTCAAGTATGTGCTATATTTTTGTCCCTGTATCTAATCAAATCAGGAACTGTACTTTTTTGAAGAGTTTGCTTTTGAAACTTGAAGTCTTGGAAAACAGTGTGATGCAATTACTGCTGTTCTAGCCCCCAAAGAGTTTCTGTTCAAAATCTTAAGAATCAATAAAGATGGAAGGGAGAACTTGGAATGTTAAACTGCAGCCTTGAGAACTTTACTTTAGTCACAGCACAATTAAAACTCATTTCACTATGTGTTGTCTTCACATGTCTTGTAATATATTGTGTTTTAATTAGCAAAACATACTTAGTATATGAAAGGGTAGGAGTTTGTTACATTGGTTTTTTAAAAAGAGAGAGAGAGTTTACTGGGGAAAGTGCATTTTCAGCCAAACAGCTTTAGAGTAGAGCGTGAAGTTTGTTGAAAAAAGGATAGGAAGTTGCTATATTATTAAAAAAGAAAAAAAAGCATGTGGAAGTGCACTTAAAATGAAGTTTTATTATTAATTGCCTATTACGTTGACATTTTAAATAGACAATCCAAAGTCTTCCCTACATGTTATGTCATCATCATTATTTAATGAACTGTTGTTCCTTTATCAAGGCACATGATCAGTGGTGCAACATAATCCAAAAGGATGGCTACTGTATTTTATGGCTTTTCATTTAGCAGTAGGCAAAATTGAGAAGATTAAAACAAACTTGCAAGGCCTACTTTTTATTATATATTCCCAGCTGTAAGATATACCATTCAAAAGGAACTACCAAGGTGAGTTTCACCTGCTACATAAAGTATACAGTAGGTTTTTGCATTTAAATCTACAAATCATACCTGAAATAAATCCTTTTCCTTTCATAGTCTGTGTATGAAATGTGAACTGTTCCTGTTGCAATGCAAAATAAAGGGATTATGCATCTTTGAGGGCATAATTGGTGTATCTCATTTGACTGCAAGCAACAGCTGATGTGCAGAGCTGAGCTTGTGCCTTGACAATGGCTGTAACTACTACAGATCAAATCCATTTGATGATTTGTGTGACATTGGCATTAAAAGGTCTAGTTTTGAAATCATGGGAGGGAGAAAAGATGTCTTTCAGGATTATTTTAATAAATTCTTTCTAGTAATCAAAACAGACAACTGTTATGTAACTATAATGCTGAATAAAACAGTGACATTTTTCACCATGGTTCAGTGAAAAAGAAGACAGTGATTTACTTACTTGCATAAGATAACGTGGGGTCCCATTTAACTCCATATTTTGAAACCTTTAAAGGATGCTATATGCTGAGGACTTATACGAATGTAAAGCTCACAGTGTTGACAACCCTAAGTGTTCAAAAATCATGAATCAGGCCCCAGAAAATCTAGGTTGACTTCAAAATTATGAAATGCTTTTAAATGAGATTTTTTTTTTTAATTTTTTTTTTATCCGATTTCTGGTTTTTGATCCATTAGGGTGTACTTGAAATACATTTTCAAGATTTTCTCCACAGCTGTGGAGGTAAGCAGCTATTTTGTATAAATGGAAGCTGAGATTCTCAATTATGTCTTCAGGAGCTAGGACTTTAACGGAAAAAATCAAATATCACAAGTCTCACTACAACCCTACAGCCATAGTGATTCATTTGAGCTATTTGCCATCTTCCTGTATGTTAGTTGGTGAGAATGGATGTTGCTTCTGAGTGCCTTGAGGTAGTTGTAAGGTTATAAATATGATGCCATATGTTTGATTGTAAGTTCTTGATACCATATGTTTGTTCTGGAACTGTTCAGATCATATCCCTTTAATGTGATTTATCCTGGAAAGGTTTTGAATGATATTTATATCCACTTCTCTTGGTGTAAGATTCATGGTGATGGTTATTTATTATATAGCTCTAAAAGTGTGCTAGACGAGTTTGCATAAAAATACAAGGTTCTTGCTCGGAATCGATTACATTCTAAATGGATGAGGGGTTTATATTTTTTTCTTCTGTAGTATGAGGGAACATTTAAATACTGTGTAATTCTAGCTTTCAAAAAAGCATGAATTGCTTTTGAGGGAGTATTATGAGAAATGTTCCAGTCAGTTCCATTTACTGACCCAGTCAGGAAGAAAGGAATTCTCTCAAAGGACTGACTTTTCTGTGTCTGGGAACACCGACAGAATATCCTTCACCATCACTTTACTGTACATGACCTGGCTGGGAGTCAGTCCTACAAAATTTACATTGGGAACTGAAGTGTACTTGTGCAGGACCTTACTGCCGCTCCTAGGCGCATGCCTGTTGATTTTGGAATCTTTTTTTTGCTGGCACCTTGGTGTTTTTTACTAGATGCACTGAGCCTAGTTTCACTCCGCCATCATCGCCATTGTCCTCAGCACACTGACACTATAATATCTACAGCAACTGAACACCTTACAGTAACACCTAGCCTAGTTCGGTGCCCAGGGATCTAGGGTCCTTTTATTTCCAGCATGGCAGTGGGGGAGGAGGGAAGGTTGCTTAGGTGCTTCAAAAGCTTGCCAGATGGGCACTCCTCAACAGCTGGGGACATACAGCATGAAGTCTATGCTCTAGACCTCGACCTCATCTCTCACACAGAAGGCACCAGAGGGAAGCATGGCTCCCCAAAGAGTCCCTGATTCCAAACAGCTTGTCTTGAGGTTTCCTGACTTTGCATCAGAGCAATGACTTACAAGGGAAGAGAGAGATCACTTTCCAGTGTCGCTCTCTAGTAAGTGACATGCAGTCATTCCTGGTCCTTTGCAAGAATGCCATGAAGATTTTCATTCTTCTTTGAGTCATTCCTCCTGCATGAGTCCAGCGCGGGGTGTGATCTCAGTGCAGCGGGGCTGCGGTTTCCAGTAAGCCCAGTTCTGAGAATCAGCACTTAAAGACAGAAGTTTCGACTTCATCAGTGGTGGCTCTAGTACTCAGGTCTCTTTCATAGTTGATGTTGGTATTTCCTGGAGTATTTTGTGATTTCATAGTTTACACAGCTTGCCATTGGTGGAGGCAGAACTGGGAGACCCATTTAAAACCCCACTGGCAGCTGTTCACCTCAGACACAGATCCTGCACATTCTTATGTGGGGTATGCAAGATCATGTTTTCAGAAGATTGCCCTATCACCAAAATGTTCCCAGGCTTCTCAATACCAGGAAGAGAAGCTGCAGGAAATTCATTCCTTTCTGGCACAGAAAGTCATTGAGACTACCAGACAAAAGGAAGCTGTCTTATTCCAGAAATGAACCAATGCCAGCAAAAGAAAAGCTCAGGATAGTGGTGACTCAGAGCCACCTTGCCTTTTGGTTATTTAAAGAGGACCTTATGTTTCCTCGTGTGGACACTGTGCCAGTGCGGATACTTCCCAAATAGTGGAAATATTTCAGATTTGCATTACTAGCTTGATAAGTTGCCTTTAAGATACCATCAGTGCCATATGTTTCCAGAAAATGGCTGGAGGGGGTGTCGTGTCCTACCTGCACAGCCTGGAAGTTCCTGTCTTCCCCTACCGAGATAAGTAGCTGATTGCCCCACTCTGAAATGTGTCTAAAGTTCAGTCCTTGTTATGGGGTATTGAAGTTGGAATACGGGAGTCAATGAAGGTCCATGATAAATTATCCAGAGACCGGGCTGCATACGTAGCAGATGACTGGAATACATACAAGGTAAAATTTTCAGAACTTCCTCAGGGTTGGTCTACACTACCAATCTGTGTCAGAAAATCCACACCTTTAAGTAACATAGTTATACTGACGTAACCCCCAGTATGCACAGGACCGTGTGTCCTGTTAACATAGCTATCACTCTTGGAAAGGTGGAATACTGTTGGAGTAGGTGGTGTTTCATCTTAATCTTACTGATATTCACTTTCACAAGGGCCCATCCCACCAAAACCCTTCTCCACAAACATCATATGAGAAAGTGAGATTGACGGTCTTATAAAATCCATGTTCTTGTTTTTATTTAGCACTTAGCACAGTACCTTCATGTAGTATCCAAATAGCTGACTGAATGGCTCGCCAATTTCACTGGCAAGCTTGAGACTAATTTTAGGAACAAAGGAGTGGAAGGGCAATTTGATCTCAGTTCTTTGTTATCCTGAGCAACCCTGTCATAATCTTGTGTATGTTTTTGAATGTATGTGATGCCATAAATGTACATAGGTACAGTCAACTTCTACTTGCTGAAAGGCAGGTCTGTTAGCAGTTAAGTTCCAGTGTAGAGCCCTACAGAAAATTAACAAAGCAGACACATGATGTCTCTGCACCAATATAGTAGTTTAGTTTTATCTCCAGGAAGAAATGCAGCTTTCACCTATTGCCATTAATGTCTATTTCCAAGCCTAGCGCCACCCAAAGTCATTTGACTCAGCAAGTTTTTTTCTAAGATATGTCCATTTTGAGGGAATACCTGCATATATACATATTTTAATAGTATAATGCTGCTTATTCTCTTGTATTTACTGTTTTTGTTTTCTTCACATGATGTCCCAGGAAATTTTAAATCCTCTGCATGAGAATCCATGGAGAGGTAGTTTTAGACAAATTATTTACCTGACATTGTTCATAAATCATAATGATTCACTTTCAGTGCCTACTAAGTTATGAGAAATTCTGTACAGTTCAATATTTTTTGTAATACCACCTGCATCATCAATTTTTCTCAACTGGCATATCCTTGTTTCTCCTGTCTTGGTAAATACTCCCCACTATCAAGACACATTGATGTTGTTTCCCCTTATTGCTTTTCTCTCTAAAGAAAGATGCATGGGTATACTGTTTCTATTTCTTCTATCCCTCTCTGCCTTCATTTCCTCTCCAGCTTTTCCTTTAGTCTGCTCAAATCTGGCTTCCACTTCTCAGGTCTCTTGAAAGTACCTTCAATTAAGGGGTTAATTCCCTGTGTACACCTCCCCCTTGGCAACTGGTTCACCCGTATGTATCTGCCAGCCTGCCTTCTATGGGGAATTTGGAGAGTGACAAAACAGAACTGAGCAACTGGTGGGTCAAAAATTGATGAAGTGAGAAATCTAAGAACTGGTGCATTTAAAGGGAAGTTGAGAACTGAAGGATGAAGTGAACAGATCTGAAATTGATAAAATAAGGCATAACTGACCATCTGATAAGAAAATTTGATAAGACTTGTGGGAGGGAGCCATTGAGCTAGAGGACAGAAGGCTGGAGAAACGCCAGAGAATGAAATTTTATTTGGGAAAAGGGGAGGGCAAATGAATGAAACAATCAATTTTGCAAGGCAAAAACTTGGAGACAAAAAAGGAAAAAAAATAGACTGGGTTGAGACACAGAAGGCAGCAGATTTGAGGTAAATAAATGGAATGTAGGATTAAAGAGGAAAGGTGGGGGGAGAGGAAGAAAGGAGGGTGAGATTTTGAGTTGAGACAACTGGAATGCAAGACGAACTATAGAAGGAAACTGGGAGTCGAAGGGGGGAGGCATGTTATCACTAAACATGTCTAGGGAGTGAAGAAGAGATGTTGGAGCCCTTTTTTCATGTGCAGTATTTGCTGGTAATTTACTAGAACATAATTCACTCACAGTAATGCTACTGAAAAATTCAAAACAGCTCGTTTTTATAGATGTCCACTAGTTATTGTGAAAAACTTTAATATGGAATCTCTGGTAAAGGACCAAGCCAAGAGATGTGAGCAAAGGGCTAGAATTACTGCTAAATGTCAAAAAGCAGAGAACTATAAAATAGCATTAGAAAAATGCTGCATTGTAATTGATCAGGAGTCCTTATTTAAGGAGCCACCTGGGTGGTTTTGTAAACTGGTTCAATTTCATTTACTAAACCAGGTTTGACTGTTGGACCAATACATGATGACAGCTATTGGACACAATGCAGTATTTCCTGTTTTGTAATGTCTGTTGATTAAATATTGGTGGAGCATGGAGCCTAATAAAATTGTCCAGAAAGATGTGTGCAGGAATACTTATAGAAAACTTGATTATTAATATTGCATAATGTGACAGGTAATAAAGATATGAAGAACTCCCTGTGGATTAGAAGGTGAACTATTGTCTGATAATGCTTTTATCAGAGGCCCTCTTGTGTACATCTGTATTGTGCCAGTGAAAATTTCTTTACAGTCCAAAATCTACTACCAAAATGGGTAGCAGTGTTAGTCTAGTTCAGCAAAACAAACAAGGAATCTGGTGGCACTTCCAAAGACTAACGAATTTATCTATCACATGAGCTTTCATCTGACAAAGTGGCCTTTTCTCCCACAAGAGCTCATGCAATAGATCTGTCATTTTTTAAAAGTGCCACCAGACTGTCTGCAAAATCTAGTAGTGCTACATACTACTTTAGCTCAGTATTTTTCCTCTTGCTACTTACACCTTTCCTGCTTCCAAACCAGATATCATTACAATGTAACAAATACACAAAAATAACTGATGTAAAAAGAAATTATCACAAACATTTATGCTATAATCTTGGAGCTGGTGCACTGTTTTGCATTACTCATTTCAGATTTCCTGGTAAGGCTAAATGATTCAGTAGTGTTCTCAACAAGAACATTTTTTAAATGCCAGAGGAAGTGATCTAACTATAGAGATATTTTCATAATTCCTAATATAATCACTTAATGATAGTATTTTACAACAAAATTTAGAAACTAAAAATGGAAATCGACTTTCTTACCTAAATTTTGGCTTTTCTTTATTGAGCGGGAATACTAGTTCATTACTGTAAGGTTACATAGTCAGTGGGCTACTTGTTTTGTAACTTAATATACATACATGAAGAATCGTGAAAATTTAAAAAATTGAAATATCAGCAAAAAAGTGGGACATATTTTGGACATACCATCTCAACAGGATCCTTTTGACACAAAAGCCAAAGACTTCTATGTGACAATGTGATTAGGTTTGTTGTTTGGCCAGTTTCTTTCAGACTAATTCTCTTTGGCGAATATTTCATTATAGTATTCCCAAATCAAAAGCTCCACAGGGATCTCCTTTCTGATAAAACTCTTATCCAGCTTCTTAATAGTAATACTGCGGTGGTTGGGTTCTGCGCCCACCAGAGCCCATTTCCGCTGCTCCTGCTGTGTGTCCAGTTGTAAGTCATGGTTGGCACAATGCTTCCTCTCTAACTTATCCAAATAATAATCATTTAAAAGAGATCCCTGCTGCTGCTTCAGCACTTTGACTTTTTGGATAAAAAGTTTGACTTTGTTGTTAAAATCAGCTTCTTTGGCCATGAGCCTTGCCTTGACCAAGCAGGCCATTTCCATTTGTGTTTCACCCAACCCTAAGAAAAGATTCCTGGAGCTAGGCCTGAGTGTGTGGCTCCCTCTGCTGCTGCTACTTCTGCTATGTGGGTATCTTGAAAACCCTCTTCTTGGTGGTCTTCCTTGGGGAGAAACCGATGCCCTAAGCTCAGTGCTGTTGGCTGCTGGGTCCTGATGCTGCATGGTTATTAGTGCAGAAGACATGCCTGAGGTAGAGTCACTAGCAAACTGCCTTCTGTTTGATTTCTCATCTGAAGTAGTGTGGAGCTGCAAGCGATCAAAACAGACTCGCTTGTCACCTCCCCGCCATGGGCTAGAGACTGGGAAGCTCTTAATACCCAGGTCACGCTGTTTTCCACGATTCTTCCTTAGATCTCCTGCACCAAAATTTACTTCATTCCCTGAGACCCTTGGCCATTTGATAGATACATCTTTACTCTCTCCTTCCTCATCTTGATAGTGTCTGTCACTTGGCTTCCCAGCAGATGAGATTGGAGCCCCATGCAACTGGAGTCTACCTGGAGCAGAAGTCATCCTGCTGTTCTGTCCATTCTGTAAAATGGCTCTCAGGGCATTCTCACTGTTGTCAGTCACTGGAGTGTGGAACGTGGCAAGCATGCTCTGAGTAAGCTGTTTGATAAGATCCTGGATGCCTAGCAGCTTTGCGTGAACCAGTTCTGATCTCCTCAGCTTGGTGGCAAATCGTTTGTACAAGATTTTCTGATCAAGTGTTATGGAGTTTGCAGCCTGCTTTTCCGTGGGTTCCAGGATGCTGAGTTCTCTCTTTAAGAGGGTCTCTTCTTTGCGGTTGGAAGACAAAACTAACTGGGATATCTCGCCTTTGAATTGAATTTTCTCCTCCATTATGAAAGAATGGTTTACTAGCAAGTACCTTGGTTTTCCTCACTGATGGCTGCTCTCCATCCTCTCCACACTTGCCTACATTTGGTTTGCTGTACTCACTGTTGCAGCTAACTGGTAGCATGAAGGCTTTTCAGTTGGTCAGCTCTGAAATCTTACAGCAGGGACCCTACATTTGTTGACATGATCTGCTCCATTATATGTTGTCAGGGAAAGCCTGAAGCCTTTTATTCAAAGTCCATACCCACAAACAGTGTGCTGTACCTTTTAGATGGTAGGTTTAATCCTTGGGCTAGTCCCAGGAAACAGTCCCCCTCCAGCTGAGTAAATTTACTTTGCAGTAGGGAGCAGCACAGTTTCTACAAACAGTGCATTCATAAATGCAAAAAGAGAAGGTGAAAGGTAAACACATCTTGTCAGAAACTATCTTAATGGCAATCCTAGGTCACTTTGCCACAGCCATAATATGTATCAATTTGTTTTCAAATGGAGCCTCACACATGCATTTGTGAGGACGTGCAAGTAGTAGTAGTAAGACCCAGAGTGTAGAGTAGCCTCTGAAGGTTTTGTATATAGGCACAAGACCCTTTCAATCATTCACTCTTTTCCTTTATTTTGCTTGTGAGGGGTGCCAAAGAGCACTAACGGTAATTGAGGTCCCATTGTGCTAGGCACTGTACAAATTACCCAGCAAACACAAGGGCCTTGGTCTGTAAGAGCTTGCTTTGTAGGGCCCAAACCTGCAAACACCTGGGAGAGTCCCAGTGATGGTAATGAGATGATCAGGATGGTCCCTTCCAGCCATGAAGTCTTTGAGCCTGAAAGGAATATTCATTATTCACATGTGTGGATGTTTCCAGGCCTGGGCCTGAATGAAAAACACTGAGCACTGAAACCAGTGGGAGAGTGGCAATCAGATTCCACATAACCAATGCATTTTGCAGCACCATCTCACACTCTCCTTATTCGTCAGCCCAAAGCACCTTTAAGAGGCAAGTGCTGTTGTAATTCATGTAACACCATTTAGACCTGCACCCATCCCTTTTTTAAAGACGCTGTTAGTTATCAGATAGCTTACAGGACTGTCATCTAGCTGAAGTAAACCATGCATGAGGGGAGTTTAGTGCTGGGGGGTTTGCTTTGTCAGGAGGAAAAATGTTTGTGGGTGGCACTACAAGGAACATGAATTATGAAAGGGGAAAGATCTTGTTGCACAGGGAAATTTAACTGCTAATATAGTGAGTTAAATAAAATGTGATAAATAGCCAAGGCTTGAGGCAGCTGATGTATATGAAAGCTGTATTCAAAAAGCATGGGCTGGGATGACTCATACACTTTGATATAGAAATAAATATAAACTGTTCTTGGCCTAATTATGAGAGCCAAAGTCAGCGCAGAACATGCTCCACATGTCTTCTGACTGGCTCTCATTATTAAGCAGTGGTTTTCCAACCGTGGGTCAGGATCTAGCCCTGGGTTACAAAACCTCAGGTACTAGATTATGGTACACCCTGCTGCTGCTGCCAAAAGACTGGAATGCATTGCTCAAAGATGTGGTTGTTGGGTTGCAGGCATAAATGTTTGGGGTTTTTTTTTTTTTTTTTTTTTTAAACTGGATCCCAAGAAACATGTTTGAAAAACCACTGCTCTAAAGTGTGTGTGCTATTCTACTGAACAAGTAATGGCCAATGGTACAGCTAGACTGGCACCAGCTGCTAACAGTCTTGAACAGAAGGGAGAGAATGCAGAATAAATGCATCCCTTTCAGCCCCATCTTCTACAAAAGGATTTGTTGGATGTGCATGGGGCTGGGACTGATTTGAGAAGTAAAAATGAGCTGCCAAATTGCTACTTTCTAACAGCAGTCCTAGGAATAGACACTTGTCAAGTTCTAGAAATGCCTTCTGAATAATTTTGAAAAGATAGATAGTACTCACACCTTTCTGATTATAATGTTGTTCCTTAAGCCAAGCTGTTAGCTAATAATAGCCAAGGCCTTGCTAAGATGTTTTCATTGGGCGTAGAAATTGATGATGGAGTCAGGTATGTTCTTTGGTGGAAAACTATTCATTAACAAAGAAGGTACACAAAGTCCTGTTGCCTTTAATGCAATAGGAAACGACCAGTAGCAGCAGTTTCCATGCTCACAATTTCCAAGCCTGCCTTCCCAGCTGCTCCTGTGCCTGCAGAAGCTTTTTCTACTCCTTTTGGGGGCCATACTCATAACTGGCTCTCCGATCCTGTTGGCTTCCTGCTTCTCCCACACACCATGTTCCTCAAACCATTCCACTGCCTCTGTGTTTGCCATCAGTGTCAGAGAACTCCTGCTGAGCAAGGCTTTTTCTTTGGGTCTTGTCGTGCAACACAGTGCCTTGAGCAGTGGCTTCTATTGTGTCCACTTACCACGACAGAAAAGGGGCTTAATTGCTTCTTCCACTAAATAGATTACAAGGCAAGAAGGGAATCACTGTGCTCCTGTGTTATAGCCACACGTGTGTACTACAGGCCACGCAGGGCTCGCCCACGGTATTTTGGCACACACCCCCCACCAGGGGTGGCGGGCCAAGTGGGCCCAGTTGGTAGACGAGGACAACCAAGTGATGTGGGCTGAGTAGCAGCCTGCAGGCCATGCTAGGTGAGCACTGGGTTGGGCAGTGGCTGGGGCTGGGCGATGCAGGCAAAGCGGTGCTGGTGGGACGGGCCTGGGACAGGCCAGAATGAGGACACAGGCTGGGCTGCATGGACCAGATGGTGGACCAGGCTGGGCTGAGCAGACCAGGCTGAGTGGTGGGCTTGCCAAGGGGCGCTGGGTGAGCAGTGGGCTGGGCCTGCCCCACGTGATGGGCCAGGCCAGGCTGCATAGTGGGATGGGCTGGCTAGTAGCTGGGGCTAGGCTGAGCGGGGGCCCATCCTGGTTGAACGACAGGCTGAGCCGAGGAGCCGGTCGAGCCACAGGCCGGCCCTGAGCTGCGAGCCAGCTGAGGGGCCCCTGCCCATCCTCCCTCCCATTCCTCCAAGCCCCACCACCTCTTAGCCCCGCAAGCCTGTCCTTAGTTTCTCCCACCCTCTCCCTAGCAATTACCTTTGCTGGAGAGGGGGCGTGGAGGATTTCTCCTCTTGCTCCGCCCTGGGCTACATGCCTGTGCACAGCAGAGTGGGAAACCTAAAATAGCCTCACGCACCCCAGCCCGGTGGCCCTGGCACCCCTTAATGTTTGGCACACTAGGTGACTGCCTAGCTCACCTCTATGGTAGGACCAGCACTGAGGCCCTGCAGTAATGGGGCTAGCACACCCATTGGCTTTAATGAGGTATGTGGTTGCCAGCAGACCAAAGACCTGTTTGGTAATATTCACATATCAGCATAATGGTGTTTATTTGAAAGGCTTGTTTTACTCCTCTGTTTGCTGGCTTCGTATAAGAAACTATCTGCAGTTTAACCACAGGTCAACTGATAAAACTGACTGGCGTGATCCTAGCTAGTGTGAGAGAGGATCAGGGTTTGACCTGATGCTATTAAGAATTTGTGACTTGACACTGTTTCCATGGGCACGGCTTTCCACAATCATACTGCTTCTGAGAAATAAACAAGGAGTCCTGTGACGCTTAAAGACTAACATTTATTTATTGCATGAGCTTTCGTTTGTTTGTTTTTTACTGAACTAGACTAAGACGACTGCCCCTTTGGAACATGGCAACATGTAAGGCACCAAATACAGCCATTTGCAACAAATAAATTTGTTAGTCTTTAAGTGCTACAGGACTTCTTGTTGGTTTTTACTGAACTAGACTAACATGGCTGCCGTTTTGGAACATCAGAGAACTAGGAGCTAAATGCTTCCACTACCATAGATGTGTGCGTTGGGTTTTAAATACACCCCCCCCCCATCTTTCTCAAGGTTGGCCGTTTGTTCAGAATGACCCATGTTAACTTGCCACCCACCATGAGCGAACTATTTGCACCCTTCTCCAGTCATGCACTGGCGCTTTTTGTTGGGGCGGGGGGGGAGAGTGGATTTGTCTTTGCCAGCAGCTTTTCAGTAAGTGCTCTGATTCAGCAACCACAATGTATGTAACCTGTAAAGCAAGCTAGTGGTCCCTGACAATGAAAAAAGCTAAAGAAGGCTAAGTGCAGGTTGTTTATAAGTGCCTGTCCTTCCCCTCTGCTTCTGTTCCCACAGCCCTTTTTTCACAGCCACTGTGCAGCTGTTATGGGAAGGAACTCATTTTCACTTCAGCCCCAATGGCGTTAGCTGATGAAAGTCTACAATTTTATATATATAAAATCTCAGAACATCAACATGCTAAGCTTACCCCCATTGGGGCAAGGTATTCTCATAGCTTCATGGATTTTTAAGGTCAGAAGGGACCATTGTGATGATCTAGTCTGACCTCCTGCACAATGCAGGCCACAGAACCTCGCCCACCCATGTCTGTAACAGAACTTTAATCTACTACCATGTTACAGAAACCCTCAAACAATGGTATGAAGATGTCAAGGTATAGAGCTGGGGGTCTCAAACTCAAATCACCATGGGGGCCACATGAGGACTAGTACGTTAGCCCAAGGGCCACACCACTGGAACCTTTTCATATAATGATATTGCAAATATTGGTAATGATAGTGTCATCATGGGCCACAGGAAATAACTTTGGTGGCTGCATGTGGCCCCTGGGCCATGTGTTTGAGACTCCTGGTATAAGGAATCCAGCAGATGACCTGTGCCCCCTGGTGCAGAGGAAATCAAAAATCCTCTGGGCCTCTGCCACTGTCCTTGAGGGCACAATGCCTTACTGACCCTAAATATGGTGACCTGCTAACCCCTCGGCATTTTGGCAAGCCTCACCTGCCAGACTCCTGGAAAGAATTGTCTGCAGTAACTCAACCCGTTCAACATCCCATCTACATCCCATCATAGGTCATTGGATGGATTCAGAATTAGCTAACTGCCACACTAGGCAAGTTTAATTCATCACCTGCTCCATAAACTTATCCAGGTGTCTTGAAGCTAGCTAGGCGTTTTGGTTTGGTTTTTTGGGTTTTTTTTGTTTGTTTGTTTTTTTGTTTTGTTTTGTTTTGTTTTTTTTGGTTTTTTTTTGGCATGCAATGCTTCCCTTGGAAGGCTATTCTGGACCTTCACATTTCTGAGGGTTAGAAACCTTTGTTCAATTTCAAATCTAAATGGCCAGTTTATAGCTACTTGTTCTTGTGGCCTCATTGGTGCTGAATTTAAATACCGCCTCTCCCTCTCTGGTATTTAGCCCACTGATAGCAATCAGAGCTCCCCTCTGCCTTTAGGTTAGGCTAAACAAGCCAAAAAAAATCTTCCTCCTCTTATAACGCAGGGGAATTTTTTTTCCCATGCTGTAGCGCATCCCAGTAATCCAGCCTGTATGCTCCAGGTGGGTCAGGGCAAGAGCATTGCCACCCAAGAGAAACTGACTTCCAGGTGTCTGACCATAAAGATGAAGTCAGTCACAATAAAAGTATACAATTTTCCAAAATCTGCAACTGATAAACAAGGTCAAAGAATGCATTTAAATGTCTGCTTGCTTGTTGCATAAAGCAAACGCCTTGCTCCCCCGCCACCCGCATGTCTGGCTGATGGTCACAAAAACTCGCCACAGCCAACTAACGAAAGGAACTGGGCTGAGGAAATGCTTGGTGTTATGTCATTAAGTTGTTTTTGCAGCACCACCTATTTAAAAAAAAAAATCAGGTAACTAGAAGAAAAAAAAGACAGCTCACTAGCCTCACAACATGATAATGCGCCACAGTCCTTTGAGCTCCACTCCCCCCGGATCAGCCAACAGGCCATGCATGGCTGCCTACTTGCTTGCTGTTCACGGCTAATTTTAGTTTATCAGTCTCCCAAGGTTAGGTGCCAGTCTCACTATGCAAGTTTTGTAGCAGGTTGGGGGGGGGGTGGAATTAGGCTGTGTACAGCAAAAAAAAAAGTGCATTAATCCTGTGGCACCTTAAAGCCTAAGTAAATTCTTCAAGCATAAGCTTTCTTGGCAGCAACCCACTGTCAGCTGCAGCTGATGAAGTGGTTTGCAGGCCACCAACGTGCATGCCTGAAGACCTGTGGTAGTTTTTAAGGCGCACAGACCTTTCATCTGTGTGGCTGCAGCAAGTGCTTTCATAACCTGTGAGCTTGCCAGCATGAGACATTGCAAAGTGAACACACATTTCCTCCTTGTATGCATGGGAGCCAAGGTACCGCAAAGGGCGGAACAGTAATGTGTAGTGGCATTAATAGCTGGGGGGGTCTGCTTCACACTATTCAGAGTGCCATGGGTCACAAACAAGCCTGGGCCTGGCACAGCCCTGCCTTAATTTACTGAGGGTAATGTATACACACTGCAACATGCCTCCTGGGCTGGATCACTGCGCAAAGCGGGGGGGGAGGAGGGGGCAGTTAGTAGGAAAGCTGGGGTTTTTTTGTTTTTGTTTTTTTTTTTTTTTAATGCACAGCACTATCATTCTGGGGCCTTTGGCTTAATTGCAAGTGTCTGTCATGTGGCTGGCTTAAAAGCAAGTGCAAGCACTATTAAATACCTCCTCGTATCAGTGGCCCCTTGGGGAAAAAATACCACATTTCCTTTGTTTACTAGCGTGGGCATGGTAAAACAAATGGTGGCGTTAATACAGCAGCTATGTAGCCATTACAATGGTGCACATGGATGACAAATATGAGTGGCACATATCCAGGTGTGATGGCCCTGCAATGCTCCCTACCTCAATGTGCCAACTCACCAAGAGTGCATGGGGGGGGGTCTCCTTTTTGCCAGCTACTACCCAAGATCAGCGCAGGGTGGCACGTTACTGATGCTTACCACAGACTGTAAACAGTGCATTGACCAAGACGTTAAAAATTCCAAGCTAGCAATTGCAGTGTAAGGGGTTGCCTGGGCCTGCTTGGGAAGCAACTTTTCCTGTGTAGGGAAGCCTGTGATCTGAGGCTTCAGCCCTCAGCCTAGGAAATGACAGCTGGGGGCAAGAGTGGGTAGATTTTTGGCTTGCTATGTTTGCAAACAGTTTGCCGTGTGCTTGCTGTAGTGGGTTGCTGTCTAAGAAATAAAGTAGGCTATATTTCTGGAATGAGCATTTTATTTTAAATTGTCTTTTTCTAGGTGTATGGCACGAACACAGCTAGAGGCCAAACTATAGCAGAGAGCTGTGCCACTCACACACCTCCTTTCCCACTACGCAGGCCAGCTTGGTGGCAAGGGGCTAGGAAAAGGAATGAGGGTGTGGCAAGGGGGGGGTGCCACTTTTTAACCATTAATTGAAGGTAATGCATATTGCTTTTGTAGGCCAATCTCATTGCACACACTGGAGCATTTTGCAACCCACATATCTCAGCCCAAAGTCCCTGTGTGCTAGTCTCCCATCCTCCATTAGTCCAGGGACTGCTTGCTACCCTTCCACTTTATGCTAGGGACTCCATGCTGTGTCTACACTGCAGAGCACTTTCAAAAAAAAACCTTTTTAAAAAAATTATTTCAAAATAAATTTGAAATAATTATCTCGAGATAACTTTTTTCAAAAATGCTATATCAGGAGAAGAGTCTGGGGATGGTGCTTTGTCCCGAAAAATGACACCCCCCCCCCCCAAAAGAAAGTCTACACCAGGAGCATCGCTGCCCTGGGGGAGGACCTGGGCCCCAGGCCCCACCCCCCCCGACCACAGGCAGGGAGTGGCAGCTGCGGCTGTGGGGCCGCCCAGCCTAGGAAGGGGGCAGAAGCAGCCGCTGCCACCACAGGCAGCTTGGCCCCAGATCTCCAGCCGGAGTTGGCCGGAGACCAGGAGAGGCAGAGGCCCCACCAGGACCTGGGGCACTGGCACCGGGATTCGGGGCATGGGCCCCGTGTGCCAGGCACCAGCGATGCCCCTGATCTACACCTGAGTTTCTTTTCAAAAAAAAAAGAAAGCCAATGGAAAGGATAGGCAGGCTTTAAAAAAAAATTGCCACTTTGGTCAACGGCTGTTTTTGAAAAAGCTCGCTCAAAAGTCTTTTTTTTTTTTTTTTTGAAGCAATGGCTGGGTTTAGTTTTTTTGAAAAAGCATGCTGGTATCTTAAAATACTGAAGTGCTGTTTCAAAAACACTAAACCTGGTTAACTTTTTTTTTTTTTAAAAACAAAGCCTTTTTCCAAGAGAACTTTTTTGAAAAAAAGCCATTGCCAGATGTGGCAAAGGCTTTTTTTGTTTGTTTTTGAAAAAGCCTGCCCATGTCTTCCATTGGCTTGCCCCCTTTTTTTGGGGGGGGAAAAAAAAGTCCAGTGTGGACTTTCTTTTGGGGCGGGGCAGGAAAAAGCCACAGTTTTCCCAGATGACGCGTCATCCCTGGACTCTTCTCCCGATATAGCATATTTTTTTTAAAAGTTATCTCAAGATAATTATTTGAATTTATTTTGAAATAAGTTTTTCAAAGAAAGTTATTTTGAAATGCACTGTAATGTAGATGTAGCCTGTGTGCCCCCCCATTCACCGCTCTGTAATTCCCCCCCCCCGCTTCCTCTCTATTTTCAGTTCAAGTGTGGGCAATAAATCCTCCAGCATGCCAACACTTTATACAACACATGGCTGATAGGCAGAGTTGAGCTAGGGCCACGGTCGGCAACCCAAACGAGCAGAAGAGCCTCCCCCTGCACCCTCCCACCACAACCGCATGAGCCCAAGCCAGCCCAGCAGCTGTGCCGCGGCCCTTAGCGCTGGTGGGGGTGTGTGTGGGTGGTGTGAGCTCCCTCCATCCCTCCCTCCACTGGTGGGGTAGAGCAGCGTTGCCCCACCAGCCCCCAGCCAGCCGCCCTTCCCAAGAGCAGCCGGCAGAGACTGCAGCTTGTGGCGATGGGGCCCTGGCCTGGCCCCTCTGTGGAGTCCAAGCTGCTTTGATCCGGCCACTGCAGGGCTGAACAGGCCTCATCCAGGGCCTGGGGGGGACGAGGCAGCCTCTCTCCTGGCCTGGAGGACGGGGTAGAGGTGCCGCTCCAGGGCCTCGCCTCTGCAAGCTGCAGCTCTCTGCCAGCCGCTTTTGGGAGGGCCGGCTGGCTGGGGGTAGATGGGGCAGCACTACTCCTCCCTGCCAATGGAGGGAGGCATGGAGGGAGTGCGCACTACACCCCTCCACCAGCGTTAGGGGCCGCGGCATGGCTGCTGGGTTGCTTCCAGCTCATGTGGTTATGATGGGAGGGTGGGGGGTGACCCCGGCACCCCTGATTTGGCCATGATGTTGGGGCCAGCTGGGAGTCCCTGGGCTGCACCTGGAAGAGATTGCCAGGGAGCCAGAAGGGGCTGCTCAGGGAGCCACAGCTGGCTCAGTGAGCCTGCATTGCTGATCCCCGAGCTGGGGCTGTCTGTCTGGAAGGTGCTGATGAGAGATAACAACCTTCTTTTGTTTTGATCTATGGTAGGGGTGACCAAACTATGGTGTGTGAGCCACCTGCAGCTCTTTTACAGTTAAAAATGTGGCTCTCTGCACATCTCACCCACCCTCATACTCCACCCACCAGACTTGGGGGGGGGGGGAATTGGGGCTTCAACCCCATGGCAGGCTAGTGGGCTTAAGGGCTTCTATTCAGCAGAGGCAGGGTGGGAGGCGGGGTGAGTTCAGGAGGAACAGGAGTGAAGCCTTGAGCCCTGCAGGTGTCTGCCAGGGGGTAGATGCACCAAGTCACCTCTTCCCTGCAGGGCAGAAGTCATGAGACCTCCTTACCTGAAGTCTTTAGCTCCACTAGGCACCACCTCCACATAGGGCAAAAGCCCTGAGCCACGCCTCTCCACAGGACACAAGCCTCCTTCCTACCCCACAGCTGCAGTGTCGAGCACAGGCAAGCACACCCCATCTCTCAAATGTCTGAAGAGTGTTGTATGTGGTGCTGAAGACCTGGAAGTTTGACCACCCCGATCAATAGCCAGTTACAGGATGTGATTGAATTTGATAGGTCTGCTCACCAGGCACCAAGGATCATTTATGTCTCCTATTTATCCTTCAGAGTGTCTGATATTTCACCCTGTCCACCGCTGCCTTGAACATCTGACATTAAATTGATTGTATACAGATTACACAGGTTACTGCCTTTCATGCAAACAGGGCAATGCCATCACGTTGGGTCTCAAAGTGCCACACGACTCCTTGTTGTTTTTTTGCTGGACTAGACTAACATGGCTAGCCCTTTGGAAATTCACTTCACTTGGCCAATGCTGTGACTGCCATTTTTCATATTACAGGGTTCCTGGAAATTAGCCAACATTAATAATAATACTTTTGTACCTGGCAGGTTTCTTCTACCTAAAAGTGATTTACAGCTGTTATTGAAATGCTGTTTGCAACGCTGTTGCTCAGTGTAAAGAATTTAGAGCTCATCACAATTTTCTTGTCAGAAGATTTGCCGACAGAAACCCCCACCCTTTTTGTGAACCCAACATTTTCTGTTTTGGACAGGGGGAAAAATGGATTTCTCCATCAGGAAACTCCCCCGCCACCAGCTGGAAAGGCTTTTGTCAATTTCATTTTTCTCCCTGCAAAGACAGCAGCACTCTGTGGTGTCTTACCACAAGGAGAAAGGTTGAGGAGGATCAGTCATGTTGGTTACACAAGTGTGTTTGTATAGGCAAGAGCAGGTACTGCCCATGCTGCAAAAAAAAAGCATCAGACTAGTTAGGCAAAGACAACACCACATTGTACTACAGGCAAAACACTAACTGCCCCATTGCTTAGTAACCGGGCAGTGTTTGCACACAAACTATATTTACTGGCAGCTATGCCACTGACTGTTTAGCTTGGCCAGAGGGGGCAGTGTTGGCAGGACCTAAAGCTAAGTAAACCAAAATTGTGGCTGGTGAAACTACAGCTAGGATGTACTAGTGGGTTTTTTTTGTTTGTTTTGTTTTTTCTAAAAAGCCAGGAAAATGCCCTTGGCACTGAATTCTATTACACCCTAAAGCAGAGAGTTTTGGGGTCTTGCTCGTGTGATTGGACATATGTAGACATACTCCCATGGATCCAGCTGCAGCAGTAGGACCTTGGTGGTTACGAGGCATTAGGCCTACACATGAAAATTAGCACTTCGCCATTTAACTGTGTTTGGCTATTGCTTTAAAGCTTTTCTAAAGTTAAGGTTTTTCTGGGTCTTTGCCCATAATATAGATTTCATATTTTTTTCAAGTCTAAAATGGCAAAAGGCAATATGCTGAGATGCATGTGCATTACTCCAAGTATTTTCACACACTGTATCCACACAAAAGGAGGTATACAGAATTAAACTGGATTTGCAATAAATGACCACAAAGGATATAAAAATCATCACATCAAAAATTATCCATTTAAAAAAGGAGTAACAACGCCAGCATATTAAACCCAGTTCTTGTGGTTCCAAGACTGTAATAGCCTATGTTGGGGAAGGAAAGGGGAAGCTTCTGAAACAAGGAAAAAAACATTATGCATTGTTTCCTGCGAGATAAAGTTGTTCTGGTCTATTAGTTAACTGATACACATTTTTCAATGGTATACATTAATTAGATAACCACTAATAAATAAATACATTTTACAAAATGGGTTAAATCCATATTTATGCATATTGGGTAAATAATTTAAAACTACCATGACTGATTTCAAACATACAACAGTAACGCCCAGCTCCTCAAAGCAGGGCTTGATTGACTGGCCCCCTGACATGGCCCCCCCCCCCGTGGCCTCCCTCCCCACCACCACTGTGGGGCCCTGCACTATGGTAGCCTGCAGGGAGGCCATCGCTGGAGGGGGCTCAGGGGCCAGAGGCGCTCCTTCCCCTGCCCCACGCTGGCTGGTCTGTGCCTGGAGGCAGAGCCAGCTGACACGTGGCACAGCCTCTCATGCTGCACCTACCGCATCTTCCACGGCCATGAGCCCTAGAAGGCCACACTACACACCATCCAGCCCCAACACCCCCAGGCAAAGCGAGCAGGCCCCGACCTCCACTGTCCCCAGAAGCAGCCCAGATGGCCCAGGGGCAGGGCAAGAGTGCAGAGCCAGGCCTCTGACCCCAAGGCCCCCAGCACCAGTGGGGCAGGGGCCATCCCTGAGCTCTGCCAGTGCTGAGCAGTGAGGGACATCCCTTAGGGGCTGGAGACTGGGACCCCCTTTAGGCCAGGGCCCAGGGCCTCAGCCCATATAGCCTCTGCATTAATCCAGCCCTACTTCAAAAATACTTAAGATGCCTAACTTCCACTGATTTCAGCAGGCCTTAGTGGTCCCAATGGGAATTAGATGCCTGAATACATCTGGGTTCTGGCCCTATGTATAAAATACCTACCATGTGAGAGCTTTAAGTAATATCAAAGCTGTGAAACAAACGGTTAGACAGGGAAATACAGCGCTCAGACTCTCACACTTAAACCACGCTTTGTTCATCTTTCGGGCCATAGCAGCAGCTATTAGGAATACAGCATCTGTCTTTGGTTTGAATTTCTAAGCTTTTTTTGCTGTTTGTGTCTGAAGTTTAACAGCACCTGAACACCGTATCTGTAGCTATGAATTGCACATCAGACTCAATGTTCTCCTACTGCCCATCCACTTTCTCCCTCTTCCTACCCGCCCCCCCCCCAGCTGACTGTACAGGTTTCTTTATGCAGGATTGCTGAGTCCGAATCATACCTTGTTTGTTCCACCTCACCTGTAGGAAAAGACTGGCTGACTCTAAGGAGTTTCACAGACCCTTGCTTTTCCCCTGCCTTAACTGTAGTTATTTACACTTTTGTCAATGTGGATGTAAAACACTGTAATTGGCATTGTAGACTGTTACATCTACTTTGGCCAAGTATAAATGAGCACACTGTGTAATCATTTATGCAGCGTGCAAAGTGATAAAGAGTTTGTCCTAAATGTGCCTAGTTCTAGGCAATCTCACCCCATTCAAGTTCAGCAGTTGTCACTGTGTTGGCATAGATCTGCTGGGAACTTAGGCACACACCACATGTGCTCTGAAAACTCAGATCACTCATGCACAAGAATTAGGAACTTCCCTCTAATTTATAAAAGGATGTAGGGTTTTAAAATGTGTTTCTTCACTTAGACTCTGAAAAAAAATCAAGCTTCTTACTACTACATAAAACAAAGAGGTCTTCTGAGGTTATGATTTAATTGCCGTTCTCAAACATGTTGATTTCCTTTCCTTTCTTTCGTTTCAAGATCTATGAATTAGTCTCGCCACTGAAACACAGAGTTGCGCCTGAAAAGTCAAATATATAGACATAAGTGGTTTTTTTCCCTTGAATTAAAGCTTATTTATAACATATGTTATAGTGTATGTGCCATGGAAAGTAGAAAACTGTCCTAGAACAGTATTTAAATCTCAGACGAATGTAAGGATTCTACAGCTTTAAAAAGAAGAATTAAACCAAGGGTTTCATTTTCCCATAATTTACCATTGCATAACTCAAAAAATACCTTTATCGAATCCAAGTTCCAAAGGGGCAGCTGGGTTAGCTTAGTTCAGTAAAACAAACAGGGAGTCCTTATGGCACTTAAAGACAAACAACTTACTTTATTGCATGAGCTTTCTATTGAATCCAGAGGAGTTAACAGAAGCGTAAAAAGTAATGAGAGAGGAGACTTGGGCCCTTGGATTTCAAACTCCTGTTTTCCAAATCTGCTGTGGTTTGAATGTAAGAAATTTATCATATATTGTACTTATGTTATGGCCACGGAGACCATCTAGGCCCTGAGATGAATTAGTGACTTTCACAGGGCACGCAGAGCTGGATTTTGGTGTTCGTAGGCCCTAGGCACTTTCACTCCGAAATGTGCAAAAGGAGGGGTAAACGCCAATTGAATTACGTCAATTGACATGATGCACTTTAAACTATTTTAATGCTAAACCATGTGATTTTCCTTATTTTTTTCTGCTTTTTTAATTTTTTCCCTCCTTCATAGGCCCTAGGCAATGAATGCTGAATAAGATGTTAATTGGTATGTTAATTGACCCTAAGCCTTTTTATAGAGAGGCCAGGTTCACTAACGCTGATGTTAAGAAAGGCAACCCGGGATTCACCTCTTCATAATCTACGATCTTCCACACAAGTACAGATTCCTGGACATTTGGTCAGCTTTAAGGTGACACTGAACAAGTTTACAAGAGGCAATGTGCCTGATGTTTCTCCTATCGGCCACATAAAATTTATGGGGGAAAGAAAGGAACAAGTAACAATTTCTTAATACTCTTTCATCAGCAGCATTTCTTCCAACATGAAGAAAAATGGATTTTATTCCCACAATGTATCAGAGTCAAACTTTTATGGTCCACAGCTGTGCACGTCAGAGAGATAAAGCATTAAAAGGAACACCACCACAAGGGTGGACATGATTGAACCTGACAGCATTATCATGCAAAGATTATCAAAATAAGTAGAGACTAACAAATTAAATGTAATTTCTCAACTGAAGAGCTGAGGAAGGGGAATCTCTGAACAATTATATACTGTACCTCAAACAGGAGATTTCTGTTTCTGCGGCTACAGCTGCAATGCTTAAGGTACCCTGCTGATCTGTCACGGAATCTGTTTTGCCTGGCAAAAGCAAAATTTTCCAGTTCTCTGAACTGTTATAGGTTTCCTACACTCCTCTGAACCAACTTATGGAGAACAGGGTAGGCATCTCATTGAACACAGAATCTATTTTGTCAGCTAATTTTATTTGAAATTCAGTAGCTCTGAAACAATGAAAAAAACATTATGCATTGTCCAGTCAACAAGATTTAGAGCTGAGAGGAAGCTGGGGAATAAATAAATTGCAGGTTAATAAAACTGTAGATAAGACTAAAGATGAAATCCAGATCTCAAGTGAAGAACTTTTTGTCATTAGCTTCCATGGGAGCAAGTTTTCACATTAAATTTTCAGGCACTGCAAATGCCAGTGAGAACAGAGATATAATATAAGGAAACTCAAAACATTCAGGATCCGAACAGAAAAAAAAAAAACAAAAAACAAAATAAGACTAGGGAGAAATGCAAACTAGTGCTGGGGTGGGGGTGGGGGACATTATCCAAAACATAGCGAATGGGAGAGACAGAAATTGGAGAAATATTAATGCCAAAAGAAGCTCAAAGGGAGTAACACAGTGTAGGGTACTAGCCATGAGTCTGCAGTGTGATGATGTGGCAGTAAAAATCCTCAACATAATTTTGCCTGAAAGTTATGCTAATTGGATTGTACCTGAGATGGGATTGCACCTGGGATGTTACAATCAATTCAGGGCAGAAAATTACCAGAAAGGTAACTGAGACTCTGAAGCAAATCCATTGAAGAGCAACCAGAATGGGTACTGGCCTGAAGGGGTTGTCTTGAGGAAACTTAAGAGTAAATTTTGTCTAGCTTAGCTCAGCAATGATTAAGTGGAGCCATGGTAACAGTCTAAGGATATCTAAAGTTGTAAATGCCACAAAGGGAGAGGAACTCTTTAGGCTGGCATGAGAGAGTTATAACCAGGAGTAATAAGATAAAATTAAGAGAAGGAAAATTTAGATTGACTATCAGGAAAGGCCTCCTAATGTGTCAGGATCTGCTTCCCTTGAAGTTCTTGCAGCTGAATATGCAGGTGGCAGATGAGAGCGGAAAAATCTGCTTCCAGCCTTGACAAAAGTTTCCTCAGATGATTCAATAGGGGCTGGCCCTCAGGCGTTACACGCAGTAGTTAAAGTATACTTTGGTGGGCCTTGGAACCCTCCTAATTGGTGGGCCACTTCCCTTGTTGTCCGGGCCCCCTTCCCACATGTGCAGGCCCCAGCCCAGGAAGGATGAAGGGAGGTGGGGGTGTTGAAGGGGAGGGCAGGAGGCAGGAAGTGTCAAGGTGGTGAAGGGGGGCATGGGCAGAAGATGGGGCAGAGAAGAGGTGAATGGCAGCAGGAGGTGGGGGTGGTGAAGGGGGTAGGGATAGAAGGTGGGGCAGACAAGGGGTGGGTGGCAGCAGGAGGTAGGGGTAGGAGTTGGGGACAGAGAAGGGGTGGGCGGTGGCAGAAGGTAGGGGACAGAGACAGGAGGTAAGGGTGCTTAAGGGGGACAGGGGCAGGAGATGGCAGCAGAAAAGGGGTGGAGCAGGGCTATGTGGAAAGGGGACACTGGGCTGCTCGCCCACCCAGCACCCCTCTGCAGCTGTGGGGAGCTGGGGGACCCCGATGGGGGCCAGCCAAGTAGGAAAGAGTCTGCCCCACTGCTCTTCACACCAGCCCACCTCACCGCCCCAGGGCCTGCACTGTGAAGTCAGAGCAGCCTCAGCCCCACACTCCCACTCCTCCTCCGGCCCAGCCCCTCTGCCCCCTGGAGCCCTTTACCTGGCCTCCGGAGCAGAGTAGCACCCCACAGGCTGCTCCTGCCACCCTGAGCCAGCACTACCTGAGCATGCTCAGAGGCTCTCTGCCAGCCACAATGTGTCAAAACGGCGTTCCAGGGCTTACTATTTTCAGGGGCTCAGCGTTCTGTGGGCCTCTAAAAATAGAAAATGGAGCCAGAATGCTGTGGTCCAGTGCCCATTATTTTTAAATAGTGGACCCTGGAATGCAGCATTCTGACTCCTTCTATTTTTAGGGGCCCTGGAGTGCTGAACCCCTAAAAACAGTGGGCCCTGGAATGCTGCTCCGGCATGTTCTGACTTTAACCCCTGTGCACAGTGGAGATTCAAGGGGATACAGAACAGGACCTCTATGTGGAAGCAGGCAGCTTTGAAAAAACCGTCTCTTCTCAGCTTTAAGGGAGTCATATTACCAGGGGTACCAACCTCTTATGCGTTCCCTTTATGCAAAGATTTTCCCAGCATGGAAGGGGCTAGGATGGAGTTAATGCAGACCAACTAACAGAAAAATTGCAGACTGGTGAAATTATAGTAGGACTGCACTGAGTGCAAATTAAGCCCCTCTATAAGGGCTTTCCAATGACCATACCACAGCACAGTAGAAAGGAGCTCTGGATCATTTGGAGATCTGAAACATACAAATGCCTGGGTATTTCATATATGGTGTAACACCCTATATAATCAAGCCAGGCCCTTCTTCTTAGAGAGGTTCCTTAATAATGTACAAAGTCCATTGCTGTGAAAGATTATAGGTTTTGAGTAATCTGGATTTACTACATGTATTTAGTATTTAACTGGGATAGCAAGGCAGAGGGTGTGGAAATAGGATAGTTAATTATTAATAAAGATCTGTCTCCTCATTCTGGAAGAGTGCATCACTTTACACATAATTCCCTGAACAGAAAGAGCATGGAAAGTGACAAACAGCAATTAAATCTGTCAAGACCAATACGCACCACGTTACAGATAATCTGAGCATGACTTGTAAGAAACATGTCACTAGTTCAAAAAGCATCCAAATCACAATCCAAAGTCCTCCTAAAAACAAGATAAAAGGTAACAATTTCCTATTTACAAGAAAATATTGCTTTAGTTAAAAACTCTAAAAATTATTCTCTTATAGTCCATATAAAAATAATTGTGTGTGTGGGTGCATGTGTTTTCACATATATAATGTGTTTATAGATATATTTATGGCTTATACATGGTACAATATTCTAAATTAAATGAGGAAATAAAAATAATCTATTCATTTTTTTTCCTCCACCTGCTCAGTTTTTGCAGCCTCTTCCCCACCATCAGATAAGAAGCCACTTCCATATTTCTTCATTTTGCTTTCCACTCTTGTGAGTCTCTGCTTTACTTTGAGTTGGCCTGAGCTGTATTCTGCCATGAGCCTAGCAAATCTAGTCTGCAGATTGTCCAGAGCACTTTCAAGTCTTTCCACTTTTTCTTCCAAGTCTTTAGGGTCAGCTCCAGCTTTTGCTGCTTCCTCATCTATTAAATTGTCTTTCATCAGAATTTGCCGCCCTTTCTCTTCCAATGCCTTTTTGGCTTCAGGATATTCAGTGAGGGCTTCCATCAAATCATCTTTAGACAAACAGAACAGATCGGAATAACCAATGCTCCTGATGTTGGCTGTCCTCCTGTTACCAGATTTGCTACCTTTGATGTTTAAGATGCTAATTTCACCAAAGTAGCTGCCATCACTTAGAACAACAAACTGTGTTATGCCATCATCTGCCACCACAGCCAACTTTCCCTCCTTGATGATGTACATTTCTCTCCCAATATCCCCCTTCTTGCAGATGTAATCTCCAGGACTAAAAACTGTAGGTCTCAGCTTCAGCACCAGTTCAATAAGAAGTCCAGCTTCACAATCCTGGAAGATACGTACTTTCTTTAGCGTGTCCAGATGGACATTGATAGCAATTTCAGCCTTCAGTTTGTCAGGCAGGTTTTTAAGAACTTCCTTCTCATCTACTGTTTTCTTGTTAGTCCAGAGATAATCAAACCACTTAATGACCCTGGCCTCCAAATCCTTGGTCACCTTTCGGAAATGCATGTATTGTTTTATGGAATCAACTTTGGCCTGGAACTCTGCCCTGGAAGCGTTCATGTTGGAAATCATAGAGCCTACGTTACCGACAATGGTAGCAAAAATCAACACACCCACCAAGAAGTCAATGACCACAAAGAGATACTCTTCATCCTTCACAGGAGGCGGGGTTTCTCCAATTGTTGTCAGTGTCAGTGTTGACCAATACAAACAGTAAATATACTTTCGAGACAGACGTCCATATTCGGGGTGGGACACATTGGGATATACCCAAGCGTCAGTTCCAAACCCAATAATCTTTGAAATTGCAAAATATATACATGCATTCCAGTGTATGATGATAAGAATGTACAAGACGAGATTTCCAATCCGAAACATATTTGGATAATTTGTCCTGGTTTCTGTGCGGTCAAAAAATTCAAATAGCCTGGCAAACCTCAGCAAGCGGTTAAACCGTACTTCAGGGTAGTTCAACCCAATTTTTAAATACACCAGATCTGTTGGTAAAAGAGAGAGGACATCCAATCTGAACTGGAAGGTGACGATGTAATGTTGTCTTAATTTCTTTTCATCTTGTACTAGTAAGCCTTGTTCAAGGAAACCTTAAAAGAATTAAAAACAACAAACAGATTTTTTTGTTTGAATACATAATAAGATAAGCCACATAATTTAAACAAACAAGGAGTCCTGTGGCACTTAAAGTCTTTAACTGCCACAGGACTCTGTGTTTTTTTTTTTTTAACTGAACTAGACTAATAGGGCTGCCCCTTCATTATTTTAGTAGCAACAGAGAGCATTTTATGCCTGGAAAATCCTTGTTTGCTAGCAAATGCTGAAGAGACTATTGCATTTGAAAGATATAACAGTGCATATGGACTTAGGTTTTTGGTACGTTTCTTAAAAGACATGGTATAAAACTTTTATTTTAATTCTGTTACTCCTAAATGTATACAAAAATAA
The DNA here is from genome assembly GCA_007922195.1 of Podocnemis expansa. Lineage (NCBI taxonomy): Eukaryota > Metazoa > Chordata > Testudines > Podocnemididae > Podocnemis > Podocnemis expansa. The sequence continues at coordinate 10,741,781 of ML681989.1, read as the reverse complement.
ACAAACAGAAACACTTCAACCAAGACTGGGGTCCATTGTATTAAGTATTCTTTATTCACTGAGTACGAAATCATTCACTGAGTAAGAGCTCATACCCCACGGGCTTACACTAAAAAGGCCCCAAACTCATAAAGAGAATACTTTGGACCAGTAAAGCATGGAGCCCGAATGAAGTCAGTGGCGGTGTTGGTTCTAAGTGTATTGCTCTGTTGAAGTATCAGGATCCAAACAAATAGGCCAGACCGTGAGTGGGAGCATTATTAACCTCATGTTACAGATGAGCAACTGTGACAAAGATTATGGGGCAGATTCTGATCCTCCTCCTCACTCTGAGTAGCACTTCATTCCACGATCACTCCCTTTGACAACAATGGATTAAGGTGCTCTTCATTGCAAGGCTAGCAAAATCAGTCTATACAGGTATGACTACACTTCAGTTAAACACCTGCAGCTGGCCTTTTGCAGCTGACTTAATCTCACAGGGCTCAGACTAGGAGACTTAGATTGTAGTGTAGACATTAGGGCTCAGGCTAGAGCCAAATTCTGGGCCTCTCACCCCTTGCAAGGCCCTAGGGCCCAGGGTCCAGTCTAAACCTAAATGTCTACACTGTAATTAAAGAGTTCTGCGAGCCTGAGCCAGCTGGCATGGACCAGCTGTGGAGTTTTAACTGCAGTGTAGACACAGTCTACCTGCCCTGCCCCAGGTCACACAGCAAGTCTATGGCAGAACTGGGAACTATACTCCATAAAGTTGCAATCAAATACTAGCCTGAGCCCTAGTCTATACTTGGCCACACTTTTCGGTGGCAGTCAATGGGAGATACACGAGGTACATAAAATACCTTGTATAGCTCCCGATGACTTATTTAGTACTCCCTACACACTATGCTAACCCGATCAGAAATGCCTTCTGGTCAGCTTATATATACTTCAGTTCCGGGGCTGGAGTTGCTAGGGCAAATTCCAGATCAACTGAGCGTCTACAGAGGCCACTCAGTCAAATCCAGAAGATTGCGTTGACGGCAGCGATGTTGCTGCTATCAGTTAAACTAACCCTTAATCACAAGACCAGTACACCTCTCCTGACTTCAGTGAATTACTCTGCCTTAGTGATGTTAATATGTGACACCATATGAAAAATTTGCATTTTAAATATATTTTTAGTACTTATATTTAAAATATAAAATAGCTGATCAAATTCTTCTCCTTGGATACACAAAGGCCTCCCTTACTGACTTCGACAGCTTCCCATTTGTTTTCAATACTAACATGTAAAAAATTACATCAATACTCAGGTACAACCGAAACAGTTAAAAAATCACAGAACACTAGACAAACATCATGGCCAAACAGAAGCATTACTGGAGACCCATTGTATACCCAGCTAGAAGATATACTATATACTATACCAGAAGATATATTACAGGGCTCGACAGAAGCCAGGTACCATGTCGCCATGGCGACTAAAAGCTGCAGGCTGGTGGCCAGGTTCTGTCAACTCAAGCCCTGTAGTATATATCTTTTAGTATGTACAATTTTGAATAAAAGTTAAGCTGCATTTTCACTAAACCCAGGATCAGAATTCACATGTCCTGGCTTCCAGACTCACAATGATTCCTTCTGACCATTGATATCCCCCTCTTTTTTCAGCTGTACTTTGAATTAACCATTCCAGTGCTCTCTAACGTAAGTTCCTCCTTCCATGACCCTGTGCTCCTAGAATGGGTTGCTCTGAATGAAAGGACTTCACAAGAACATCTCCACATTCCACCACTTCACAGAAACTCATGCAGATGCTTTCCCTGAAGTGATTAAGTGATTCACAAGGGCATGTCTGCAGCCCCAACCCAAGACTGTTAAGTCAGCATTTTAGCTATGCTTTGACAGCTTTATAGTCATAATCAGAAAAGCCTCATGGAAAGCTTTATATACCTTGTGCAGTACTCCCATCCTCTCTCGATTGTTAGAAGTCCCCCTTGTAGCACAGGACACCACTAGAGAAGGGAATCTTTTGGGGCATGGATGGCCTCTTATGGAAATAAGGTGAAGCCAAAATAAATCTAAGGCTCCATCTACACCGCCAGAAAAGTTTGTGAGAAGTCGAAAGGAATTATGCAAGCTACACAAAATAGCTTGCATAACTCCCATCAACTTCTTAACTCCTCTTCAGTGTGGCATCTTCACTGTGCTTCACCACTTGAGAGGGTAGTTTTACTAAATCAATTTCTGAATTAACTTAGTGTGTCCCAACTGACCACTAAGTCAATCTAGAAAGATCAATCTGATGGTGATGACTTTGCCTCTGTCACTGTAGACTTGACCTAAGACTTAAAGCCGTGTGTGTGTGTGTGTGTGTGTGTGTGTGTGTGTGTGTGTGTGTGTGTTCACGCGGGCATGCATGCATGTGTGAGATACACTGATTCGTTAAACAAGTTACTTGCTAAATTTAAATAAAAAAGGGGCTAGCAATTCTGCTGTAAATTGTTTAAATGTCTCCCAAGGCAACAGCAGATTTTTCCTCCCTCTTGCAAATGTGGTCACCTTTTTACTGATGCAATTTCCTTGTCTTAAAGTAGATAACACACATACCACACAGCATTAAACTTCTCATTCCAATCTCCTGCAAGAGAACAACTCTTAGGAAAAGCTATCACAGTACTCTTGCAGGCATACTGACATGGTTTCTTCATGCCATACTCTTCTTTACACAGTGAATAATTAGCCTGTAGAATTCATTGCTGCAACCTATCATTAATGCCAAGACATTAGAGGAATTAACGAATGGATAACAAAAAACAAAAACCCCCCCACCATTATAGTTTTTAGGGTTGTTTTGTTTTTAAGTTTAGAAGGGACACAAGACAGGGATTAAGCCAATCACTGACTGATACTGCCCTTAAACATAAACTATTACATAATTCCCCACCTCGCAGTTTCTTGTGTTTTCTCCAAAAACACCTAGTCTTCAGTGCTGTTGGAGACAGGATACCGAACTCTATGAACTGCTGGCATATTGAACTAATAGGGCATGACTCATATTATGTCTGAAAACACTGTAAAACCCCAAAAGGACTTACCTGTTCTGAATCTGATGAATGTGTCCATTATGTAGATGATATCTGAGCTATAGTCCAAGACAAGCCACAGTATAATATGATCAGTTTGTAGCTCATCAAAACAGGCTCTAAAGAAACACAAAGAGATGGATATTTTTATTCCTTTTGTAGAAGCAGGTGCAGAGAGCACTATGTGTGGTCTAACAGCATTTTTGCAACTATTGCTGGCACTGCTCGGGCTGTGGGCATCTCATCTGCACCAGATTAGTAGTTGTGAATACAAGTGTAATGAACATAAATGGGATATTTCTGAAGCCCCAGGTCTTACAAGGCACAGGCAAATCTCCCTCTCTCCCCCTCTCTCTTTTTCTTGCATGTGCAGATGCGTGCGCACGCACACACACACAATCTTACTCTGCCTCAGTCCTCTCGGGACAGAACTCACATCACAGCTTCAGGTCTGCAAACAGAGAAGAAATGGACAGGAATTCATTCAGCTCCCATCAAATTAATTCTGGTATCAACTAAAGGAAGGTATGCTCCTGAGTGACACAGGACACACCCTCTTGCATGCCTCCCAGCAGTTATGTGGTCTGCCTCCATTGCATTGCCACATGACTCTGACATATTGAGTCTGACTGTCCATTTCACATAATGGGGGGGAAAAAGAAACAACCCTCCAGTAATAGTCACCTACTACTGGAGGAAATACCAAATTGAACTTTCTCAGACTAATTTTAAATGACTCCTCCTTGCCTACTCACCCCATCCTGCCTATCTCTGCAGTGGCATTTGCACATCCTGCTGATGGTAAATGGTAGTAATACCTACAGCAGTACAAGTTCCAAAGGGGCAGCCGTGTTAGTCTAGTTCAACAAAACAAACAAGGAGTCAAGTGGCACTTAAAGACTAACAAATTTAGTAGGAGATTTTATGGGAGAAAATCCTATTTCGTCAGACACTTGAAGATAGAGAACTTACAGAATTTGCTCCCGTTCTGTAAGTTCACCATCTTCAAGTGCCTGATTAAGTGGGATTTTCTCCCAAGAAGTTCATGCGATATATAACCTTTTTAGTCATTATAAGTGCCACCAGACTCCTTGTTTGTTGTACAGAAATACACTAGACTCCGTGAACTCAGGACTGAATAAAGATTATAAGTTCTTTTCCCATTACAATATGTGATTTTGCTTCCCTTGTCCTCCTCCTGCCTCGCTGCTAATTGCTGTACTCCACTGTTTGAATCCTAACAACTGCTTTGATTTGCTGTTACAGCCTGACCAGATCCCATGACTTATACTTCCCTGCTCTTATGATATATAATCATGTATAAGCCAAGATTTTTGTGCCTGAAAATTGGCTTCAAAACAGGAACTCAGCTTACACATGGGCAAATGCAGTAAACAGTCCCAGCCCAGGAGTTTCACTGTCCATGCTCCAGGCTGGAGCCGCAGTGGGCAGTGGGGCTGGACTGGGGCTGGAGCAGTGAAGGGACCCCAGTGTCTGGAGCGGCCAGGGAAGTGGGATCAGGGATCAGGGGTTAGGGACGGGGTCAGAGAGTCTGGGGAAAGTGATAGGAGAGCCTGGGGCTTTTTTTTGGGGGGGGGGTGTTCAGGGAAGCCAGGGAAGTGGTGACAGGGCCTGGTGCTTTGGAGGGGAGGTTGGGGACTCCAGGGAAAGCGGCGCCAGTGTGCAGGAGCTAGGGAAGGGATCAGAGAGTTTAGGGAAAGTGGCAATAGGGCCGGGGGGTTGCCCAGGGTAGCAGCGACAGGGCCCGGGGATTTGGGTGGGGTGCCTGGGAGGCCAGGAAAAGCAGCAGCAGGGGTTTAGGCAGGGCCATCTCTAGGGGGGTGTGGGGCCCAGGCAAACCGCCATCTGCGGGGGCCCCCCCAACTCTCCAGCATTGGGGGATGGGGCCAGCTAGCCCAGAGCAGGGGCAGATCCCTGCGCTGCTTCCCCATGCCTGGGACTGGGCGAGCAGCCAAAAGGGCGGCCTGGTGCAGCACTGCTGGTCTGGCCAACCCCCCCCCCCCCACACACACACTATGCATGCTGCTCTGGGCTCCATGCCAGAGCAGCAGGGAGTGGGCAGGAGGCAGCATGGCCAGGCTGGGGGGGGGGCAGTGATACAGGCTCTGCGTTGCCTCCTGCCCCCTCCCCGCTGCTCTGGCTGCCCTTATGGCTGCTTGCCTGGCACACAGCATGGGGGGGCAGTGGTGCTGCTGTGCAGGCCCCCCCAAAGCACGGGGCTCTGGGCGGCCGCCCAGGTCACCCTACCCTAGGGATGGCCCTGTTGGGGAGCGACAGGGAAAGGGGTGGAAGGGGTATTAGGGAACAGGAGAACAGCAGCAGGGAACTGAGAAGCGAACAGGGGGGCAGAAGTGAGGAAAGGACAGAGCAGGGGGGCAGAAGGAGGAGCAGAGAGAACAGGGGGCAGGACTGAGGAATGGACAGAGCACAGGGACAGGGGAAAATCAGCACCAGGGATTTGGGGGTTAGGGAAGCTGTTGGGAACTCCAGGGCAAGCCAGCAGCACCGGACGGGGGGATTACAGGCCAAGGCCAAAAGTGGACCTCAGCTTATACATGGGTCACCCATTTTGCCCCCTTTCTGGGCTCAGTATTGGGGGGTCGGCTTATGCCTGGATCGGCTTATACCCGAGTATATACGGTATTTTGCTCCCATTCTGCAAGTTTCCCATCTTCAAGTATCTGATGAAGTGGGATTTTCTCCCATAAAAGATCATGTGATAAACACATTTGTTAATCTTTAAAAGTGCCACAGGACTCCTTGTTTGTTTTGTTGAACTAGATCAGGAGTGGCCAAAGTGCGGCTCGCAAGCCACATGCAGCTCTTCAAAGAAAAAGTGCGGCTCATGGAAGAGCACAGCAGGGAAGGGCGGCATGGTGGGAAATAGTGGGGAGACATGTGCAATAGTCAGTGACAGCAGAGAAGTGGTGGCATGATTGGGGCCAGCAGGGAAGGGCAGTATGGTCAGGCCGGCAGGGAAGCATGGCATGGTCGGGGAGAACAGAGAAGCAGCAGTGCAGTAAGAAACAGTAGGGAAGGGCAGCATGGTCGGGGCCGGCAGGGAAGCTGTGACGTGATTGGGGCCGACAGAAGTGCGGTGTAGTCGGGTAGAGCAGAGAAGCAGCAGCACGATAAGAGATGGCAAGGAAGGGCAGCATGGTTGGGGTCAGCAGGGAAGCTGTGGCATGGTCGGGGAGAGCAGAAAAGCAGCAGCATGGTAAGACATGGCAAGAAAGCAGCAATGGGGGTGGGGGAGGAAGCGCGGCATGGTTGGGGACGCTGCAGAATATTTAGATTTGCTCACAGGCCCTAATGCAGTTTACTTGTTGTTAAAATAAAATTGTGTTTTATAAGTCCTAAACATGATGTGGAATCCTAAGAAACAAAAATATGAAGGAGAAAAAAGTGTAAAACTGAATGTAGATTATTTTCAATTTTTGGCATAACTTACTGCTGTGAAGCACTGTATTCCACAAAGAAATTTGTTAAATCAAAACATTGTGCAATACTTAGAGATCAGCACCTGAGAGAGCTTTTACATAATGCATTGACAACTTACTGCCCAAATTTTAAAAAACTTGCCACTAGCCTGCAGTGTTCTACATCCAGCGACAGCTGACTTTTTACTGTACAGGCCTAGTTTTCATGGTAACCGTAAGTCATTATTCGAATCTGACATTAGTAGGATCACTATTTGTCCTCTTTTTACAATAAAATTAAAGTGCACAATGAATTTTAAGCTTAGTAATTTTGGAGTAGGTAAAAGTATGTGGTTATATGCCTCAGTGTGGCTCTTGCAGGTTTAATAATCGACTGGTGCGGCTCTTGAATTCCATAAGTTTGGCCACCCCTCAACTAGACTAACACTGCTACCCCCTTGGAACCAGACTTTACTGTTCAGCAATATGCTAGCTTAGTCTCACTCCACATTACAGCCACTAGATGGCAGACAGATACTGTTGAAGTCAGATTTGCGGCTGTAGGCAGCAAGTCAAAGACTCTTTAGGAAGAGAGACAAAAATCATCACACCAGAAAATCCTAACTCATAAAGAAGATGTGTGAACTGTGTTTAGGGGTTCTGTGCAAAGTCATTCATGAAACATGATATGGAGGCAGAATAATTTGATGGGGAGTGGACCTAATTGTACACTTGAGAGGCTACCTTTATTGAGAAAAAGAAACTGTAATAAAGTCCAGTAATCGCCAGACATCTCCTTGTTTGTAACAGTAAATCTTTTGCTATAACTGCCTGTAATGGCACCTGACAAGTGGTCATCAAACTCACATCCTGGGAAAGAGGAGAAGGGAACATTTCAATGAAAAGCACTCTGAGCTCCTGTGGAAATGCAGAAAGCATGAAATACACATTCTCAGCTTTTGTTTTACAAAAACAGAGATTTAAAATTAGGGGCAGGGAAGAGAACTGGGGTGGTATCTTCTCAGGCTATCATAAGTTCGAAAGGCATAGCCATGTTAGTCTAGTTCAGCAAAACAAGCAAGGAGTGTTGTGGCACGTAAAGACTAACAAATTTATTTGTTGCATGAGTTTTCATGGGAGAAAAATCCCACTTCATCAGACACTTTGAAAATGGGGCAACTTACAGAATGGGAGGAAAATAAATGCTGGGGAATGTAAGTCATAGGATCAGATCACAGTGTAACAGCAAATCAAAGCAGTTGTTGAGATTCAAACACTGGGGAACAGCATATAGAGGAAGATGAGGTCAAACCACCTGTTTTATTGAGAAAAAAAATCTGAAGTCCTTACATAGTCCCGAAGAGATCGAGATTTGCTGATAGCTGTGCTCAAACAACTGAACACCACATCAAGGCTTCAAAGAGAAACAGCAGAATTGGAATTCATTTGCAAATTTGACTCTGTCTCTTCAGGACTAAAAAGCACTTTGGTTTTTTTTCCCCTCATTACAACAGGTAATTTGATCTCATCTTCCTCTATATGCTGTTCCCCAGTGTCTGCATTTTAACAACTGCTTTGGTTTGCTGTTACAGTATAACCTGATCCTATGATTTACACTTCCACACATTTATTTTCCTCCCATTCTGTAAGTTCCCAATCTTCAAAGCATCTGATGAAAACTCATGCAATAAATACATTTATTAGTCTTTAAAAATGCCACAGGACTCCTTGTTTGTTCAGGCTATTGTAGAATCACAGAAATGTAGGTCTGGAAGGGTGTGCCCTGAGACCACCCCTATCATTAAATGGCCATTATTTCCAGCTCACTCTTGTCCCTTGCCCCTACCCTGGTCTTTTTTGAAGGAATTAAGTTCCACATTAAACAATCCAATACAGTACCAGAAATATTAGCTTTTGAAGTCTGCCTCAAAAAAGGGAAAGTAGGAGGGTGAGGTAATATTTTCTATTGGACCAACTTCTGTTGGTGACCGAGAAGAGCTCTGTGCAAGTTCAAAAGCTTTTCTTTCATCCACAAAGTTGGTTTAATAAAAAATACTACTTCATTCATCTTGTCTCTCTAATATTCTGGGACCAACATGGATATAACCACACTGTAGCAAAAAAGGGAAGTCCAAGACATAGCAGATTTTAACAGAGTATCACAACGTGCTTTTTGTACAAAACGAACAAGAAGGAGGGAATGAGTGATGGTGTGGAATGGTAGAAAGATTTTAACAGCGCAAGTTTAGACTAAGTTCTGCAAGTAATTCCAAATTAATGCTGAAAAAATCTTGATAGTGCCCCATCCAGTTTGTGAAGAGACACACGCCCTTTACAGAATAACTATTAAAAAAAATCTTAAATAATATTTTTCAGCTCCCTCTGCCTTGACCAATAAGCTTCAGTAGTAGCATGAGTCTAAGTATACAGATTTGCAGGAAGAAAAATACTAGTCAGAATCATCTGAAATAGCACTTCTACACATAACAATGGGATTTTAAGGCCCAGAAACTTTGGGCATCCTAGGGCTGAAGCACAGAAAATTTTTTTTTCCATCTTTCTGGAATTTCCTCTCATCAATAGTATAGAGCTCACATTTATAGCCATGGCCAGTAGTAGGATTCTCATTGTATAATCCTGTCTCTGATGCAGTACTTTCGCTTGTCCTGCAGCTAGAAAGCTAAGGGGTAGAACTCTTATCTGGTTTGCTGGGGCATTTGAAGGGGTGTGGGGTAATGGCAGCTGTTTTTTTTTCAATCTGTTCAGGGAGAGACAGATTAGTGAACAGAGTGCAGACAGTCCGAAGTGCATAATAAACATAAGGAGCTCTCAATGTTCTGCCACAGATATCACTTGGACATGTGTGGTGTGAATATGTAGGCATGCATTTATGTATATAACTCTATATATGTACGTTAGAAGAAAAGAAACCAGAATAAAGGATTTGGAACAGGTGTTCGACACATCATCCTAACCATTCAAGTGGAGAAAAACATGTCTTCAAGAAAGTTGATTATTGAATCAACAATGCAGTGCAGTAGTAGTAATGGGGAAGAAAATTTCCAGACACTGTATTAAAATAAAGAATCAGGTGGGCTTCTCAACTTTCAGATAAACATGTACTATTTCTGGAACTTAAAATAACCATTAAATATAAATCCATACCTGCACACTAGCATACACCAGTTATAGAATACCGGTGTTGCAATTATGGTTAGCCACCTATAGTACAGGTTGCTTGAAGGATCAATCACAAAGATCTCCTTTTTCTTCCTGAAAAGTAGAACATGAAGATGTACACAGAGAAAATAAGAAGGTCACATTTTTTATCTCCAAGGCCAAACACTGTGATAGTTGCAGCTCATTTATTGATGAAAGCATAGCACCAAACAGGGTGTCTGCCATTCCTGCCAACATCCCATATGTATCTGTACAACAGATAATGCTTTTATCTTTTGACCCTGTCTATTCCTGTTTGCTGAAACTCCATGGAAATCTAAAGAAACTAAAAGAATCTATACAAATGTCAAAATGCCATAACTGAAAGTGACCAAAGATGATCAACATCCTTCCTGCAAGTGATCCTTAGTGTTTTAAATAAACTATTCCTCAGATCAGACTGAACAAGTCAAGTGCATCTTGCCACCTCCACTTGAACGGGGAGAAGATCCATGGCCCCGCTCTGCAAAATTGTTACTTTGCCCCTCATGGCTTTGACTTAGTTATGTGACCAAGAGTCCAACAGAACAAAAGTTCTGTTAATTCTCCACAAATTTTGTAGGGAATTATTTGGTTTTCCCCCCCTTTGCCTATCTGTTTGCCATTAATATTTCTATCCCACTCAATTATCATTTTGCAGACAATTCATCTTGCCATAGTCAACCAGTTAGTTTTAATTCATTTGTTGCTCTGAAATTCTCTTCCACGGTCCCTAATTAAAAAAAAAAAAATTCATTAAGGAGCAAGCCTATGTCAATTGGAGTCAATAGAAAAGCTTCTATTGACTTTAATAGCGCAGGATACAGCCCAAACTGTCTCTCTTTTATTGTTGGTGAGGAGTATCTTATAAATAGTTCCACTGCAACTACATCTCATTGTAAGTAAGTTTGCAATACACTTGGGTGAGTGAGTGTGTACTGTGAGAGTGAGGAAATGATCACACACACACACACACACACACACACACACAAAAATATGTGCAATTGTGAACATATGCATGTGTGTGTGAGAGAAGGTGCTATCCATACTAACACACACAATCATTAAAACCACAATTCTGCACATTCACAGTACAGCCTACCTTCTTTTAAGACTGAAAAGAAACCTATTTACCTTTCCCACCAGCAATGAATTTTTACCGATGTTTTCTAAAAGTCTCAACAAAGTTGTGACTAACCATGTTCCTTGAGCCAAAGAGATCATTGCAAACATTTCATCCTCAAAAGAATAACCCTTTCTCATATAAGTCAAGTCCATTCTTTCCTCTGCTGGTTTGTTTCAAAGAAACTTAGACTTGTGTGAAAGGAGAGATCCTGCTGCGCACTTTGGGAAACTGACAGCTTCCTCTAGAAACTATCCCACTAAGTTTGTTTAAGGTAAAAGAATCCTTTCTGAAGTGGCATTCTTAATTAGGGATTCTACAGCAATACAGTACCTGCAGCACGCTCTACATACAATTGCAATGTATTCATTGTGACACACCCCACCAAACCAGAGTTAATTTTTGTGCACGTAACTCATTATCTTTCCATTTTTTCTTCTTTACATAGCGTGGAACTAAACCAATCAGCAGAAGCAGAGTTTTTAAATAGCTAATTAGTGAACAGTTACCTGTTTACATACCACTAAGGGCCAAATGCACTGCTTGATGTAAGAAATCACAGCCACATTGAAATCAGTGAGTTGCTCCTGCTCGCTGCTGGGTAAGTACTGAAAAATGCAACTGAACACGGTGAATTGGTCTGTATTTGTCTAAATATGTTTTTGTTCTGTGTCCCACCTTGACTCTACAGATATTCCGAACTGTGACCAAGCTGTTCAGACTTGCAAAGGCCACTACTGTTAACTAAGAAGGACTAGTAGGTAAGGCAAGAGCCTGAACTACAGTACAACTCAAGTGATCAGAAATCATTTGAATTCCTTCTACTGTTGAGTCTGAACTTAGTGAAACAAAGTGTTGAGAAGATGCCAAGGACAGAATAGAATGTATGCTTCAGAAGATACCAAAGGTTTCCATTGCACTTGCACAGACTCAAAGCTGAAAATTTTTTTTGTAGCTGTGACACAAGAACACCCTGTAGCCTGAGAGAGCATTGATCACAGCAGAAGCCTTGCTCTGAATACTTAGCTACTCAATGCGGTGGTGTGGAAGGTGTGTTACAATCACGTTCTCTAGTAATACTTACTCCTCTTTTTTTTTATCATCCTTTTTGTCATCTTTCTTCTCCTCTTTCTTTTCCTCCTTTTTTTCTTCTTTTTTGTCCTCCTTAACCTCTTGCTTTTCTTTGTTCTTGCTGTACAACATAGTGTAACATTTAGGAATAAAACCAATTTACCAGAAGCTAGGCTAGAATAGAGGATGGAGGTTGAGGTGGGAGAGAGGAGGTTATGGAGCTAGGTTTTGCTGCTACAGGAGAGGAGAGGATCTCAGCTTCTCAAATGGGCTATCCACCCATTTATTATACATGGGACCTGTATTACATGTGCTGTGCTCCAGAATTGACAGTAGTAGGGTGCTAAATCACATAACCATCTGGCTGATTTTGTGAGCAATTAAGCCATGTTTTATCAAGCAGTTAGCAAGTCCATATAACAGTGTTCACATTTTTTTTTAATGAAATGTTTCCCATTTGTTTGACTGCTTAAAATTCAAGTGGTCAAAAAATATATTTCCTGGTGGTAGAACTTGAAATGGTTTGACAGTTTCAAGATTTGCTTTGTTCTTTGACAGGCTCTAACTCCAACAGCAGCGAGTGCCTGTTTAACATTGTGGTGGTGATTACATAAAAGGGGTCCAATTCTCCTCTCACACTTGTTTTGCACCAGTGCTGCTCCAATTAAAATTGCCCCTGACTTACACCAGTGCAAGAAGAGAACCAAAGCCAATGTTCAAACAAGCTTGTCCTGTCTGTTCAGCACAGCAGTGTTCTTCAAAATCTGAATGTGACAGGTGAAATTCTGAGCCCCGAGAAGGCAATAGAATGTTAGTCATTAACTTCAATGGCCCAGGTTTTTACTTCGCATTTGTTAATTGTTCTGTAGATAATAAACCGAAATAAATAAGTGACATTCTACCGCTGCTATCTCTTCGTATTGTTTATTTCCTAATATTCAACAGTGTAAGTGGTATATTCAAACTGCAAGGTTCTGGTCCAGATACAAGCTTTTCTAGAATTTAGTTCCACGGTTCTCTTTCTGCCCAATAGAGAGGAAGCAGCCAGACCTGAATGAACTTCCCCAAAGTTTTGGGTTACTCAAATGCACGTTCTGGTGTGTTTCCATTTACTATATAGGCTGTGACACTTTTTCTCAGATTGAATGAAAATTATTTGCTAGAATTCTGCCATTATTTGATCAATCTTTAAATTTAAGGCCAAAATTCTTTTAGTGTAAATAGGGAAATGGAATTGTGTCAATATATACCAACGAAGAATTTTCCCAAAATTTCCCATCTGTTCATACTTAAGATTTCCCCCTCAAAGTAAACAGTGTTCTCACTCTTCAGTTAGGGAAAAGTCAATATCTCTGACACTTGCAAACCACTTGCAAGTCTGAAATTCTATATAAATAAGCCACTTGCAAGTCTGAAATTCTATGTACAAGCTGTGGCTAGTGTGGCAGACATGGCATTTTTAGAAATTTTCCTCACATGGTGATAGTTCCACCCTGATCTATATACACTGGGTCTGAATCTGTTCTCACACCAGTGTATCTGGAATAAATTAATTCAAGTGAGCTGAATAATTCCATTGTAAAGCTGGAATATACAAGAGCAGAATCTTCTAACAGAAAGACAGGTAGAAAAATCCACTTTGCTGGATCTGAGCCAATGGGCACAGCAGAGCAAAGTGCCAGCAGCTCACCTCACGTGTGTTCACCATATATTCTTGAACATGGCCCTCACAGCAAAGAAAGCTTATGCTGCTGTTTGTAGAGTTACCTAAGTACATGCCAATTTTAGCACACATTATTTGAAGGGGTAGAAGGACAGTGTGAAAAAAAATATTGACCAATTTTAAGATGTGCGATTGGCTTGGAAATATACAGGATAATAATGGACATAGTAATACACTGTATGTAGCATGGCTGTAAAATTTAAAATTTAGAAGACCACTGTCTTACTTTACTGGAAGAACCCTAAATCCTACCATCTCTTTTTGATTTCTTCAAATATGGGTTATTTAAATATTCAGCAAACAAGGCTTAAGTATAGTCAACACATGAAAAGAGCTCCTAAATTCCCTCCTACATAAAAGGCCAATCAAAGATTTTGCACATTGATCCTCTTAACAAGGCTAGACACTGAACACCAGCAGAGGGCGCTAATCACTTTATTTTCTTTACCACACACTTCCTGATCTTGTGTGATTGCATTTTAAATTCAAATATTGCCTTTCCCAAGCAATTCTGTGCTGCTCATAAACCATACAGGGTGTCAAACTATCCACTCTGACAGCAAGCTACTATGCTTTTGCATAGGACGTAAACACCATTCACATAACTACTATTCATATGAATGCACCAGTCCATGCTACTGTAAGTATTGGGCTCTGAAGAGTGGTTGGAAAACTAGAGCGTAACATTTCTTTTCAAAAGAGCTGTGCTGCTACACATTTATGAGCCTATTATGCAAGGAAGATTCATTTGACACAGCTAAGCAATCAAAATGTATCAGCACCACTGAACCATGGAGGGGTTGTTTTGACAACCCTAGCCTCTCTAGTTCAAGCAATTTTTGTTTTAAATTGAAGAGACAAAAATCAGTAGTGAACCCACTCATTAGTAGATGACTGTTTTTATTGTACTTGGGGGTGGAATTTCCCCTGACCCTCTCCATTTAATACAGGTATTCACTGGGCCTGGATTCACTCCTCTTTTGTTCAGACAGTGCTCTATCCAACTCCCAGCTCTAAAAATGCAGTAGCTATTGCTACAGCAATGTTAGCACACTGCAAAAGCACTCTGAACACTCTGACAAGGGGGTACCCAAAAGCAGTGATATAACAAGGGAGAGGTGGGGGCCAAGCCGCCAGGCATGGGCTGCAGAGGGGACACCAGGCTGGCCTTTCACAGTGCACTGGAGGAGGAACACTGCAGGCTCTGAGAGGCACAGAGCCTCCTGCACCCTTCCTGTGTTGTGAAGGCTCAACCTGCTGTCCCCACCACTGTGGGAGAGGAGGAAGTCCCTTGTCAGCTGACACTGGGCCAGCACGGTAGCAGGTAAGTGCAAGGGTTGGGGGTGCACCAGGCCAGGTTGGGCTGGCCCTTCACATAGGGTTGGGGGGAGACTTAGGGAGGTGCTGAGAGACAACAGTGCCCCCTGAACTCTAACATCCCCTCTCCTCCTCAGGTTGGGAGTGGTGAGTTGAGGTTGCCCTGTCCCAGTTGGGGCCAGGATGGAGCAGTGGAGGGCAGGTGCAAACAAAGTGGCATACAAATGTGGGCTTGGCCCCTGAAAGCCGAACCCACTGAGTATGCCTGTCCTCAAAGGAAAGGACAGGCCACTCCCTTCCTCAATCCTGACAGTACAGCCCTCGCATGATGCCTACAGATTCAAAGGCTTCATCTCCACTGCCCAAGGGTAGGCTCTCTGCTGTCCCTTCCATCATGATAAATAGAGATCTTTAACCACACCTGTAGTCTATTTCCTCTGAAATATTACTGAGTAAGCAGACTTCAAGTAATCACTTGAAAAGATATTCATGTCTATCCTTGTGAATTAAAGAAAATGGAAAGGTGTTTTCTCTGGCTTTTCCTGAGTATAGAAGATACCCCCTCAGGTTGAGAAAGACTTGCCTGCCTGTATTATTATAATCATTTGCTGTGATATTGAATAGACAGGTAAATATTGTCTCCATTTGGGGAAATTGTAGCTACCATAGGCTAAGTAATGGGCCCAAGGCCACAGCATAAATCATCGTCAGAAATGGCATTAGCATGCAGGTGTTTCTGTCACTCAGTCCTGTGCCCTGACTGCTAAACCAAGCTTTGTTCTTTTAGCTCTATTATTACTATTCTACAGTAATAGCCCAAAATCCTGAGTATTGGGGATGTTGTTGCATCACCTGTAGCATTTATTTTTAAAGCAAGTACATATAACCAAAACTAGCCATTCAAAGAAAAGTAAGAATTTTTCCTCAAAGGGTTTTGAATGGAAAGAAATTTTCAGAGAAATTAGCATTTTTGAAGCATAGTGCATTGCTCCACAATTAATCATTTGGGGGAACAGGAACAATTTCCTCTAGGTGTTTTCATATGTTCTAAAATGATCAGAATTTACTGTTGGTCCTGGGGATCTTTCACTTTTGTTTTTAGCAAGAGGAGAAATGAAAAACTAAACGAGTGTCTTGGCAGGAACAAAACTGCTGGCCATTGTGCCATTCCCAGAGAGAGCTAGAGGGCGAGGCCCATTACCAGCTGTAGCATTGAAGGAATTAAATAGTCTCAGAAATCAAAACTGTTGTTATTTGCCATCATTTCCATGGACTTCAAGGCCAGAAGGAAACATTATGATCATTCCTGTAAGAGCTCCTGTATGACACAGGCCACAGAACTTCATCAAATCATTCCTGCATCTAGCCCCACAAATTCGGGTTTAGCTACAACATATCTTTTAGAAAGAGATCTAATCTTGGTTTATACAGAGTGCATCAAGAACTTCTTTATAACCTGCTTAATACTAACCACAGGTAACAACCTGGCAGTATTTTAACATTTGATTTGGAAGCAAATCCCTGTGTTAACAAAAAGGACAACACTAGTTAAAACATATACAGATCTCTCATTCATTGGTTTTTGTTAACAAATCCATTAGCAATGCTGCAAAATCAGCCAGCCTGAATTTGAGGAGGTGAAAGTTAAGGGAGCTGTTTACTCTGATTGACTACTGGAAAAAAAGGGAAGAAGCCCATCCAGCCAGGACACTAAGCAATCTTCTGGAAACATAAGGATATTTCTATAACCTACACAACTGGATCTTCCTTTACAATAAAGGAATGGATCAGGAAGGTGTTTGGAAAGATGTAAGGAGGAGTCTATAGCTACAACTGTCACTAATAAGTTTTGAACAGGGAAGAAGATAAGGAGCTGTTACATCAGAAGCAGGTAGGTGCTGTGAAGCAAGCAGTGATGTACTTACTCTTCATTGGTGTTGTTGTTGTTGTTGACATTAAATCTGGCCAGGGACCAGTGACTGTAGCAATTTAAATAGAATACAGTGAAGGAACCATATAAAACCCTGGGATACTCTGTGCACATGCTTACCAACATGACAGATTGAATTGCTGCTGGTCCTACACATACTCTGAAAAGATTAAGATGGTCAGCTTTGACCGTGGCGGTAAGCCCCTTTGCATAACTATTCAGGGCATCACTTGCCCTTGATCAGGTACAGAACATACACATTTGTGACCATGTCAGATGTCTGAAGCACATTAGCCTGCTCTCAGGCGCATTAATGCTTGACAGCATGAATCTCACTATTTATAGCAGCGTTCCCATTTGACTGCTCTTTTAAGTATTTCTCAAGTCTTTCTAGTCTCCTTCACAGAAAGGCTGCCAAGAACGCTGGCCGGATAGCAGAAATACCTATTGCTGCTGCAAAATTAACTCTCCATAATGTCACACTGATTTGGAGTTGCAATCACATGGCAGCAACAGTGTAATCTGAGAAGGGGAGTCTACATATCCCAGAATCTAGCTATCTGAAGTAATAACATCATGGGCACATGACCAGTTCTGTCCACACTTATGTCTTTGAAACTGAAAAACTAATGGGCTCCTGATGCAAATATCAGAAAATCTCTTAGCTGCTGATTTGAAAGATTAGAAGATGGTCGCATGAGTAATCTGACAAAATATATTAGACATGCAAAGAAATATACTGTTCCCAAGCTTGAGTTATTAAGATGCAGTTTCAGTAAAAATAGACCTGCATCAATCTACTGCAAAACTGCATGATCTTCACTGTAAGATGAAATCACCAGCTGCAAACTAAAATCATATCCACTAGTAATTCACCTTCTTATCCATCTAAAACTGTGATCAAACGACATCAGCCTGGGCTTCAAAGTAAGAACCTGCCAAAAAAATAAGTTATATCTCTGGTTTTAACAAACTGTGAGGGTTAATTTAGGTCCCAAGGGCCTGGTCTACACTACAGAGTTAAGTTGATACAAGGCAGCTTAATGTTAACCTAACTCTGTAAGTGTCTACACTAAAATGTCACTCCTGCTGACATCATTGTCCTGCTACACCAACTTAATACAGTGGGGACCCGTTAACGTGTGGGTGTTGGGGGACAAGCCCCCACGACTGCACATTAAACAGACCATGCGCAAACAGGACCACAGCAAATAAATAAATAAATAAATAAATAAATAAATAGTGTTGCACTAATAAGGCTCACTCTACCTGTTTCCGTGCCCAGGTCAACTTCCCCTTTTAGCTAGCGTGCCCAACTCCTCAAGTTGTTACTTCATGCATTTCCGTGCCCAGGGCAACTTCCACCTTTAGGCACCATGTATTAGTGAATCCTGCACGTTAAGTTGATGGCTTCAGGGGACATGACCAGAGCACATGGTAACTGGATCCGCACGCAAACGGGTCGCATGTTAATGGGTCCTCACTGTACTTATACCTCCATAAGAGGTATAAGCAGTGTTGATGTAGTTAAGTCAATAGAGCGTCCACATAGTCTAGAGCAGGCGTTGCCATGGCAGCTTGGGAGCCACATGTGGCTCTTGAATGAAAAATTGTGGCTCCTGAAAGAATGTCAGCAAATCAATTTAGGAAATCAGCCCCAGCCTAGGAGTTCAGGCGGGGGTTGGGACAGTGGGGAGAAGCGTGGCATGGTTGGGATTTTAAAAAACTCACCACTAGCCTGAAGTCTTCTACATCAAGCAGCTGCTAAGTTTTACTCTATAGGCCTAATTTTCATGGTAACCTTAAGTAATTATTAGAATCTGACATTAGTAGGATCAATATTTGTCCTCTTTTTACAATAAAATTAAAGTGTGCAATGAATTTTAAACTTAGTAATTTTGGAGTAGGTAAACATATACGACTCTATGCCTCAGTGCGGCTCTCAAAGGTTTAATAGTAAACTTGTGTGGCTCTTGAGTTCTATAAGTTTGGCCACCCCTGGTCTAGACACTATATTGCTTACGTTGACTGACAGTGGCTTTCAGAAGCCACACCACAATGCCCTTCATTGAAAGTACAATCGGTGCAAGCATTCCTGGTGAGGACATGCACTGCTAACACAAGGAGCAAAGGGTAGACACAGCTGTATGTGGACATAAATTAGATCAACTTAATTCTGTAGCATGTCATCTATTAAGTCATGTATTATGTTCATTTGCAAAAAGCCTGGAAACACATGAAGAGCTTGCTTGACAGAACTAGTTCATTTATTTTAAAAAATGATCTGAGACATGATTAAACCTGCTTGTGGTGGTGAGGAGCAAACATTTTCTAACAACTAAACTCAATAGCCAAAAAAATTTCTGATTTCAGAAGCCTATCGGTGATGTTGCTGGATAATATTTGAATGGGTAGCATTAAGCGTTAATGCATTTTGCATAAATACTTTTAGTGGAGTCTTTGAGCACTGGAGCCTAACATACCCAGATTTGAAACATATTTGCACTGGGAACTGCTTTCATTTCCAGTACACAATGGCAGAGTGAGAGCATGTATATCAACATGCTCTTCTGGGAACTGTTTTCTTCCCAAGTGGTAGAGAGTAAAGTCCACGTGTATGGGATTGTTATGACATAAGCAACGCAATCTAAAAACTCCACTTCTAAAACCCTTGCCAACTTGCTTTTAAAAAAGAATCTATTAAAACGAAACATTGTTCATTATCAAAAATGACAAGAGTCCTGTGGCACCATACAGACTAACAGATTTCTTCGGGCATAAGTTTGCATCTGCTATGTGGGTTGGAGCCCACGAAAGCTTATGCGCGAAGAAATGTGTTAGGCTATGAGGTGCCACAGGACTCTCATTTTTGCTGTACACAGACTAACACAGCTACCCCCTGGAAATGTTCATTATCATTATTCATGTGATGATCACACCACCAGTTTGTTCTGTGCTTGAACAGGATTTGGTGGTATTGATGTTTACATTACAAGCCACTTCCCACTGCAGAGTGAGGAAAAAATGAGGATACTGGGGCATAGTGGTAGTTCAGGGGAACAAAGCATTTATTTTCTCCATTCAGGAACTGAGTTTTTGACTCTAACAAATAGACAAATAGCATTTCTAAGCTGTAGTTGCACATTGGCTAGCAAGCACAATGGCTGCAGACAAAAGCACCAGGTACATTAGCTGTATCAGAAGTATCAAAATTATCTGCACGTTGCACTCCTATGTTAGACCTCCTTATCTCATATCAGCCAATGGAAAAATGTGTCAGTCAGCTACCTGCAGCTGAGGGCTTGGACCTCCATCAGTGAGGCCAAAGACCACTGAACAGCAATTTCAAATTGAAATTTGCCCCACTTACTACTTATCCAGTAAGATCAGCCAAAGCAATCGTAGTCTTCAGCTAATTATGTATAAAAACCTTGGCATGATGATCCCTGGACTAATTAAATTTATTAAGCAACTGTATCTCATTTCAATCCCATTGCTGGCCAATCTCCATTCTATTGAAACTTATATAATTAGATATGGTAACTTCTGGAGAATTAGGAAAGCTACTGCTTGGACTATACTCAATATTGCTGTCTCCAGTTTTCATAGAAGTGCGAGGACAAATTATTCTCAGGAAAGTTCTTGGAGAGTATTAGCTGCTATACTCATCTCCTATTCTCAGAAAAAAACCAGCACATTCACATCTCATTCACAGAGGATACCCACTTGATTTCCCCAAAAGACCACTCTTCTCCCACTAAGGTACAATCAGATCAGTTTACCTTTTCACTTTGCCTGGCTGCTCATAGTTGCTCAAATTGGAGTGAGTGTTGCTTTCCCTATTGGGCACCTCTTTGAGTTCTGGCCCTCGGATACGCTCAAGGAAAGAATCTGGCCTTTGATCTTCATGATGCAAATGTCTTGTCGCCCATGATCTCAGTGATAAGATGAAATGTGATAACCTGCAAGGAAGATACATACAATGGTGTCTAAATAGTCAAAAATCCCAAATGGTTTCAAACTTCCTCCAGGATTAGAGCCACCCATCATTAACAGCTAGAACTTCTGTTGCAGTGGGTCTTCAACAGAAAGTATCCCAGATGGGCTCTTCACAGCCTCTGGATCCCTGTCACATCACTGGAATCCGACAGTTTGCTGCAAATCCTAGCCACCTGCAACAACTTCCACATAGGGGCCTCCCCATCCCTTCACATGGTAGAGGAACCAGTAAGACAGCTTATTCACTAGGCCTGCATCCCCTGTCAACACCACATAGGACAGGAGACAGAGAGACACCACTAGCTGTATGATTGGCAGGCAGCTTATTAAGGGGGGCAGGGAACAGAAACCACTTTGATCTTTAGAAGCTTCTGACGCTAGGACTAATATAAAGAGGTGAGGGATCCTCTGCTGGGAGAGGCAGGGAGATGTAGAATCTTTGTAGCTTTTGCCTATTGTGTCATGCCACTTGTTAGATTACAAACACTTCAAGGCAAAGCATATATCTATCTGAATGTTCTCTACGGCAGTGGCTCTCAACCATTGTGTCAGACACATTACTGTTTTGCCACACAGTGGTAAGTGTGTCACAGAGAGAGTTGGGATGATGGCTGGATTTGGCCTGGGGTGGATGGGCTGGTGTGTTCTGTAGGGTGGCAATATGCCACCAAATGTGTTGTGACCTACAAAAAGTTGAGAACCCCTGCTCTAAGGTGTCTGGCATACTATGTGCATCATGAATAAGTAAGTATGATAACAGGACCGTCCTGATACAGCAGCCACCAATTGCCTGTTGCATACAAACTAGGCATTCCCTCATACTAAAATCTTAATGGACCACTAGAATAACAAACATGCATGACACCTATATAAGCCTTCTCACTGTTGCAGTGTTTCTCTCCGTGTTCTTCCCATACCAAGTAATATGTTCTTAAAGGATAATAGCTCTCGGTAAAAGGTGAAAAAGTGAGTATTTTCTTTCTAAAATATGTCCACACAACAATATTTGAGACTGAAAGCCTCAGCAGATTAGAGAAAACTATATCCCTCTAATGGCAGCGCAGTCTGGACAGTCTATTTCTATGCTTCCCAGACATGCCCTGAGCAAACACCACAGTGAAATACTGAACAGAACAAAACATCTTTGATAGGCCTAGTAATATTCAAGGGAAGCTGTTGAAACTCATCCAGATAAGCTAGCATTGTAGCTGTCCAGAATACACACGGATGACACAGAGATGAAAACACAAGTGTGTACAGTTCATATGCCATTTAAGCACTAATTTTCAAGGGCCTAAGACAATAGCTTTCTTTAGAACATCTTACCCTTGAGCTGCACAGGATCTAAAAGGAGGGAACACAGAAATAAAAGGAAAGTTTCTCACATTCCTGTGTCATACATATCACTTCAAGACTATCATGAATCAGATAATCATGTAATTCCAAGACTATAAAACAAAAATATCAACGAGCCCATGAAGTAACTGATACAACCTTCACCTCCTTGACAAAAATCTTCAAATATGAAATTCAGGTCCGGGATCTTTCTGCCTGTCTGGAAGACCACAGTTTGCAAACATAATTAAAATGATTCATGAGGGTGGTCTTAACTACTCAAAGAAAGCAGAACATTTTAAAGGCACAGAGCCATCTCTTTTAGATATCAGTTTTACAAACCTAAGATGAGTCAAGATGTTCATAATATATATTTTGATTCCACAGAAAATCATTCACCAATGGAATCTGCTACTGGCCCATTGCAGTACAGTGTTATTGCATGAAAATCTGAAAGTAAAAGTAACTAGAAGCAAAAGGGGAACTGAGTATTCATTTTCCATTGTTTGAGCTGAAAAGAAATGGTGAATAACAACCTACATTTGTAAAATGACTTCAGATTTAATAACCATTATTTGCTTTTTCAATATGTGACATTAAACTTGAACACTCTTCTCTATGTATTTAATGACTGTATCAGAAGACAAAAAGAGCTCTAAACTCAGCAGAATTTACTTAGGTCAGGCACAGAAGTGTTAGAAGAAAGGATCAGGCCCACTCAGGAGCAGAATGGGTAGATGACAGTGTTTCCTCTAAGGATTGGGATGTCATGAGCAAAAATTTTAGTTTGTGAGCAGAAACATTACCTTATCATGACTTCTGAGTCCAACTTTACAGTTATGCATTATTATCAATTTTTACCAAAACTACAGTTGCGTACAGTACAAAATAGTTCCAAAGGGCAGCTGTGTTAGTATAGTTCAGCAGAAGAAGCAAGGAGTCCTGTGGCACTTAAGGACTAACAGATTTATTTATCACATGATCTTTCATGGGAGAAAATCCCACTTCATCAGACACTTTGAAGTTGGGGGAACTTACAGAATGGGAGGAAATAAATGCAAGGGAGCATAAGACATGGGATCAGTTCACACTGCAACAGCAAATGAGAGCAGTTGTTAAGATTCAAACAGTGGGAAACAGCTTGTAGAGGAGGGTGAAGTCAAATCACCTGTTGTAATGGGAAAAGAAGCCATAGTCACTATTTAATCCCGCTTCCACACAATCAAATCTGCATATAAATTCTAATTCAGCTTTTCCTTTTTGAAGTCTTGATGCCCCTTGACCTTCTTGAGCACACTCATCAACAAGTCATCCATAGAGTGATTAGGCAGATGAAAGTGCTAAGAAACTGGTTTGTGAGTGTTGTGATTTCTGATGTTAGTTTTGTGCCCATTTATTCTTTTGCATAGATATTGTCCTGTTTGTCCAAAGGTGTAGGGGCATTTCTGGCACATGATGGCATAAATCACATTAGTGGATGAGCAGGTGAATGAGCCCTTGATGGTCAATGGGACATCAAGACTTCAAAGAAAAACAGCTGAATTAGAATTAAAATGCAGATTTGATCGTGTGAAAGCAGGATTAAATCATGACTATGGCTTCTTTTCCCATTACAACAGGTGATTTGACTTCACCCATCTCTATCTGCTGTTTCCCAGTGTTTGAATCTTAACAACTGCTCTCATTTGCTGTTACTGTATGAACTGATCCCATGTCTTATACTCCCTTGCATTTATTTTCATCCCAATCTGTAAATTCCCCCATCTTCAAAGCATCTGACAAAGTGGGATTTCTCCAATGAAAGTTCATGCGATAAATAAATCTGTTAGTCTTTAAATGCCACAAGACTCCTTGCTTCTTTTGTACAAAATAGGCCTATGTTTTAAAATGTTTATTAAAATAACTATGTTTTTAAATGTGTTTATTGTAAATAGAATTAATGAATTGGGTTTAATTAACTGAATTTGTGTGAATTTTTATTTGAAATTTAATTTTTAGAAAGCTCTTTAATTGAACTGATTTTTAAAGTTTTTTTTTAAATGGAGAGAAGGAAAGAAAGAAGGAGGATAAAGAAAAAGAAAGAAGGAAGGAAAGGGGGAAGAAAGAGAAAGAGAAGGAAGGAAAAGAGAGGAAAGAAGAAAGAGAAAAAAGAAAAGGAAGGCAAGTGAGAAGAGAAAGAAAAAATAGGAAAAAGAAAGAAGGAAGGAAAAGAGAGAGGAAAGAGGGAAGGAAACAAGAAAGGAAGGAAGAGAAAGAGAAAAAGAAAAGAAAGGCAAGTGAGAAGAGAAAGAGAAGAAGAGAAAAAAAGAAAAGAATGGAAATAAGAAAGGGAAGAGAAAAAAGAAAGAGGGAAGGAAGAGAAAGAAAGAAAAGAGAGATGGAAAGAAGAGAAATAAAGAGAAGGAAGAAAGAGAAAAGAAAGCTGGCTGCATGTCTCCCACTGCTGAGGCTGCTCTGCAGGCACTGCTCTGCTCAGCTTGGCAGCTGAGATCCGAGCAGCTGGCCAGCAGGGAGACACCGTCAGCTCCCAAAGCCCCACAGCAAGCGCTGCCTCCAAGCCTGAGCCTCTTGCTGCAGCCAGTCTTTCTTTCTTTCTCCAGTCCAGTGCTGCCACAAGAGGCTTAGGCTTGGAGACAGAGCTTGTTGCAGGGCTTTGGGAGGTGAGGTGATGGTGCCTCTTCAGCTGCCGAGCGCTGGTCCCGTGCACTGCTGGATAATGCTGTGCGCTGGGGCTGGAAAAGTGCACGCACACATGCACCTTGGAGGGAACATTGGTAGATGGTGCCTTTAATCAGATTTCTTGTTCCTCCTTATACATCCAAACTAGCAGGGGGTACTCAAACCCACCTGGACCCATATGAGTAAACCCAGAATACAGGGTTCATAAGATATATATACTTTTCTATTATGGAACAGCTGCATGCATAATACAACAGATTACATCATGCCTAAATCGCTACGTAATTTTGCTATTCCTAATGTACAGGTTACATGATTAGATTATACTTAATATACAGCATATATTTAGCTGCCCATGTTTGTTATTTATGAGTTATTTGGTTACCAAATACAGTTCTGACCAATGAGCTGTACAAGGCACTTTTGCCTTCCTGTTATCTAGCTCCCCTCCATGCCCCTCACCACCACCATCAACCTGTCTATCACAGCAAGGTCTTCCCTTACTAATGGCTTTCTGGTGAAGCTATCACAGTAAACCGCCCTCACTTAGCAGTGAACTGTTTTCACTTAACTTTCCTTAGTTCGTTGTATCTTGGGGCTTTCCAGCAAAGCTGTCTGTTTACACCTTAGTGTCCCATCTTGCAGTAACAAGTTTGATTTCTAAAACCAGTGGCCAGCTACTCAATATAACAACATACATTCCCTACAAGAGTCCCCTGTTTAGGAATGCACTTCAATCCATGCTCACAGGCTCACTAGTAGCAGGCCCAATGAAGGGACCTGCCCAGGGGCTTGGTGATTTTAAAAGGATCTGGGCCACAAGTAGTGGTGGGAAGCTTCCCCTTGGTGAGGCTAGCTACTTGTCCCACCTCTTCTGCTCAAGGCCCCACCTACAGTCCACCCCTCGCTCCATCTTAGACCCTGGCACTGCTCACTCTCCCAGGCAATCCAACCCTCCCACCTTCCCTACTCAGCCCCATCCTCTCTTCTACTTTGGCTTCCCTGCCATCACATCCCTTCTCCCTGTTCAGACCCCTTGCCATTGATCACCATGTGCATCTCTTCTCTCCCTCTCTGATCACCTCTCCACCTCTGCTCACTGCATCCCTCCTCCCCACCGCCCTGCTCAGCCCACCCTGCTGTTGCTCATGCCTGCGGAAAAGGATGGCAGCAAGCTGGGAAGGATGGGACTTGTGGTGACTCCTGTGGTGGAGTGAAGGTAATGTGTGGGTGGGGTCACGAGTGAAAGAGGTGGGATGGGAAATTGACCTCCCTGAATGAAAGTGTCATCCACCATCCATGGCCATACACTTCAGCCTTCCCTTTCTGTGGGCTTTTGACTCTCCTGCACTGGGGCCTGAAATTGCTGTCATCAGGCTGTCATGCTCAACATCATACATGTTTAGTTTCCCTTGAACTAAATGGGACTTAACCACATTCATAAAGATAAGCATGTGCTTAAATGTTGTCCTGGATAGAGATACTTCCCTGAATCTAAGCCTCCAGTCTTTTTTGATTGACCCCAAATGCATCATAGGCTTAATTTAATCCTAAAACTTCCGAGCAATCCACGTATTCCCATAGCCTATTGTCTGCTTTCTTCTCTGTGCCATCCACCATCAAGGCCAGAAGGGGAATAGTTACTACACTCATTACGTAAGGCTGTATCCAGTTAACAGTCTGAATAGAAACTTCTTATTTGTTCCTTCACTTACTGTCTGACTTAACCAATTATTTTCCCTCCATATTCAAGTTTCAGTGATTTTAACTTTAAACCTTTTTCCTATTTGAATTAAAATGTTCTTTTCTGCCTGAGCCCACTAGCCAACTTCAGCACGCTAAAAATTTTATCACGGTCTGGTTGAGCCATGAAGTACAAATTGAAGGTTAAAGCATCCTTTGTTCCATTTTATGTTCATTATAGCCTTTTCTATTTTCAGGTGAACGGAACTAATTTTCTCACAAAATCTATGACCACCATCCCCTGGCTCCCATATCCAACAACCTCTTACAGACATGTTATCCTTTAATATTGGAAATTAAGCTGGTTAGCCACTTACCTAGCCATTGCTCCCGTGCCTGTGAATGAGCTCCTGCTGGATTCGGACAGGCCTCTTGTCTCCATGGAGATGACTCTCTGCAATTCTGAAGATGTGTCCTCACAAAGTGAATGGGTCCTGCAAAATCAATTTAAAAAAAAAAAAGAAAAAGGTGGCTTGTATTCAGCTTGCAGTGCATTTGCCACTCATTCAATTCTTTTACTCATATAATATTGGAGGGACAATACTCTTCTCTCCATCAAAAAGGCTACTGCATCCAGATACAGAATGAATGCATGAAATGCCTAATTTAGTAATTTTCTGGCACAGTCTTACACTCACTGAAGTCAATGGACGTTCTGCTACTGTTGAAGCAGACACAAAAATGGACTTTTACTGCTGAAGACACAATTCAAAGATAATACAGAAGTTGGTGCAACAGAATGGGGTCATATTCAGTGTTGGAAATTACATGAGCTCAAAACTTAGTCAGCCTCCGACTTCCAAAAAATCATGAGACTTACTTCAAGATCATGAGACTATAAAAACAATGGTGAAATACTGCCTTTACTGAAGTCAACTGGGGCTTTGAAACTGATTTCATCTCATCTAATAAGTTCTTGGTTCTTTTGAGTTATCTCCTAGTTTTTCACTCCCTACAATTCACATTATCAAGCTCTTACCTACAGCCAAGAGGGCTAGAAACCTACTATTTTTAATAGAAACTGAGACTTTCATATCACATGTCTCTGGAAGCTGAAGCTTCAAGGAAAACACCAAATATTATGTGACTTGCAATAACACTGCAAGAGTTGGCAATGAGTGTGTACGCACCAACGGTGAGATTTAGTTAACTAACCAGAGTGCATTTTTAGCAGTGAAAATGACTAATACAAGCAGTGTTCCCTATAAATAATATACTATGATTTTGTTATGCAATCTGAAAAGAACTCTAGTACCAAACTGCTTCAGAAACCACTGAGATTTTCCCCATGATGATTCTTTGCTTCTTATTTCCTGCCTGATACAAAGAGAAAATATACATCCCATCTGAAAGGCTGTGTAAATCTGACTCTGACCCCCGTTATTGGTTATGGTATTTTTTACATGCATAGAGATTCAGAAATGCAGAGTAAGAAGAGAATGTCTTCTAGAGAAACACAGTTTCTATATTCAAGAAAGTCAGACCTGTACATGCTGATGGTAGAAGGACAAATGATTCCAGAATCAAAGGGCTTATTATTCTTCTTGCACAACCATAAAAACCTTTTGTTTCTGAAAAGTTAGATCAAGATCTACTAAGTCTACATGGTAAAGAAACCATCGCTAGCTCTGATGCTAGCATGCAAAAATAGAAACGTAGACACTGCAGTGCAAGCAGTGAGAGGCACTAGTTGTCCCGATTATCATCCTGCCAAAGACCCTAAGTACCTACTTGTCCTAGTTGGCTTTTGCCACTTGTGCTACTGGGGCTATTTTTCACTTGCTAACTTGATCAGACCTACTGTGGGTCCATCAGCTAGAACTAGAAATTTACTAGAAAATCAACTCTTCCATCTCTAGAGTAGACATACCCTCAACATGGCACATTTCAGTGATGGGCATGGGATCTCAGAATGAACATCTGTTTGGAATGTCTGGGTTAAGAATTGGGTCATTAATGTTGATGCGCATCGATAGGACCCAAGTCTGATCTCATGCTACAGAGAATCCTTTCTCAGCAATTGCCCATTCGTTCAGAAGCCAGAAGGTAGATGTGGCTGCTGAAAGAGAGAGGAAAAGGATCACCTGGATGGAGCTGGAAAAAACCTATTGAACTGTTGATAGGAAAAGAACCTACCCTGGATATGGGTCAGTCTTTGTGGGACTGCAGTCATGGGTGGAAAGAAGGCGGTGACTAATATTTAAAGACTAACAAATTTATTTATTGGATGAGCTTTTGTGGGAGAAAATCCCACTTCAGATGTTTAGACACAATAAATAAATTAGTTAGTCTTTAAGTGCCACAGGACTCCTTGTTTGTTTTGCTGAACTAGACTAACATAGCTACCCCTCTGGAACTAAACAACTAAGGGAAACTTCATGTGAGGCAGAAGAGAAGCTGAAGAAACTGGTATACAGGCAGGGAACAGAAAAAGGGGAAATCATGAGGAGCAGAAGGAGAACATCAACCACAGGTGCAAGAGGAAAGATGGCGTCAGTGAGAGAAAAAGGGTAGGGGGAGAATCATGGGAATGAAAGAGTCAGTGGCAGAAAAAGTCATTAGGACTGGGGTAAAAAAAGTGAGAGCTATGGAAAATATGAAGAAAAGAGAAGTCATAAATGGGGCAAAGAAATTTTTTTATAGAGGCAATTTTTCAAACAGAGTAGGGGGGGAAGCAGAAGGTAGTGACTACTGAAGGGTTATATATTCATCCTGTTCAACATTAGAACTTCCTATGCCCTTTTTCTTTTGCCCTTCTAAGCATGTATACACAAGCACCTCTGACTGTCTGACAGCCCCCCGGCCTGTGCCATATTTGAACATATCCTCTTGGTAACTATGACCATAGCCAACAGCAATGATAACCAATTATCTCACAAAGAAATTAGTCTATCAAAGCTGAATTACACAAATACATCCCAGCTGAGCCTGCCAAGCAGAAGACTCAATACAAGTATGGGAAGCCCTTTTTTATGGTGGCAAGAAAGAGTAAAAAAAAAAAAAAAAAAAGTTTTTGCACATATTGGTTCTACCTGAGAAAGACAATTGCTTGTAGAAAGAATGGGGAGATGAGAAAAGGTAACTGAGTGAAAGAGCTCAAAGAGAGAGAGTGTTGTTTCCTGGTTTCAGTCAAACCAAGAATAGAGAGGGGTTAGTGGATTTTAAGGCTTTGTCTATACACAAACATGCAATGGTGAAGATAAACTGAAAAGATTTAACTCAAGCTAACCCAATATAAGACGTTTCTAAAACTATTTAAGTGTCCACCTAAGGGTTTGCATTAGTTTAACTAAAATTATTTATTTAAACAAAAGTAAATATAAATATGGGTGCAGACATGCCCTTAATATACCATGAAACTTAATATGAGGAGTCCCATTAGAAAAGTTGGCAACAGTACAGAAGTAAACATGAACACAGATTAAAATATTTTGGCCATGCTTTCCTGGAGACAACTAGAAATAACAATATGTTTTCTCTTTATAAGTCACTTACAAGCCTTCTGGACAGAGATCTGAACCAGCAGATATGGCAAATCAGTTTTTGCTGCAGACAGGCACAAATCTCAGAGATTTTCATTTCAATTGCATTAGATTCTAGGAGCACATGACACAAAATTAACACTGAAACTAACACAACTGTGTTGATTTATTAGTTGGAACAAAGCCAGCAGGAGGTAAGACTTGCTACCAGAGAAACCTTATTTTCTAGCCTACTCTCCTTGTTTTTCCTTAAAACCAATTTAATTTCCTTCTTCAACAGCATTACTGATTTACTGGATGGGAAGGAGATGTAAACATGAATGTGACTTTGCCTGGATTCAGGGTGACCATTTATATTATTGAACACCATTATAATAAAATTCCACCAATTCCTTCAAGATATCCCATGTCAAGTACCACTGTAAAGGTTACAATTTGCTAAGTGTGATAATATTGTTTATGTGTATGTATCGTCTGTGTACTGCAAATTATGGATCTATGTGATATATATCTACATCCAAGCACTTGTGCTGTGCTATTAGGTCACACCACCCTGGTAAATTAGTGTTGGCATTGGTGACTCATTGATGGCCATTACTTTTACAATGGCCCCAGGCAGAGAAGCCAGGATGGCACCTTTGAATCATCAGGACATGTCTGTGGTCAAGGAGACAGCAAGTGTCTTTTTCTGGCAATACGCTGTGAGCTTGTGTTTGAAGAAAGCCACCTTGCAGACCAGAAACTATATAATGCAACTTCATTTTTCCCATCTTGTCTTCATTCCTGCTTCCCACCTGCCTCCGGATCAATTACTCTACATCTGAAGCTGTGAAACAAAGGACAGACACATCAGCTAATAATAAACTGATAAAGAGAATAGGGTTTAAAATAATGGCTCTCTTTACTAGACCCAGCTACTGACTGTGAGCAGAGACTGAAATGCAATAAAGGGGACTGTGTACTTCTTGATACCCAGTGTTGGAAATCAGGAGCATTGTTTGCAATTGATTGAGGAATCTAACTTCATGTTACTCAATAGTTTTGGAAGAATCAGTACTCTTTTTGCACCTGCCCTGACCTTGGCATTTTCAGATAGGGTACCCTAAGCATTGACAGGTCACAATGCTATATCTTGATTTAAATACAGCTTTTGACTCAGCCACATATGACATTCTAAGAAGCAAACTAAGGAAATGGGATCCAAATGAAATTGATAGAAGGTGGGAGCAAAACTTATGAAAAGACCAACCTCAAAGGACAGTTATTAATGATTCGCTGTCAAAGGGGGGGATATATTTAATGGCATTATGCAGAGATTTGTCCTGGGTCCATTACTATCCAGTATTTTCATTAATGACTTGGATAAAGGAATGGACAGCTTTGCTTATAAAATTCCTGGATGGGATGAGTGGCATCCTGGATAACAAGATCAGAATTCAAAACAATATTGAGAAATTGGAGAATTGGTCTGAAATCAACAAGATGAAATTCAGCTGATAAGACCAAAATACTATACTTAAGGGGAAAAAAAAATCAAATGCACAACTACAAATGGGGAATAAATGACTAAAAGAATCTGGGGATTATAATGAATCTCAAATTGAATACAAGTCAACAATGCATTGCAGTGGTGAGAAAGGCTAATATCATTCTGGGATATATTAATAGGAGTGTTGTATGTAAGGCATGGAAGGTAAATGTCCTGTTCTACTCAGCTGGAGACCTGAGTCTAGTTCTAGGTACCTTAAGAAAGATGTGGACAAACTGAGAAGTCCAGAGGAGATCAATAAAAATGATAAAAGGCTTAGAAAACCTGACCTATGTATGAGAAAAGATTAAAGCAAATGGGCATGGATAGTCTTGAGAAAAGAAGACTGAAGAGAGACCTGATAACAGGCTTCAGGTAAGTTAAAGACTGTTATGAAGAGGATGGTGATCAGTTGTTCTCCGTGTTGAATGAAGGTAAGACAAGAAGCAATTGGCTTAATGTGCAGCAAAGTAGCTATAGGTAGACATTAGGAAAAAAAATTTCCATCTAGCATGATAATTAAGTACTAAAATAGCCTTCCAAGGAAGGCTGTGGAGGTTTTAAAGACACAAACACTCATCAGGTTAGACAAACACTCATCAGGGATGTTTTATGTTTACTTGGTCACAAACTTCTGAAATTCCTTCCAGTCCTACATGTCTATCATTTCTGTTAAAACTCTACAACCCCTACTTCTTGTGTTTTGATGCCAACACAGTTATAACTTAGTACTTGCCGGTGTTAGGTAAGATGCTAAGCAAACTGCTGACTAAGTCTCACTCTATAAGCCATGCTTCTCTTGTAAGAGCCTTCTGATCCACAGTTGCCTCTTCAGTAACTGCAGTCCCCTCAGAAACTGAAAATCTGGAGTCCACTGGCCATCTCACATGATTGAGACTCTGGAGATCAAGCTGGGGAATATACAGCTACCCACCTAGTTCCTGATGTTAGCTATAGGGAACATATTAAACATCATCATCTGCGTAAGTATTGTATTTGAGTCTGGGTGTTGACTTTGATCTATAAAGCTATATAATTTGAGTCTTGACAGTTCAAGCGGTCAACTGTTACATTAGTTGGCACACTCAAGCGATCACATGGCACACTCAAGCGCACAGTCACCAGATTTAATCACCTAAGATCCAACCCATGGCTCACTGAAATCAATGGAAAGATGCCCATTGACTCAGTAGACATTAGGTGGATGCCCCCATGACCAGGTATTTCTAGGAAAGGACCCTGACTCTAGAATTTACTTTCTCTACTGCTCCATCAAAGCCAGAGTCCGCTTAAACATAGGAATAGGAACAACACCCATCTCTTTCTTCAGGCTTTGGCTACGAGGCTGATGCTGGGGTGAAACAGGTGACTTTGTCATCATATTTGGGAAGTCTTGTGTTTTTGTTCTTGGTGTTTGACTTTTGTTTTAAAAATATCATTTACTGTATTAAGCTGTGTACACGTGCCCTGAGATTTTTGCAGTTGGGCTTCTTTTATCAGTAAATGTATGCTCTGCAAACGTGTATAATGTGGATGTGCAACTGAGGGAAAAGAGAACCCTTGTGAGAATAATGGGTTCTATACATTTGCAGCTGGATTAAAAAGAAATCTTACAAATTTATCGGATATTTTTGTTTCTGAAAGTGTCATTCCAACATCACAGAGAAGTAACTGAAAAGAAATTAAATCTAATCACACTCATTTATAAATCACAAGTAAATCTAAAAGGAACTCCATTGCATATAAAAATATATGGCTAGATATAAACTAGTATTTTTCAGATTTTCATTCCCATACTTTGTATGTGTGTGGCTTTTCTTCTTAGTCCCAGAACGCATAACTGGCTCTAACCAGGCACAAAGATCCGTTTACAGAATCTAGTGGCAGGATCAGGGTTTTAGATTGTAAAATCTTTGGTGCAAGAACTGAGGAGGGGCATGTCACCAAGGAAGTATAAAAAGGAATGATAAACTCATAGGGACAAAATCAAGCAAGACAACACATGGAATGACTTACAACAGACAAGAAATGTTAAGGATAACAAGAAAGGGTTCTACAAACAAGGTGTTCAAAAAGAAGAAGATCAGGGATGGTGTGCATCCACTACTCACTGGGAAAGGTGAGCCTGTAATGGAAGATGATAAAAACACAGCACTGTTCAACGCCAACTTTGCTTAGTTATCACACAAAAAGTAGCATGTTACTGGATAACTAGCAAAGTTATCATAGACAATAGAAGGGAAAAGAAGCATATCAGGACAAGTAAGGAACACATCAGAAAACACCTAACTGATTTAAATGAATTCAAGTCAGTAGGACCTGATTCTTTTCACTCCAGGGTGCTGAAGGAATCAGCGGAAGAAATTTCAGAGCCACTGTCAATAATATTTGCAAACTCCTGGATGACCAGAGAGGTCCCATAAGACTGAAAAAGGACTAACATATTGCCAATGTCTTAAAAGGGGGAAAAGAAGAAATGTGATCTGAGCCTCCTGGGATAATCTTCTGAATGTCCCAAAATCAGGGCTAGCTGCAAAACCTGGGGCCAAGCCCCCCAAACCACTGACGGGTGG
The DNA here is from genome assembly GCA_007922195.1 of Podocnemis expansa. Taxonomy (NCBI): domain Eukaryota; kingdom Metazoa; phylum Chordata; order Testudines; family Podocnemididae; genus Podocnemis; species Podocnemis expansa. The sequence goes on along the minus strand of ML681989.1, from coordinate 10,707,575 downwards.
TACTTAAACCAGTCTCCCAATCGGTAACAAAACATGCTTCTGATTCCCCACTCCAGTCATCAGCCAGCATAACAAAATAGAAACAGCCCCCTTATTGCACATCAGCTTCTATGGTCCCCATTTAGCCACTGGGTCTCTTAAAGAAATAGGTTCTCCTGACTCCAAAGGACCAGCCACATCACCCAGAACAATATAGGCTTGGATCTTACCCAAAATACCACACACTGCCAGCCAATCCTTTAGCAACTACAACTAGAGGTTTAATATAAAAAGAAAACAAACAAAACATGAGAGTTGTGAAAGGGTCAAAGTGAATCACATACATGTAAATAATTTAGAGTCCATACAAGTCCTTGAAGAATCTGTAGTTTGCAAATTAGTCCAACTCCTCTGGTATACACCCAGCACCTTGGTGGGACTCAGTCCGAGAAGAATAGTTCCAAAGGAGGGCGTTGGTTGCAGACAGACTAAAGACTGAAGACAAAATGGCAATTGGGCCCCTGCCTTTTATCACCTTTGGCTTTCCTCATGCTCTCAGGGTCCTTGCCTAATCAAAATGGAGTTGAGTCACATAGTCAGTCTGGGTGACTCATCAAACAGCTCTCTTCCTAGACCCACTTTAGCTGTGAGCTCCCTTAATAGTCAATTAAGAAGACAATAGTTTAGCAGACACCCAGCCTGGGATTTCATTAGAACACACATAAAACAAATACATTCATAATTTCTAATATGGATATGATACCTACATATAAACCATATAATCATTTCTAGCAGATTACAACCTTTCTATTGGTACCAAACATGGCATATATCACACATGGACTATTGCAAATGAAATATTAATATGACAAATAACCATAAATATTTCCCTTGACCCAGACAGCAACACAAGAGGGGGCGATGGAACTATAGACCAGTCAGATTGACCTTGATAACTGAGAAGTTTCTAGAGCAATGTGTAGAACATTCAATTTGCAAACACCCATAGAATGAAGAGATGATCACTTGTAATTATCATGGATTTACTAAGAACAAATCACGCCAAACCAGCTTGATTTCCTTCTTCGACAAGGCAACTGTTTTGGGAGATGGGGGAAATGCAGTGGACATAATAATATACCTGGACTTTAGCAAGGCTTTTTGACACAGTCCCACACAATATTCTTATGAGTTAGCTGGTGAAATGATGGCTCAGTAGAACTGCCATTCAGTGGATACATAAGTGGTTAAACAACTGCAAACAAAGAGTAACTATTTATGGAATATCATATCAAGTAGGGGTCCACAGGGATCAGTTCTGGGTCTAGTGTCATTTAACATCTTTATTATAGACCTGGATGTAGAAATAGAGAGTGTACTGATCAAATTTGCAGATGACACAAAGCTAGGAGGAAGATAAAGGTAAAATTCAAATGGCTCTTGATAAATTGGAGAACTGTGTTTAAAGACAACAAAATGAAATTCAACAAAAACAAAAGGGACAATACTCAGGAAAGAAAAATGAAATGCACAGATACAGAAAGGTAAATAACTAGTTTGGCAACAACATTGTTGAGAAGGATCTGGAGGTTGTGGTGGATCACAGTCTAAATAATGAAATGCTGTTGCAAAGAAAGCAAATGCAATTTTGGGTTGCATTAACTAAGGCATAGCATGCAAGTAACAGGAGGTGACTGCATTACTCTGCTTAGGCCACAGCTGAAGTACTATGTCCAATTTTGGTCACTGCTGTATGGAAAGGATGTAGAGAAATAGCAAAGAATCAAGAGGCAAGCAACAAAGATGACCACAGGGATGGAATGCAAGCCATAAAACCCAAGGCTGAAGGAACTGGGTGCGTTTAACTGGAAAAGAGGAGACTAAAGGGACACATGGCAGAGGTCTTCAAACACTTGAAAATCTGCCATGAAAAAGATGAAGAAAAATTGTTTTCTCTTACCATAGAGAACAGGACAAAAGGCAGTGGCTTCAAACTACAGCATAGCAGATTTAGATGAAACCTCAGGACAAACTTCCTAACTGTAAAAAGAGTTGGATAATGGGACAACTGCGTAAGGAAGCCATGGAAGCTCCTTCACTGGAGGTTTTCAAAAAGAGGCTAGATGGCCATCTACCTTGGATATTTAGATACGACAAATCCTGCATCTTGGCAGGGGGGCACTAGAAGACCCCTGCAGTCCTACATAGCCATATGGTTCCATGATTCTGTAACTCAGAGAAACACTTAAGTACACACCTGAGTCCCCTTGCCATTAATGGGACGTAAGCATGTGCTTAAATGCTTCACTGAACAGGCATGAACTTTAAAATGTATTTAATTGTGGCCTCGACTGGAGTTGTAGTAAAGTGAAGGGAAGGAGAAATGCCGCTGCTTTGGATAACATATGTTTTACAATTCATACAGCACTGTGATTTTAATATATGTCAAGAATGCCTACAGCTCTGGATGGCCACCTTCTGGTGCAGAATTTATTTTAGATCGAAACTGAAGAAAATAATAAACAAACAAGCAACAGGAGTTTTGCCAGAAAAATGAATGTGGCTCAGGCCCACAATCAGCAGCTAAGCAGCACTGTCACAATGCAGAAAAGGAGCCCTTCTCTCCTACCCCCCAAAAAATCACCCTTTCAACAAAATTATAAATACAGAAAAGCTAAGGAGACATGTTCTTTCAGAGCTTCCTGCTGAGGGCTCTGATATTATAATTCAAGAAAATTGCTTCCCTTCTTTGTTGCTGTTAACAAATCCAAGTTAAGAACAGTGAGAAGGGAAGTGTTGATAAAAACTTAGGTTAATCTATACCTAAAACTTAGACTGACATAGCTTGCTTGCTCTGGGGGACCATCAAGGATGTACTGAAAAACAGTTAAAATGACCTAGAACCTGATCTATACACCACTAGGTTAATAGAGGAATTCTGTCAGCTTTGTCGCTGCCTCTCAATGGGGTGGGTTTAGTGTAGAGAGAAAAATCTCTCCTGTTGCTCTTGCAAGTGTCTGTGCTACAGTGGTATAGCCGCACAGGGGTTAAAGTAAGCCAGAACGTACTGGAAAAGCAGTCCAGGGCCCACTGTTTTTAGGGGCTCAGTGTTCTGGGCCCCCTAAAAACAGAAAATGGAGCTGGCGCACTGCATTCCAGGACCTGCCATTTAGAAACAGTGGGTACCTGAACACAGCGTTCCAGCTCCATTTTCTATTTTTAGAGGCCCAGCAAACGCCGAGCCCCTAAAAATAGCAGGCCCTATAATGACGTTCCGGTGCATTCTGGCAGGCAGGTTTTAAATCTCCCACCCTTAGCCAGTTCTCACTGAGCATGCTCAGTGAGAGCTGGCTCAGGGCCAGAGCCTCAACCTTGGTCGGGGTCAGGGTCAGGGCCGGGGCTGTTCAACCCTGCATCTAGTTAAAGCAGCCCTGGGGGAGACTCATGGGCAGGCAGGCCAGCCAGGCAGGGAAAGGGCTTAGGGGAGGGGTACAGCTTTGTGCAGTGTGGGAAAGCAGTGCAGCACAGCGAGGGGCTGGGGGAGGGTTGGGGGACCAATGGGCAGATAGGGGCTTGGGGCAGCAGCTGGGGTGGGGGGCTGGCATTTGGCGGCAAGGGCTGGGGTGGGGGATGGTGTTTGGGGGCTGGGGGAAGGCGGGTGCAGCCAGGAGCTGTGGTGGAGGCCTGGCATTTGGGGGGCAGTAGCTGGGGTGCATGAGGGGGGCCCAGAAATTTAGGAGGGTTCCAGGGCCCACCAAATTATACTTTAACCTCTGTAGCTGGAGCACTGAAGCTGTGTTCCTACAGTGCTTATGGTGTGGGCATGCTCTTACGCTGCGTATGGGAGGTGGGAGAAATTACCCTAGGAAGTCCCGCCCTTGCTTTCAATGATAACACTTCACAGAGCTGCGAAGGGCTCTGGAAGGCAAAATGGTAACTTGATAAGCCATCTCCTGCAATCTGGGCTGGAAGCAGCAAGAAAAAGATAGCAGAGGGACAGTTGGAAGGATGACCTGGGTGGGAATGTGCACTATTCAGATGGATCTCTACTTCTACTTCATGTTTCAAACTTTCTATTCTGCCAGCCTAGCTGTCTTCTGTCTCCATCTCCTCAGTACACTGCTTGGAGTCTGGTCCTCCATCTATCCCCTCAAGCTGGAGAATGAAAGATATAGGGGAACTGGAAATGTGGATTTCTGCTCATCTCTGATAATGACTCATGGCAGTTTATAACAAAAGCCTTAATGTGAGTTTGGGGATGATAACTACCTTCTGAAATCTGTGAAAAACAACAGATGAAACAGTGGTGCATTACTACACACAAGCTCCCTGAATTCCCAATTCACCCACTCTCTTTCCCATGGTTCTAAACTTTCTGAAATTTTCTATAGACACATTTTTATTTTAATCACACTGGCAATGTTTTGGCAAAAAATTCCATGAGCTTCATGGAATGCTTCATGGTTACCAAAAAATTCACAAGTTTGTCTCATTGTTGCTTCGAATTAGATTCTTACTCACAGCTGGACTAAGCCAACCTACATTGGCTCACTGAGTGAACATATCATTTTAGATTGCTGATTGATGTTTCAAGGATATTTTAGCAATCATCTTATAACTCTTCTCTCTGTCTTACACACACACACACACACACACACACACACGCACACACACACGCACACACACACGACTATCTAATCCAATTATCTTTAACGCATCATCTCTTTTAAAGGACAATACAACTTTTTTATTCATCCATAAATTCCTGGATTTAATGTTGACCACAGCAAACAGAATGTTCAAAATAAATGTCTTTTCAGGATTACCATCATCCTGACAGAGTGCAATTTGTGTTGTAAAAATGTACATTTCAGCCCATTAGCTGTCATAATTAAGTCTATACCTCAAATGGTGTCACTGAATGCAGTGCCTCAGTTACACGTTTAAACCTTTTGAAAAATGCTTTCACAGCTGCATCAGTAATTCTATTCTGCAAACTCTCAATCACTGCTGTCCTTTACTAAAAGAACATAGAAGAAAGAAGGAAAGAAATATCCTTGCTTTCAACCACCAAAAGGTATCACTGTACACAGATGCAAACCAGTGCTGAGATCTGCAGTCATGGCATCTGCTGATCTCCCCAAATAAGGACATTGTGCAGTATGCCTAGGTCAAATAGGCCATTATAAATGAAATAAAGGAAACTCCACTGTCACTATGTAGCTGTGCACAGCCATCACACATGCGCAGGAAGAAAGTGGACAGGCTATACAGAAGGAAAAGTCAGCGGACCCAGAAGAGGGAAGTAGGTGTGTCCAGGCTCCCTTCTGCTCACACCACACCCATCATTCATACAAGTCCAGTCAGGCTAATGTGTGTCTTCTGTCTTAAAGTGCAAACAGTAAGTAAAACACAGTGACTGGCCCTAAGTAGATGCAAGCTTGACTGAGAAACTTGGTGGCATCAAGCCACAAATAAGCCAAATTTTGGCTACTGTAAATGCACTGCAGAACATCCAGGATAAATCCTGTTCTTCCTCCCCTCCCTGCAAGTACTAGGCTTGTCAAGACTGGGAGAACGAGTGCTATTTTATAACATACTGACTCATTTCATAATAAGCACCATGCATTTTCTGAGTCTACCCATGCCCATAGGGAGCCCCAAGTGCAAAGGTAGCTGGTACAGTTCCACTGTACCAAGGAGAAGATCTGGGAAACCTGCAAAATAACATACCACTCTATGACCCTACAGCCCTGTAAGGGACTGCTTTTGCCTCATGCTGCAGGGAGGATGGGGAGATGTTCTGTCACTGGAACCAGTGGATTTGCAACTATGTAGGTTCATTCTCCTTGGGAAAGCAGTAGCATAGCACAGACAAAGGACCCCTTCTCCTCCAAATCATCCCAGTACAGAGCCTAAAAATTTGAGTAGCACTGTTGTGAATGGGATCTGGCTTTATATGAGCACTTATAATTCCCACTAGAGTGAATAGCATTGTTATCCAAGAAATGTAGGATTTATGTCCAGAAGCAGGGGCAATGGTAACTTTCCTAAAGGTTGTGCCTTTTGCTCATTACAGCTACTAACTGTTGAAACTCAGTTAACTTCACTGGGTCAAAGACTATGTGGGCAGGCACTACCATAATGCATTGTTCACAAGGTTGCCCCAAAATATGCAGCAATTTCTGTCCTCTTTATTGTGATTAAAGGAATATATTACCTGCTAAAGCCATTTTCAATTCTTTCAATATCTTCATCAGTGGTCTTAACAGACAGCCTGTGAATAGCAGGGTGGGAATGCTGTGTGTTGATTTTAGCCATTTTGCTTTACATATCAGCATCCAAATGACAGCTAGAACACAAAAATAACATATTGTAAAGACTACAGTAAAAATAGACATGTTCTAAATATTTTAAATGATTTATTAAAAAAGAAAAATCTATTAGTAGTTTGTAAAATGTCCAGTGATATTTATTAATGGAGTGTGACCATAATCTGGTATACTTAAACTAGACAGGATAAAACACTGGTGAATGTGAACTGAAAAATTCTCCATTGGCATTAAAAAAAAAAGATGATGATTTAATATACATTTTTAACCTCTAGCTTCTACAAATACTCACCAACAGACATATTTCATATAATAAAATTAAACTAAAAATCCCATTAAAAAACATTCAGGTTACAAAATCAAGAAAAAAGTTAGGTAACGCCTGAATTAAGGTAACCTGTGCAAGCTGAATTTGACTCTCTTGTGCATTATGACACAGTTTGTAATCACATGATGACATATTTTTTTCTACAGGACCCCTGCTTCATTCAGCGCACAGGGATGAACAGTGCTCTCTGAATGAGTAGCGAGTCAATACATCTTTTTATCTTCACAATTCAACATGTAGCTCTGTATGTTAATTCCTGTTCACAGTCCGAACCTACAACTGAATTGAAGTATTAATTTCCTCACAGGCCTTTCCATGGTGCTCTCACTGCAGTGTTTTAGGCCCTGAGCCATATTTAGGTACTTCATTCCAATTGAAAGCCAATAAGAGTTACATGCCTAAATACATTTGGGGATGCAGGCGCACACTTTGCTGATGGGTTTCATAGATATTTGCTAGATAGATAGCAAAAGAATGTTGAGATTCAGGACTCCTGGGTTCAGGTCCAGATTCTGGAAGGGAGTATACTATGCTGGTTACCAACTCTTCCAGCCTTCCCTCCTCCCCAACCTCTCTGCACACCTTACAGCTCCTAGTCCTCCTTCCCTACTCAGCCTTAGTCTGTTTCCTACTTCTGTTCTCTCAGCTCATGCCTCAGTCTCCTGTACCACTCTCACAGACAGACATGCATGCTTATACTATCCCACTTCTGGCACATGCCCCTGTCCCCAAAGCCCACCACAGTTCCCCTCTGTATAGTCCAGATCCTGGCTCCTGTTCCGCTCATTTCAGTGAGCTCCTGACCTTGTCTCCAGATCTGCCACCTCCATCGTTGTCCCATTCAGCATTTCTCTACATTCCACTTAGATTGCTTCCTCCTTTGCCACCACACTGTCTGAGAACTTGCAGCAACAAGAGCTTTGAGAGCACAGAAGGAATACTGTCCCTGCTCTCATTACCAGTGCCTCGAATCACAATTGCCTCTGGCAGTGAGGAGCAACTGCAGGGAATGGTTGCTCAGCTTCTACTACCTTCAGATGTAGCATCCTCAGTCGCTCTGCAGATACAGTGCATGCATTGATTGTTGGGTTGTAGTAGGAACTACGAGGAAATGGAGCCTGCTCAGCAGAGGTTAAAGGGGGAACGTACTGGAATGCCGTTCTGGGGCCCACAAATTTTAGGGGCCAGCGTTCCAGGGGCCCTAAAAGTAGAAAAATGGGGTGGAATGCAGCCCTGTAGCATTCTGGTGCATTCTCCCTTACTACCCCTGCTCGCTCCACTCCCAGCCAGCCTGGCAGCGCCACTCCCAGGCCCTGCACCTTCTGCCTGCCGCCACCTCACAGTTGCTGCTCCTGGCCATGCTGCTGCTGCTCCTTGCCCTGTCACTCAGGGAGAGCACGAAGGGGAAGCACAAGGTGCTGCACCAGGAGGAGGTGGGGGTGGATGTGGTGAGCCAGAGACCGGGGGTGGGGATGGAGGGGTCTGCAGAACCACGAGTCGCTGGAACAAGGAGTAGGGATGGAGAGGGGCACGTGGGAAGGCCTGGAGTGGGGTCTGGTAGGGGGCTGGGGCGGGCTGGAGTGGGGACTTCGGGGCAGGGAGCTTAGGGAATGGGGATGGGGACTGAGAAGGACATGGGGAAAGAGGGGTCTGAGGTGGGCACTAGTGGACAAGGTTAGGGTGATGTTGTGTATTTGAGGCTGTGCTTCATTTGTGAGGAAAGAGCCGGTGGGGCTAAAAAATGCCTGCCTAGGCTGGGCCCCATACGTGCATGAAGTGGGCCCGGACAATACGGGAAGGGGCCCAGAGATTAGGAGGTTCCAGGGCCAGGTAAATTATACTTTAACCACTGCTGCTCAGTGCAGACAGGATCTTTGGGAAATTTAGCTGTCAAATTCTAACATCTCTACTAAGCACATGTAACTGAGGTTTTTTGGAGGTCTATAATTTGGCCAAATTATAACAGGAATAGCAAAAGGCATATCCTTGACACAACTGCCCCAATGCCCAATTTCAAGCCCTTGATCCAAAGCATGGTGGCTCTAGGACTTTTAAAATAAACTTGTAATGTTTTTTTAACATGGGCAAAACATTGCACTCTAACAGTTCTCAGAAACAGCTCAACCAATTCAGCAGGAACTTCCCCTCAAAAAAAAAAAAAAAAATCAGCCTTAAGCAGACATTCAGCATGCTCAAACAGTCTGGGAAAAGTTAAAAGCAACAGAAAACACAGTCTTACAATGGAATATATTAGGCACCTTTAACTACCAGCAGCACTATCTGAGTTGCCTATAATCAAGGAATATATGATGATGTGGTATAAAGTTTTTATTGGCATGACTTGAGAATTGATGCATTGCTCATAAGTGGCAAAGTGAACAAATACCAATAGGATCTTTATATGACATGCTCCATAATATATTATATATGTGCCACAGAGTTGACAGTATTGTTATTTTACACATTTTGAAGAGTTTGAAAAATCATGATTTATGTATCCCTCCTATTATAAGCCAGTAACCATTAGAGGAAGTCATACACAACTTCAAACGTGATCCAACATATCTCTAAACGTAAAATTGCCACATATTTAAATTTTGATTTTACTGGTTCTTACAAGTCTAGAAATGGCTCCTGTGCATCCTCCTGAAAATTTGACAATCTTCCCCACCACAGATGTAAACGTCCCATTTCCAGCTCTATTGGGTCAAAAAAATAACTAAACTGAAACGTGTAACTGATCCAAGTCTGAATCTTGTACATCTTGGAACATTTGACCCATGCAATATTTGCAGGGGAAAAAAATCTCTGGCTGATTGCTTTAAAAACAGAAATAATGTGGGAGCTATTCAGAGATCTGAAATTTAGATGTCTCAGTAAAAGAGACAAATTCATTCATAGAGTACAGATGAAATAGATTCATGTCAGTATACATATATATATACCAATGCATCTCTTATCTGTTCACAAACCATTTGCCAACCTGATTTCTGTAAAACTCTCAATTATTCTTAAAGAATGACCAAACATTTTGTCCAAAACATTCAGACAATCAGTTGTTTGGTAATGTTGACCTCACCTGTTCACCTTATGTTATTTCTGGTATGCAACTGGTCACCTATTTCAGATTGTATTGCTTCTGTTTCCCAAAACATTTTGAACAAATCACTAATGAACAGCAAATAAATTAAGAACAACAAATAATGCATTCTCAGTTTGAATTTTCAGAAGAGGTTGTGATAAAATTATTGAACCTTCAGGATTCAAATAGTTTAATAAATTAACCAGCAAACTGAAAACTCACAACCCACCCTCACCCACCAAAATATGTCTCAGTAAACAACTCACCATCATGAAAATATTCATAAATCACTTTTTCCATTTGACCATTTCTAACATATAGCTACTTGCACAGAATCATGGCTAGATATATGAAGACACAGTTGTGATAATTTTTTTTGTTACATTATTTAATTTGTCTCAATTGCAAGAGTTCTGGGAACAGTGATTACTCAATATGTTAATTTATGGTTAATTTCAAGATGGGAAAAATGTCACCCTCCTTAGGAACACTCTTGTTGTCCTCAGTGACTGCTTCACAGTTCAGTTTATTAAGATCTGCAGATCTATGCTGTAATTTATTTCTGCCAAACTGCAATTGTTTTCAGCTGTGGCATAATGACCCCAAGGCAGGCTACAAGGATGAGGCCAGGGTTTCAGTCAAAATCTCTCTATTTAGAATCAAAAACATATATGTGTGTTGGCAAACTGTTGGACAAAGAGGGAGAATAGAGGAGAGAAGTAAAAAACTTGCTTCATTCTGCTGATGATCTGTTCCTGCAGCCTCTCTAGTATCTGTTATTCATTCCCATCTGCTTGCACCATACCAGGCTCCAGAAAAGGGATCTTTTGATGACAGTGTGATCAGCTGCCTGGATTCAGCTGTTGTCTATGGCCCTGTGATCTCAGGGCTAAGCCACTTTCTTTAAGTAGCTTTTACGCAAAAGCCGAGCACACTGCATGGGAGTGAAGTAAGCTAAACTGACACCCTTTCAATCCAGTACTACTTAATATCCTCCAGCATCCATAAACCATTTTTTAATTTTGCTCTGGCTAATTTATTTTTAACATCCAAGGGGAAAAAAGAATGGCTCATAGGATTAGTAATCAACTGAGTTGCATAGCTTTTTATTTCTAAGGATGTGTTCAGTAGAAAATTGGTTGGTTAGGATACAGTCTTGAAGAGTGATGACAACTAACATGGCCCTGACAACGACTTTGCAGTTTATAGTTACCACTTCTCAGTTGGCATGATGACAAATATGACTTGCTCATCTGCACTGGCTGCACAGTCATGCTTACAATAATTTAAGATTCAATATGTCAACAGCCCAAGAGGGTATACAGCCAAGAGGGCTGATGGAGCACAAATATGAAAATACCAACAATAATAAGCAATGTCTCATTAAAAGTCACCCAAAGACTGGAACGTAAAGTGTTACAAAATTTAAACAGCTCTGTGACTGAGGACCTGTAAGTTCTGCATTTGTATCAGGCAAACTGGTTGAAAGAACAACTAAAAACAGAACAACAAACACTTGAAATTAGTCTGCTTTTTTGCAAAAGAAAACTATTGCTTATTAATCTCTTAGAATTCTTTGAACTTGTCAATAAAGTAACAGAAAAAGGCAAACCGTTGATATAATTTATTTTGAACTTCAAGAAGACCTTGTTCCACAGAAGAGACTACTAAAGAGGCTAAGTAAATATGGGATCAGAAGCAAAGCATTGTTATGGATCAACAACTGACTAAGAGACAAAAGGCAAAGATTAGGATTTGCTGGTCAGTTTTCATCATCAGAGTGCCTCTACTTCTTCAGGGCCAGATTATTACAGGGGTTTTAAGGACTGCAGTCCCAAGCTCTAGGCTAAAGGGGGGCTCTGCTACCCCACAATAAGCCACCCCTGCCTGGCCTGAGCAGTGTGCTGCTGCTGCCCAACATCAACGTGGCCTCTCCACCCTGAGGCTGGGGTTTTGTGGGGTTTTTAAATTGTCTGACCAGGCAGCCCAAGGGTGGGGAGGAGTGCCACAGTCCAGGGCCTCTGTTTCCCCCTGCTGGACCTCGTCACTTACAATGTCAGCTGGGCTGTGGGCCCCAGACTGCTCTTCAGGCCATGGCCTGGGCCGTCCTTCCCCCAAGCTGGGTGCCACTACAGTGTGGGGCTTATAGGAGTGGGCAGCCCCAGGTGCTTGACCCAGTCCTACATGTCTTGTGCTAGGCCCCATGTTGTTTAATATACTTATTAATGGTCTACAAACAGTGGCAAGTAGCAAGGAAGCAAAATCTGCCAAAGACACAAACAGAACTGTGAGAAACTTCAGGGAAACCTAAGTGCACTAAGTAAATGGACAACACTACAATAAGTGAAATTCAATGTTGCTAAATGCCAATAACGGGAAAAACTATTCATACGCCCTAAAGAGTTCTCAATTAACTGTTTCAGCTCAGGAAAGAAGTCTGTGCATCACTGTAAACAGCTCAGTGAAGACGTCTCCTCAATGCATAGTTGTGGTCAAAAAACAACCTAACAAGATGTTAGGATTCTCAAGGAACGGGGAGCTAAATATCACAAATAATATTATAAAAACTTTATATAAATCAGTTATGCAAACTCTTCTGGAAAAATGTGTGCTGTTTTGGTCACCACATCTCTAAAAGAATACTGCAGAAATAGACAGGGATTTAGAGAAGATACAAGAATGATCAAGGACATGAAAAAATACGAAGAGAGACTGAAAAGAAGGAGAGTACTCACTTTAGCAAGAAGGTAAGAGGGGACATGATACAGCAAATACATATAGTTATGCTTATGTTTTAGAAAATGAAAGACAACTTCCTGACATGCAGTCCTTACTTTCATAAATAATTCCTACTCCCATGAATATATTAATTTAAATTAATGGAGCTACTCACATGGACACAGCAAAATAAGATTAGGCCCTTGGTAATGACTGAATCTATTGTATTGTCTCTTTATAAATCCATGGTACTTACACACACACACACACACACACACACACACACACACAGTAAAGAAAATGTCAACTAAATGCTTAGGGGTATTGAAAAGCTTCCATGCGAGGAGAGATTAAAAAGACTGGGACTTTTGGCTTGGAAAAGAGTTGATGGGGGGATATGACAGGGGTCTATAAAAATCACAGTTGGTGTTGAGAAAGTAAATAAGGAAGTCTTATTTACTCCTCATAACACAGAAAATAGGGGTTACCAAATGAAATTAATAGTCAGCAGGTTTAAAAACAAACAAAAGGAAGTAATTTGTCACATAAAGCTTAGTCTACCTGTGGAACTCTTTGCCAGAGGGTGTTGTGAAGGCCAAGACTATAACAGGGTTCAAAAAAAAGAACTAAATAAGTTCATGGAAGATAGGGCCATCAATGGCTTTTAGCCAGGACAGACAGGGATTGCTGTTTGCCAGAGGCAGGGAATGGCTGAAACGATAGATCACTTGATGATTAGATGTTTGATTTGTTCCCCCTGAAGCACCTGGCATGAGACACTTTTGGAAAAGACAATAGTGGGCTAGACAGACCATTTTTCTGACCCGGTATGGTCATATTTATGTTCAAGAAATTTTTTTTTCCTCTGAAACATGTAAGGTTCATGTGTTTAATAATAAAATGCAACATTCTTATGTGACACTTAGGAGACTGCTTTCCATATTTCATTTTCTCTCTTAAGATATGGTCAGTATTTTAGAGTTCTAAAATTTTTTAAAGAATTGAAAATTTAAACTTAATTTATTCTCAGCTGTATAGAGTGACAGTCCCGTGCAGGGAAGGAGAATAGAATGTAACTCTCCTATAAACTAATTAGTGATGAACCAACCCATGCTCTTTCCCTGTCCTAAGATGAAACACATTCCAATCTTCCCCTATCTCCTTCACCTAAAGACAAAAAAATAAAAGCTTGAGACCAAATCCTGCTTCCACTGAAGCCACTGGAAGTTTTGCCACTGTTTTCAATATCAAAGTGTTAGGACCTTACCATTATCTATCCCCATAGGCTGACTGTCCATGCCCTTGCACCCTCTGAAGGCATTGACAGCTGGGAAAAGTGAGTGCTCTATAAATGACTTCCAGATCCATTTTACACCCGCTTTGCTGAGATGTAAATGAATATACAAGGTACAAATCAGCAATGAATCAGACCCGCAATATTCTCATTCTTTATAACGTAAACAGTTGTGAACCTATATAGGGGCAAATTCTAGTCCTACTGAAATCAATGGGGAACTCCAACTGACTTGAATGGGATCAGATTTTGGCCTGTATCTATCTTAGATCTTTGTAAACACTAGCATCCAAATATTTTAAGCACAGTGTGCAGATTTAGTCACTGAAATATCCTGTCTCCTCAGGCCCTTTCCACTTTGAATATTTAGAGCTAGAAAAGTAGTCCTGGGTCATCAAACTTTGCTCAACTATGATAAATCCATATAGACACTTAGAACAGGTATTTAGCCAGTACGCAGCTAAAGTGCTTAAATGCATATTTAGTCCCTTAAATCACACTGCCTAACTTTAAGCACTCAAATTTAAAAATTGGGGCCCTTAACATATTGCTAATTTTCAGAATTCTGGGATTTGTCGTTAAGCACACTATGTCAAGGACGCATGCTTGGAAAACATGCTTGGGCACAAGACATCAATACTTTTCATTAGAAGCAAAGCATTTCCCAATGTCAAACAACAAAATGAAATCTTCTAGCTGAAACAACTCTGCTCTGCAGGTTTTCCGTTTTCAAGCATTTGACAAAGTGGGATTTCTCCCACAAAGGCTCATGCAATAAATACATTTGTTAGTCTTTAAAAGTGCCATAGGACCCCTTGTTTGTTTAACTCTGCTCTTATAAGTGTGACACCTTTAACAACGTAAGTAGTATTTTTACTCTGTTTTGGAAACTAATTTAACATTTATGTCTTTCAAAGTCAGCCCCGGTAACCTGAAAAGACTGAATAATAATTGCACATCTTAGAACATTTCTTTTGTATACATTAATTGTTAAGATAGAAACTCAGGCTAAATGGGAAATTTCTATCATCCTGACAAAAGTACAATGTATTATATATTTAAGATAGCACTATTTATTTCATATGCAAATAATTCAATACTTTTTAATCCATCTCGCCTTCAGTTTTGAATAGCAACTGATATCTTGTTTGACATAAATGAACATAATAAAAGGTACATTTTATGTAGGACTGAATCAAGTGTTTCACAACAAATATAGATTCAGATGAGAGTTGACAATTGCAGATTCAGATAAGTATCTGTTCATTTGGGAGAAAAGGTTTTACTCTTCCATCTGTATAAATGTAACCACTAAAGACTTGGGCCTCATTCACAGCTCTTTTACAGGATCATCTTTTTGTTTTCTGTCATAATACCTAGCAAAATGTAGCCCTGGTTCCTGAGGGGGATTCCTAAGCACTAAAGCCATACAAATAAATAATATTAGTTTTACAAAAGTGCATTGCTATTGAAATCCAGAGACTAAAGTAATGCTGAATCAGGTCAGTACAGTTTTGATATGTCTCAACTTCAGAAATAGCCAAAATTCAGACAAGACAAAAAAAAAGAAAAAACCCTGCTAAATAACAAAAATTAACATTCCACAGAATTTCATATTAAATAAAAATCTGCCTCCTTACTCACTACTAAGCTTGATACTCATTTACACTAATGCCACCTTCCACTGTGCGGGCAGTGCAAACTTACACCAGAATCAGAAAAAAATATATCCATGCTGAGACCCTTCTACAGTCCTAGAGTGGAACAAGGTATAGGTGAGGATCAGACACTCTCTATTTAAACAATGTTCCTCATTTTATTGCAAAGAACACATGGTCATATAAATTATTATGTTGTTTTGACTGAAATCTAGAAGTAATAAATAGTTTTAATTGAAAATAGGTTTTTAGCATTTAAGCAGAAACTGTAGATGCTAATCACGTTCTCTGCTTCAGTGGATTTAATATGGCGAAACTCTGTTGACCAGATTTACACCAGAAAAAATTAGATCAGAATTTGGCTCATAGTTTCACCACTAAAGTCCAATACTTTGGCTGTTTCAGGTAGAATGCCTACCTACTCAAAGTGACAGTGATATCGTTTGTGGGGGGAAAAAAATTTATTACTGTATTTTGAAACGACTGAAAGTTGAGCATGCTGCACATGTTCTTACATTACTATGGCTGAAAAAAGGTAGGAATAATATGGTTTACATTTACCCAATGAATATTTAAAATGGTCTCCTTTTGTAACTGCGAGAAATACTGTACCCCGGGGAGGGCTTGTTTTGGACTGTGTATATCTAAAAATTTAATAACAAAAACCCATAATAGCATTATAGTTTCCATACATCCATCAGACATCAACAGGAGTTTTACTGGAGGAATGAGTATAGAAGATCAAACTCTTTACAGAAGAATTTAATATTCCAAAAGCTGTTGTATTTAGATGAGCAGAGCTGTGTGCAGAAAAAACGCACAATTCAAATTCAGCTTTCAAGGTGGAGTATTTATCACTGTCATAAAAGAAGGCAGTTTTACCAGCTACACAGATGCAAAGCCTACTAATTTCAACCCCTTCTAAACCTTATGATAAATAATAAATTACATGACAAAACAAGATTTTTTTTTTTTTATAAAATTTGACTTATCATCCTAGTAGCAGTTACGCGGTGCACAGCTTTACCTACATAATTTACACAAGACTGGAGCCAATCCTTAAACAACATGTCTCTCAACTACCTCTCTGCTAAGTCTTTTATACCTTGGCATTTGACCTCCATGTAATTATCCTTGTTACAACATCACTTCATAATAGCTGGATTGGAATGGTTAACTAACCAAAAATAAAACTGAAGGCCTGATTT
The DNA here is from genome assembly GCA_007922195.1 of Podocnemis expansa. NCBI lineage: Eukaryota > Metazoa > Chordata > Testudines > Podocnemididae > Podocnemis > Podocnemis expansa. Next base: position 10,690,976 of record ML681989.1, on the reverse strand, counting down.
CCCTGGCCTTGTTGGGCAGATTCAAGTAAACATGTCCATTCCCCCCAGGCCTCAAGATCAGGATTCAGAAAGTGACCTGACTTAAATGCCTATGCCATGCCACTCACAAGGGGGAGAGATAAGGAAGTTTGGTCCCTTACAACAGTGGTTCCCAACATTTTCTCTGCTGTGGCACACCTTGCTACCTTTAATTAATTTGAGGCACACCACTATAGAGTTTCCAAATAAACTCATGAATATTCATGAGACAATGAGACAATCCAGAGCCCTTTGAGTAGTTTTTCAAAAATTTTGTGGCATGCATGCTCAGACCTGACAGCACACCTGTGTGCCATGGCACACTGGTTGGGAAACATTGCCTTACAGGAAGGATGGATAATGGTCCTGAGTTCCCACACTCTTACAGTAGGTTTATAACAGTATAACATGTCCACTGAATAATGGATTTACGCTGGCATAAAACCAGTGTAATGGAGTACTTAATCAACCAAGCCTGATAGGTCCAAAACTGGCATATAAGGGGCATAAATGGATGGAAATTCCCTGTTAAATCAGAGTAGCAGGGAACCTGCTCTATGTCCAAGTCTACCATGACCATATAGGCCAGGCGTGGCCAAACTGCAGCTTGTGAGCCGCATGCAACTCTTGAAAGAAAAAACAGTCCAGCTCACCGAAGAGCGTGGCAGGGAAGTGTGGCATGATCAGAGTGGGGGAGGAGAAGTGTGGCATGGTCAGAGACGTGGGGAAAGCACGGCATGGTCAAGGATGGCAGGGAAGCGGTAGCATGGTCAGAGATGCGAGGAAAGCATAGCATGGTCAGGGACAGCAGGGAACCTCAGCATGGTTGGAAACAGTAGAAGTGCAGCATGATCAGAGATGTGGGGAAAGTACAGCATGGTCAGAGATGTGACATGGCCATAAACGTGGGGAAAGCGCTTCATGGTTGGAGATGGCGGGGAAGCGGCAGCATGGTCAGATGTGGGGAAAGCGCAGCATGGTCAGGGAGGTCAGGGAAGCAGCGGATTGGTCAGAAACGGCAGGGAAGCGTGGCATGGTCAGAGACGGGAAGACACTTGGCATGGCCAGGGACAGCAGAGAAGCAGCAGCATGGTAAGAGACAGCAGAGAAGCGGTAGCATGGTCAGACGGAGGGGAGAAGTGTGGCATGGTCGGAGATGGCAGGGAAGCTTGGTATGGTTGGAGATGGCAAAGAAGTGTCAGCATGGTCAGAGACGGGGCGAGAAGCATGGCATGGTCGGGAAAGCCGTGGCATGTTTAGATTTTCTCATACGCCCTAATACAGTTTACTCATTGTTAAAATAAAATCATGTTTTACAAGTATGACATGGAATAATAAGAAACGAAAATACAAAGGAGAAAAGTTTAAAACTGAATGTAGATTACTTTCCATTTTTGGCATAACTTACTGCTGTGAAGCATTGTATTCCACAATGAAATTTGTTCAGTCAAAACATTGTGTAATACTTAGAGCTCAGCACCTGAGAGAGCTTTTACATACTGCATTGACCAAGTTATATGGTATTTTCTTGCCACTAGCCTGCAGTGTTCTACATCCAGCGACAGCTAAGTTTTTACTGTATAGGCCTAGTTTTCATGGTAACCTTAAGTAATTATTAGAATCTGACATTAGTAGGATCCATATTAGCCCTGTTTTTACTATAAAATTAAAGCATGCAATGAATCTTAAACTTAGTAATTGTGGACTGGGAAAAAGTATATAGTGATATGCTTCAGTGCAGCTCTCAAAGGTTTAATAATCGACTTGTGCGGCTCTTGTGTTCCACAGGTTTGGTCAACCCCAATTTATGCGAACTAGGCAGTCACCTAGGGCGCCGGTCTTTAAGGGTCACCAGATTACATGGAAGTGATTTTTTCCTCTGTTTAAAAAAAAAAAAATAAGTGATCAATTTTATCCATATTGAATGTGGGAGGGAGGGGCTCCAAAACCATAGTTTGCCTAGGGCACCAAAAAGCCTTGGGCCAGCCCTGTCCAAGTCATGGTTGTGGAAACTAATGTCTCTATGAATAAATGGAAATTTTGATTTCATTACACTTTGCAGAGGTGTAATGATCACACAAGGTACAAGACAGAGTGGACAAAGTCTGTGTTTCCCCCCAGGGTCAGAAGTTATTACTCCACAGAATTATCAGTCAGCACAAAACAGCTGCTATTCCACAGCTCTGAAGCGTGTGCTGAGCAATAAGGAGCACACAAGCTGATATGTGTTCCAACTATCTGGGAGCTACATGCAGCCTCAGAGTTGGCAGCTTTGTCTGAACTAGTCATGGGTCTTACTTTTAACAAAATTTACACTGGTTTCAGCAAGTAACATTTGTAGTTTGCCTCTTGATATATTCCAACTTTTTAAAGAGTTTTATCTGCAAAGGAACTGTAAAAGTGGCCCCTCAGCGCAGCAATATGGGAGGCTGAACCTTTTCCAACAAGCACCATGATTCTGGAATTCTCTCTCCCAGATTCAAGATTTTTTATTTTGTTTTGTTTTTAATTTTCACTTAATTTTGATTTGTTGTTATGGCTTTTACTCTTATTTTAATGCAGGCATGATGAGAATTTCTTTGTGGTTTTGCTCATCTTTGCTTTTGGTGCAATATTACAGGCCGCTGCTTTGTTTTTCATAATCAGTTTTTGTTTTAAATTTTCATAGCATATAGGCCTGAGGTGGCCAAGCTTACTGACTCTCCAAGCCACAAACAGCAATCTCCAGAAGTTCAAGAGCTAGGTCTCACCTGCTAAGCTTCAGGGCTTAAGCCTTGTGACAGTGTGGCAGGGCTTGGGGCTTCTGCCCCACAAGGTGCACCAGCTGCAGCTCAGAGCTTCTGCCCCCCAGCGTGTGCCTGTCAGGGCTTCAACCCCATTCCCACTAAAGCCCCAGGTCCCAGCAGGCTCTGCTCACAGGGCAGAAACCAGGAGTCCTCCACCCCTACAAGGCAAATGCTCTAAGTCCTAGCAGGTGCCTCCTGTGGGACAGAAACCCCAAAACTCCCCTCCCAATGGGGCAGAAGTCCCTAGCCCCACTATGAATTGTGGGGCTGAAGCCTCAAACCCTGGCAGGTACACTCCCGTGGTGCTGAAGCTCCAAGACCCACTCCCTGCTGGACAAAAGCCTCTAATCCATCACAGGGCAAAAGCCCGTACGTCCCCATGCCAGACTGGCAAGTGAAGAATGGGGAGGATGGGGATTCCACAAGCTGCACATTAACTACAAAAGAACCGCAAATGCCTCACAAGCTACCGTTTGGCTACCCCTGCTCCATGCCATTTGGGCAATGGGGTTCAAGAAATGTAAAATACTATAATATTCAGCATACTATTATAGTATTCAAAACGTTCAGCTCCCAGGAGTGGAATTAGAATGAAGGTGAGGAACTAGAAAAGAATGAAAGTATCTTGTATTGTGTTGCATAGAAAAACACAGTGAAAACCATGAAGCTATCTATGCCCATGTGGAGTTCCATTAAAGTCACTGGGAATCTCCCTACAGGATCAGGACTGTAACTATAAGAATAAAAAATACATAAAATAATGAGAAATATGGTATTCCCGATCAATTCTCAGACTCTATTTAATCCTACATTGTTAGCTACTGAATTGGTATTATATCTGCTTGATTCTTTGGTTTATTTCCAAAGGGATAGCCGTGTTAGTCTAGTCCAGCAAAAAAGAAAAAAAAAAGAAAAAAAGAAAAAGAAAAAACCAAGGAGTTGCTACATGAGTCCTTGGTTTTTTTGATTCTTTGGTAACAAATTAAAAGAAAATACCCCTTTAAAAATTGAGGGAATGTTAGCATTCATGAAAAATTAGACTGATTGCCCATGCTAGCAGAAAGAATAACAAACATGAGCTGGCTGTTTATTTTCACAAGGAGCTTTGACAATTTGCTTTAATCATGACATGCAATGTTTTTCCTATGTAGGGGGTCCCTGCCTTCAAAAACATTGATTTTTGCAGTATTGATGAACTCATAAAATATGGAAAAAGACTAAAACATCCATTGCAACTGTGACTGTCATAAATTGTATTTTAACCTCCCCAATACTTTGTCCCAGCATCAAAAGCTTGTGCCTAACTTTATGTATTTGAAGTCCCATTGCGCCAGTCTCAAAAGTGAGATTGCCAAAAGCAGCTAGGCGCCTATCTCCCAACCTCACTAGACATCTATCTGCATCTTTTGGCACCTAAATACCTTTGCAAATCTGACCTTTTAACTTCAAGCAACTTTAAGCTTTGAAGTCAATGGAATGTGGAAGGTCCTGGGTTCAATTCCCAGGGGGTTGGACTTGATGATCTCATGAGGTCCCTTCCAGCCCTATGATTGATTGAACATTGATTGAACATTTATACGTTCAAGCACATTCATAAGTGCCTTGCTGAACTCGGCCTTGTAAAAAGACCTACAGCCTGCAAGTTGTCATAGGACTTTAGTTTTCTTTCTGTAAAATTCCTAAAAATCTACTGAATAAAGCCCAGCAAAATAAAAAGAGCAATAAACAGGCTGCAGCACTTAGGCCTCTGATGCTTTCCTTTTGAATTAAGAAGGTAATAGTAGATAGTTAAAATTACAGTTTTAAACTATTTCTCTGAGGGTTTTTCTTTAATACATGTTTTATTTAAACTCTTGTGAATGTTAACCAAGTTATATGGTATTTTCTTTCTGGAGTCGTTATCTCATTAAGATGCAAAGAACCTATATATGCATCTCTCCTTAATCATGGCAACAAAACAAAACCCATTATATATAATCTTCTCAACAGTGCTTGAATGAGACATACATACTTGTGTATATGAACATTTGTATCAATCTTCAAATATCATTTTAATGTAAAGAAGAGTTACTGGAATGAACTTGGAAGGACTGTTCTTGACATTAGCTTTGTTGGATTTTTGCTAACTTTTAGCTAGAGCTGAATGATTGGTTCTTAGCAAATTATTAATTAGACAAGTCGAATGGGTATTTTTTTTCCTATTCCTGAACTGCCACTGAGCAAATTTCAATTATTTAAGATTTATTCACCATTTGACATTTTTCTAGATAATGTCTATGTATAATTATTGAATGGTAGATTTTTTGGGAGCAGTCAGTTATAAATATTCAACATAACATTGTACATTCAATTCAAAACTGTGTTTAGTTTTGACTGGATACCCAGATCGCATAGGATTGCTTTTGTTCCCTGACTGGCTTAGCATAACACTCAAAGGCAGATCTCTCGTGTTTACTTGTTCACAATTAACTTTTTGCAAATCTTCTCTAACATTTGCCTAAAAACTGCTGAAGGAAAATACAGCAGTTCATTTATGTCTTGCTTTGCACATGGTAGCAAACTGTTCATTGGGGAGGATTTTAAAAGACAGTGAAAAGGGGTAATATCAGAGAACTCTACAAGACAATGTGTAGACCTGAAAAGACAGAGCCCAGATCCAAATTGGATGATGAAATAAATACATGGTCAGAGGTAGTAGAGGCAAAGCTAAAAGAAGCTGGGTACAGAGGAGGCTGTTCCAGACATGGCAACTATGGTTTGGTGTTTAGTTTTTCAAAAACAACAAGGAGTTGTGTGGCACTTTAAGATTAACATATTTATTTTTTGCATGAGCTTTCATGGGAGAAGATCCCACTTCCTCAGATGCTTCGAAGATGGGTGAACTTACAGAAAGGAATGAAACTAAATGCAAGGGGGTGTAAAACATAGGATCAGGTCATGAGTTTCCTTTCACAAACTGGATACTGCTTGTTTACCTGATTGGTCACTGTGACAATCCCACTACTACATGAACCATTCATGTTCCTCATCAGCTTGTGAAGAGAGACAGGAGATAAATAAAAGGTAAATTTACTCTCTGTCCTCAATGAAGGTGACCCAAAACCCATCAAGGAATGGAAATGAAGAAAGAAGTCTAAATCATCTTTGAGTTGTTTCAACGACTATAATATTCAAAATCATCATTACTCAACTGTAGCTATGAAAACTCCAGATCTACAGATACAATGCCCCTACCACTAATTTTTAGTATAATCTCTCTGAGTATGCCCAAGAAAGAATAAAAACAATTTTTAGCTACTACAAAATATTGACATGTATGTTCAGTATTTTTATTTCTTTAGAGTTTACAAAAGTTATGTTAACATGAACTGGTCCCAAGTTTCCTTTTGCATTTGCCTTTGAAAAATTAGTGCATTGTATGCTAAATAAATGCACTGAGTGTAATAATCATAAAATGGTCCATATTACCAGATGCACCATAACCTTCTCTACCTGAAGGAAGTCATGAGAAAATGTCTCATCACTGGTAACACATCAGTTAACACACATTTTGTTTTCATACAACACTGAGAACCCTTGTGCAGAGGGATGACTGGATGTCATAAGCACCAGGCTGATTAGAACTGTTGTAAGCATGGGTTGATAAGGCAGTCCTTAAAACACTCACAATTGCCAGCAACTCGTCTAGAAGACTAGAAGGCTCCTAACATTGCTAATGCTGGCACAGTTGATTTGGAATTGGCAGTAATTAAGATATTTGAGAGCCACAATTTACTGAGTAGTGAGTGTGTCCATGCAATATTTGGGCCAGTCATAGATGTCATGTCCTGTTAATTCAGATAATGTAGTGAATAATTCAAATTCAGTTGTGCATCCTTAAAAGAGAAATGTATAGGGGTATGTCATTGGGGTCTGACTGTCTGCTGATAGGGGGAGGTAGAACAGGCTGTTTTACTATTATGTTCGGTTTCAAGGTGTTCCTACACCCACTAAAGTCCCATAAAGCTTTCAAAACTTCTCCCACAGTTTGCTTAGAGAGACAGAATACTCATTTTGCAGGTCAAGGGCCTGAGTTTTGAGTCAGTTTCATTAGGTCTCCTTTAATTTTTTTTTTTAAGATATTGCTGAGTGTATTGAAAACCAGCATTGCATGGCAATAAATCTGAACTTCCTGGGAAAAAATAAGCAGTTTCATTAAAAAAAGGACAAAAACCAGAGCTCTATCATGTGAGATACTCAATGTATGGAAGTCACAGCTTCACAGGCCCTATACTGCCCCTTCAGTGTAATAGGGCTACTTGCAGAAAAAAAGGTACTAAACATGAGGAAGGGATAGGGAGACCAGAATCCAACCCAGTGGGAGCTGCAGGTCTTTTGCACCCCCTGCCATGTGAATCATGCATCCTGGACCTGGTTCCCTTGAGAGCAGTTTTGTCTAGCACTTAATAGGTATTCAGAGACTAGAAAGCTGAAGCACCTGGAAACCACCTGGATCATGTCTAATTCGTATATACACGTGCACGCAATTATTCAAAGTTTAAAAATTTTATTTTACATGTAACCTAGAAGTCCCATGGAAAGTTTGGAGTCCAGAGCCAAGAGCAAGGTGCTGCAAAAACCCATGTAGACTATGCAAACTGTGGAGAGGAGAGAGGAAGGTGTGGATGGGGTAGCCACTGGGGCAGAGTGAGTGGATCTGAGCAAAACCTGAAGAAAAACCCTGCACAGCAGTCCTAGGGTTTGGCATATTAAGATTACAGAGAAAGCTCAGGAGTAAACCTAGCTAAAAGAACAAGGAGATCTGGTGTTTTGCTATCTTGTTAAGTTCTTTCCAAGGATCAAACTGTCAAGCAATTGGCTTGTGCATGAGTATATACCATGCATGGCCAAACTGTGGCTGGGGAGCCACATGTGGCTCTTGAATGAGAAAATGTGGCTCACGAAAGAACGTCAGCAAATCAATTTAGTAGGTAAAAGTATGCGACTATATGCCTCAGTGCGGGTCTTGAAGGTTTAATAATCAACTTGTGTGGCTCTTGAGTTCCGTAAGTTTGGCCACCCCTGGTGTACACGTTCGTGGCCTCCCAGAGGGAAGGGTGAACCAGACCCTCCTGTTAGCATCTCACCATGAAGGCCAAGCAGGAGGAACCCCCGACCCCAGCACCAACCCTGTCTGGATTTCCCCAGACGGCCATGGCCCAGGGGCAGTGGTCAGCAATTGTGCAGTGGTCCCACTCTTGCAACTTAGTAAAGCCAGGGGCATCTTGTATGTATACACACACACACACACACACACACACACACACACACAGCTCTCTCCCTGTCTCTCTCATCATCATCCCCCCCACACACACACAACTTCCACACGCGCAGACACACAAAACTGTTGCTCACTACACACACTAGCACAAACACAGAGCTCTCCCACAGAGACACTGACCTTTCATCCTCAGCTTTCACACACACAAACAGCTCACACTCAGTTGTGTGTCAGGTATTAGTGTGTGTGAGAGAGGTCTCTGAATGTAGAGCTAACAAACGTCGAGAACTCTCACACACAAACCAATAGCTCACATAGCTCTGACACATACACACTAATAGATCACCCAGAGCTCACACACACAAAAACTGTTCACACTCAGCTCTCTGCATCCGGAGGGCTCTCTCTCTCTCTCTCTCTCTCTCTCTCTCTCTCTCTCACACACACACACACACACACACACACACACACACACACACACACACTAATAGCTCACACATGAAGAGAGCTCTTACACACACCAACAGCTCACACTCAGCTCTTGCATGTGCAGAAAGCTCTCTCACACATACTAACAGCTCACACTCATCTCTCACACAAATATAGTGCTCTCACACTCAGCTCCCACATGCAGATACACACAGCACTTGCTCTCACAGACACACACACACAGCTGTCTTACACACACAGCACACTCACACTTGCCTCACACACATGCAGAGAGCACTCACACACACACACAACCAGCTCACACTCAGCTCTCACACACATACAGACACAGTTGTCACATGCACACTCACCACACAGTGCTCTCTCACACACACAAATACACACAGCTCTCACACACACAGCACTTGCTCTCTCACAGACACTCACACAGCTGTCTCACACACACCAATATACACAGCACACTCACACTCACCTTACACACACACACCTCACACACACATGCAGAGCTCTCACACACACAAGCAGCTGACACTCAGCTCT
>ML681989.1:10635243-10681912 GCA_007922195.1 Podocnemis expansa | reverse complement strand
CAGTACAGCCCATGCTGTCACCTCTTACACAAATACACACAGCTCTCTCTCACACACACAGATACATGCAGCGCTTGCTCTCTCACAGCCAGCACACTCCCCTCACACACAGCCGTGTCCCGGACTCTCCCCCACACGGGGCTCCCTCGCGCTCGCGCTCGCAGCCCTACCTGGGGGCGCCGGGGCGGCAGGCGGGGGCTCGGCGCGCGACCATCGCCCTCCCTCGGGCGGGAGCTCCGGCGGCGCGGCGCGGCGCGGCGGGAGAGACTCGTAACCCCGCTCGGCTGAGCCCCGCCCCCGCTGCCCCGCCGGCTGGGGCTGGGTGCGGAGGGAGCCCGGCCCCGCACCCCGCAGCCTGCCGAGAGTTTGGCGGGCCCCTTTTTGCTTCAAGTTTTGCCGCGGCGCGCTGAATTCCGCTTCCCCCCACCGCCCCTTCCCTTCTGCATGTTAAGCGAGCGCACGACTTGTTGCCTCCAGCTTTTTTTTTTTTTTCTTCTTCTATCTGCTCGACTCTCCCGCTGGCTTTCACGCTTCTCTGAACTTGAGCTGATAAATTGGGGCGCTGCAAGGCTTTTAGCTCCATGTCAGAGCCCTTCAGCGCTGCTGTGACAGCCGAGAGCGAGGGATCACAATCTTACAGACCAAAAGTCCGCCCAAATCACCTCCAGGCTGGAAATCCCACCGCCCCAAGCCATGCCATTCCTAATGAAAGAGGCTTCAGCACAGCTGCGTGGCGCTCAGCTGCAATTTCCTGCGGCATCCTAATGCAGAGGGGCTGAACAGAAGGACTGAAGGCCCCATTTGTTTGTTTCTTTATTTGGATGTACATAAAAGGAGACAGCTCTCCGCAGCTCCAGCTACCCTGACAAGTATTTCAACTAACAAAGGCTAACTGCCCAGAATCATAACAAGGCACAATAGGCCTGTTAACCATCCATCCAGTCATTTCAGAAGTAAAAACAGCCTGACCCAAACAGTAACTGGCATCTCACCTCAACCCTTCAGCCCTGTGCAAAAGCTTTAGCACGCAAAAGGCCATTGCACCATGTCAAACCAAGGTCAACGGGCTTGAGCAATTTTGGTTTAACATAAGGGAACTCCCAGAAGCCGGGGATGTGAAATATGTCGAGAGTATATTTCTTCCTTACTATGGCACTCCTCATGGTAGCATGTAAGAAGTCATTGGTACTGTAATCAAGATAACAGAAGATAAGGATAAAGTGGTAACTCGGAGTTTGCTCCCAGGAGGTTGGAGTGGTACTAGAGGAAAGATACTGCTCAAAAATTTGGGCTAGGGAATGCAAAGCAGGAGTAAGAGTCCTCCTTTATTTAATAAAAGGACAAGGCCTGATCCTCCATTTACCACCAATATATCATAGGTTCAGGTTTGACTGCAGCTGGCTTTTCTGGGGCAGGAGATCCTGGCTGGATTGTCCATGTCAAGGGATGAATAGATCCTAAGTGTTATTAAAGGGTTCTGAAGAGATCATTTCTCTGACAGCATAAATCTGGTAAAGCATGAAGCTCAAAGGGATCACTGATAAAGTACCATGGCTGATTGGGTTGCCTCCTACCTGAAGAAGAGATCACCCAATCTAAAACTGGATCCAGTTTGGTTTTTGAACTTGGATTAAAGGTAAGAGGCAAAAGTGAATTCTGCCCACGTCATAAAATGACATCTTGTGTGGTTCAAGTAGGACTGCAGCCATCTTTACTGGGGTATGAGATCCTGGCTGGATGGTCCATATCAAGGGACAAATAGATCCCAAGTGTTACTAGAGGGTTCTGAAGGAGATAGTTTCTGTGACAGACGATTATTTATGGCTGGGTAGGGTTTTTATAAAGATCTTTGGCCTTTCACCTTCAAAAGGAAGGCCCCAAAGCACCACAGTATATGAAGCGGGCAGGTAGATGGCTAGAGCGCCAGCAGAAGGATCTTTTATAGTGTGACCGATTACAATTAAATATTTTTGTTAAACATTCTTGTACGGCATGCTTGTGTGGGAGGTCAACAGATTTCTTTGTCTCAACAAAAACATTCATAAAAAGTCTCACCTAGCAGGTTTGTTCCAGGTAGTGAGTCCTGGTTAATCTGGATGTTCTCCTCTAACACAGTGGTTAAAACTAGTCTCGTTTCAAGGGAATTGTGTGTTACTTTGCTGATATAAAACTAGATTGAATTGTCTGTAGGAGCAAGGCAATATCTTGAGGTGATAAATACTGAATCCATTTGGCTTGTGCTCTCTGGGGGAAAAAGAAATATGAAAGCTTACTTAGATGGAAAAACTGTAAAGCACAGAAAAATATTTTTTCGGAGACTTTTTGTTTTCTGCTGCACTCTGATCTTTTCGTTAGCTTGTCCTCCTATCTACACTAGTTTGTTTGTTTCATCTACCTGTTGCATTCTGAATCCGGGACTGTAAATTCTTTGGGACCTAGACTGTCACCTGTGGCTGTGTCTACACTTGGGAGTTTAGTTTGAATTAATGAAGATTAATTTGAAATAAATCTGTGCATGGCTGCACTGGCTTTCATTACTTGGAACTAAGGAATTCCTTAGTTTGAAGTAATGAACGCTTACTTCGAAGTTATAAATCTCCCTTAACTTTGAAGTAACAGTTAATTTGAATTTATGAGTTCAATGGAGCTGGTTAATTCAAACTAACCATTAATTCAAATTCATGAGGTTTGACCTTTTCCTTCCCAGGACGCCTTCCTCTTTCTATCTATCAAGTGGGAGCACGGTCCTTCTTGGGTGCCACATTGCCACACGTTCCATGGTGCCCCCTTCTTAAATCGAACTAGCAAGTCCTGTCCATGGACATGCTAGTTCAGTTCGGGTTTCTAGTGGGGCCATGTTCCTTCGAATTAACTTAACTTCAAATTAACCATTATTAGTTCGATTTAATTAGTTTGAAGCAAGTTAATTCAAAGTAACATTGTAAGTGTAGACATAGCCTTTGTTATTTGTCTGTACACTAAAGCTAGTACAATGAGGCCCTTATCCTAGACCTCACAATAATAACGAACAAGATTTTAAAAGCAACTTCATTTTGGGTGCCTCCATTCTTGGTGCCCTGCTTAAGACACTTTAAAGGGGCAATATTTTCAGAGTTCTGAACAATCGCCGTTTCAAAATCAGGCCTCTTTAAAGATACATCAAGGTGGTTACCCAAGAATGGAGAAACCCAAATTTGTTACTCTTTTGTAATTCTGGGCCAACAATAAGAAGTCACTAGAAATACATCTGCATGAAAATTATATTTCTATCCAAAATCTAGGCCTGGTCTAGGAGCCCTTACTCACACAAGGAACTGATCACGTGAGGAACAGCTGTAAAAAATGGGTCCTCTGTATCAAGTATTCTCACTTTGTAAAATGTAGTAATGCATCTTCTACTGTTGGAATAATTGGACTATTACACTTACATAGACATAGAGTTTAAAATGGCTCATTTCATGCACTGTACAACATTTTGTTCACGTTAAATTACATGAATTCTTAATTTTTCTTTCCAAAAAATCACATTTCTAAGTGGCTGAAACAGCAAAAATGAAGATGTTCACATGTAGTAATTTACAAGATTTTATGTCAGTAGTGTTCAATATTATGACTTTCAGAGGTGCTTAATAACCTGAGGTCTCTATGAAGTCAATCAGGAAAAGAGGAATAAAACAACTTTGAAAATTAAGCTAACAAAATATAAAAATCATCCTTATTTTCTGATAAAAGAAAAAGCTTTAACTATGAAGAGATGCTTTCTGATACATGTTCTAATTATATGCCAGAAACTGTGATCTTAAAATAATTATCAGAAACCAGATATTATGCTTATAATTAATGAAGTGTCCCATAGAAGGAAACAAAAAACAGAGTGGAAGTTTTTTATAGTTATGATGTAACATACTTATTAGAATAATAATTAAATTAAGTCACACCATCAAATTAGACGATAATTTTATGGGATTTGAATGGTCAGATACCGGGATGATATATATGGCATGTAAGTGCCTAGCCCTAGATCCATAGACAGTGGTGTAGAACACATCCTTTTTATTCTGATAGTAGATGGTTCTTTAAAGAGAATAGCAAGATCAAATGGCTGGAAGACAAATCTTGATAAATTCAGGCTAGAAAATGACCCATACTTTCCCAAGTGAGGGTAATTAACTATTGGAACAACATGCACAGGGAAGTGGTGAATTCTTAAATTCTAGAAATTTTTTAAAAAAAAAAAATACAATCTATATAAAAATTTGATATAGCTGTTCAGAGCAACTGCTATGTAACCATATATAATTTAATAGGGTAAAATAACTCTTTTTTTGTAAAGGCCCTCAGCTTTATATTTCAGAGCCCTCCCACTCACTGACTCATACACGATGGGGCCCTGATCTCACTTGAGTCATCTAGGAGGCAATAGCATTCTACTACTACTTCCCCATAAAACATCCAGACTCATAGGCCTTTGGTTTAACTGCAAGATCATTCTTCTCTTCTCTATCGTATTAAACCAAAATATATTTTAACCTCATTGTGCACGCACAAAATATCTTACAATAAAAAGATGGAAGGTCAAAAATCAAAGAAGTGCTGAGCACCTGTAACTTTCATTGCTCTCAGGATATGGGCATAATTGACTATTCTGGACCCTTACGAAAATGTTTAGCAGCAGTTTGGAGAATATTAAAGTACTATATATTAATAAGTAGGAAGTCACTGAGTATTCTGGTTAAAATCTGCACACTTTCAACTCTAATACAGGTGACATAAGACCTGTTAAGAGTTGTGCTGCTGTGCTTTAGTATAAAAGGTAACACAGAAAAGAAATGAATTGCTGTTGCTTTCCATTTTCTGAATTGCTAAAAGTTATTGGAAATATTAGCAACGCCATATACTGAATATTCATCCTTTCCAACATGCTCTTAATTCCCACAGTACTTTTTTTCCTAACGTAGCTTGTGATACATTTGTGCAATGATATTAAACCAGAGCCAAGTACATCCTGAAGATTCCAGATTATTGCAGTTGAAAGACATACTAAGTCAAAATGGTTATATTCAGTCAAGCATTCCCAAGCATTGCAAGCTTGACTCACTGACCAAAAATCATTGATCTGTGAGAGAAACCACTGGAAATATGATTATGGCCACCTTTGATGTCAACAAATTATTCTGTAGTTTCATCGGTAGATGAAGTCTCGTTTCTGTTCAAGTGTAAATGCAGTTAGGCACAGAATCAGTGAAAGTTTGCAACTGGAATTTGGAATTAAGAATTCTGAGCATTTCTTTATAATAACAAACAAACAAAACAACCCCCTTCTTTTCCAATATTTGTCCATGCTTTGACCATCTGCTGCCTGAACTGTTTACTGCAGCCATGAGTGTCAGGTTTGTGTAATTACTGGTGGGGCTCATAACAGGTTGCAGTCAGGGTGCTGGACCCATGTCACATGGGAGAGAGGCAGAGCTAATGGGTTGGGGGAGGAATGGGGCAGGGGGACAGCCAGCACCATGCTGTGTTGCTTGGGCCTGGGCCCAGTACCAGTGCCAGAGCAGCTCCTGGCCAGCTGCTTAGGGTGTCAGGGCCATTGGGATGGAAGGGAGGCAAGAAGACTGCACTGCCCTGGGTGCTGGGGCCACTGCACTCTGCACCTCCATGGCTGAGCACCACTGAAGAGTCCACTGCCAGCAGAACCTGACATTGAGCATTGTTCCACCACATACCCAGGGCTGGTGCTAGACGGTAAGCAGCCCCTGCATTGCAGGGGGGCACTGGCATTTGAGGGGCGCCAAAAGGGGACAGCGCTCCCTGATGACTTCACTAGTCGGTGCTGGCGTCGCTCTGCTGTGGGGGGGCGCCACAATCCCCAGCGCTGGCCCTGCACATACCTATTAGGATTGCTTGTGTTGTTGCAAAGTGTGGTGCACTACAGGTAGCTATTGTAGTGTGTCATGAGCCACCATCTGGCACAACGTCCTTTTGGAAAATTTTGCAGTGTTGTGAGATCAAAGTGACTCATCCAGGAATCTCTGGGGGCAGGGGGCAGGTTCCAAGTATGCAGCTTTCTCTATCCCATCTTGACACTCATATCACATAATCTTCACACTATACAATTCGATAAACTCACACGGTATTTTTCTGTCATCACATCTCTGATAGAAGCGCAGAGTCCACAGCGCTATGCACTGTTCATAAATCAAACAAATACAGGATGCACAATACTCCAGTATTTGCAGACCTCCAGGAAGTACTGCAACAATGGGGAACATGATGCTTTCTCTGAGGACAGTTTAAAAAGAGATATAGTGAAAAACTGTTCATGTTTTTTGTTGGTGTTCACAGAGCAGCTACAGAAGCGGAGGCACTTTGGGGTCTGAGAAACTACTACTGTCTGGTAGGATTGGATCATACTGCAGACTTGGGGTGATGAGCAATGGCTGCAGAACTTTCAGATGTCAAAGCCACATTCTCGGATGTGTGTGCAGTGCTCATCCTGTTACTCCAGAATTTAAATCTGCCTCAGTCTTTCAGCTGTGAAGGTGATTCTTTTTGCTCACCTGAAAGGGAAACTGAAACCTCTGTATTCTGGGATAAAATGTGGTTTGCTTGCTAAAAATGGGAAAAACGCCCTAGTGGAAAGTATGGCTACCACCCGCCAATCAAGAACAGACTTAGAACAATGAACTCTTCAAAAACAGGTGTTAACATTTATTTTACAGAATTTTCTAGAATACAATGGGATTACAGAACTGAAAATGTTCAATTAGTTAACTAATTGATTTACTGATTAATTAATGATATTCAATTTAGCAGTTAAAGTATCCAATTAACAATCAGTTAATTGCAGCAAGTAGAATATAAATTGACAGTTAAACTACTTTTCTTTGTTACAGTATCTGAAGAATTTTAAACTCAATTACAAACTTAACAGTTAATTCTAATAGTTTAAGTAAAATACAGCAAAAATCATAAAAATCCTAACAATGACCTAAATACCTAACACTGACTATAAGAATTACTTAACAATTACATTTGAGGCTACAAAGATCCTAAAATTCTTAACACATACAATAATCCTTAACAATTACAAAAATACCTAACAACTATAGAAATACTTAACAGATTTAATACTTAACTATAAAAATATCAACTATAGCATTCAACAAATGGTGATCAGTCACTTGTTGAATGGGCGAAGAAAGGCAATTCCACTCGAGCTGCACGCACTCAACTTTATTTACAGGCACTCCTCAGACACTCCTTTTACTTACAGAAACCTTACAAATCCCCTCTGAATCGTCTTATTCTGTTCTGTCAGAGACAGGGTTTACTTTAGAATCTGGACATATAAGTCGGAACTCAGTTAGCCGAGTTGCCAGATCCCTCAGCAAAACCCTTGCCTTTCTTTGTTGTATACCGGGCAGGTCCAGCCTGAATTGGGTCCTTCAGCAAATAGCGGCTTCAACGCAGGGCATCCTTCACTCAGACTATTTTAAGTCAGTGAAGGAAGCTCTGCACCCTTCTTGGGTGGACTCTGTGCTGCTTAGATCTTTTCTGATCTTCTTTCTGATCAGGCTTTCTGGTCAGACTTTGGTTCTTCTATAGCTGACAGCTTCTTCCTGGTCTGCTTCTGTGTGCTGTTTCTGTGCTCCTTGCTGGTCCTTTGGCTGTTTTTTCTGGTCCAGAAGAATCTGTTACCCAAATCTAACAGCTTAATTAACAAAATTCATCCCCCAGATCCCCTAGTATCTTACCGAAATTTGGTGAGCTCTAAGCGAAGCTGTCCTTTTCCTCAGAAGGCTTCTGCAGTGTTCACTCTTCTGGTGACAGCTATGGAGATCTGTGGCGGTCAACAAAGATCCTCCAGGAACCAGCCTGGGTCTGCAGCTACGGTGTCTTTTCTGGGTCTTCTTTCCTGGAGATGTCTTTGGTGCAGCCTGGCTAGGTGCCTATGCTTCACAAATAGGCTGCAGCAGATGTCCTCTCTCTTATACCCTTAGGACGATCTTTCTTTTATATCAAGGTCCATCAACATGACAATCTTTTGACCAATCAGGAGACAGAATTCTCTGCCTTTTATGCCTTTTAGCCAGGGTACAGCTATGGTGTGACAGAGTAATAGCCAATCATGGGATGGGGTTGTGGAGATGGGGAGGAACATTTTTAAGGAGAGATTTCTAGAAGGATTGCATCATCTCTAGGTAAGGGAGGGGCAGGTAAGGAGTGAGTTGAGGGTCATATAAGGGACATCAGGGATCAGAGGGGTAGATGAGAAGACAGTTCTAGAAGGAGTTGGAAAGAGATTACTTCATTTTGGATAAGGGAGGAGCTGTGTTAGGGAGTGGTTCCAGTGAGTTGTAGGGTGAGGGTGGAGCTGTTAAGGGAGGGGCTGCATTCTAAAAAGTGGAAGACATGTCAGGGCATGCTCCTTTATAATGTTACTGTTTTCACAAAGTGGAGGCTGGTCACTGAACCTTTTTCTGAATGCTACATTTGCCATACTTATCTAAAAGTATCCTAACTTTAATTAAACACTTCCTAACTTTAACTATTACTTAATGACTAAGTTAACACCTGTGTTAACATTAATTTAAAGCTTCTTAAAATAATAGAAGTAAAAATAAAAGAAACCTTTTCCAGTCTTCCTTTTGCTGTTTTGACTCTGGTGTTTAAAATGAGCCTGGGACAAAAATCTCTGGTTACAATCCCAGTCCTCCAGTGCCTGGAGGACAAAATGCGAGCTGCACTGACAGTGCGGAAATGAGTGGTGATCACACCCCTGAAGTCTGCAAGGTTGGGTTGCCACCTGTCAGGAGGAGATCATTCTGCAGTTGGAAAATCCATAGAAGAGCCATTGTCATGCAACTACGGCACTTAGGGTTTAATAACCCATTGCACACATACAAAATGGGCAATGACTGTCTAGGAAAGAGTACTGCAGAAAGAGATCTGGGTGTAATAGTGGACCACCAGCTAAATCTGAGTCAGCAGTGTAATACTGTTGCAAAAAAAAAAAACAAAAAACCGCAAACACCATTTTGGGGTGTAGTAACAGGAGTATTGTGAGTAAGACATGAGAAGTGATTTTCCCCTCTACTCTGCACTGATTAGGTCTCAACTTGAGTACTGTACAGTATTTAGTTTTGGGCATCTCATTTCAGAAAGGGTGTGGAGAAACTGGATAAATCCAGAGAAGGGCAACAAAAATGATTAGAGGTCTGGAACATTTCACCTATGAGGGAAGATTGAAAGACCTGGGTTTGTTTAGTCTAAAAAGAAGGAGACTGAGAGGGGATATGATAATTGTTTTCAAATACCTAAAAGGTTCTTATGAGGAAGAAAGAGACAAATTATTCTCTTTATCAAAGATGATAGGACAAGAGGCAATGGGTTTAAATT
The DNA here is from genome assembly GCA_007922195.1 of Podocnemis expansa. NCBI lineage: Eukaryota > Metazoa > Chordata > Testudines > Podocnemididae > Podocnemis > Podocnemis expansa. The sequence continues at coordinate 10,672,510 of ML681989.1, read as the reverse complement.
ACAGCAAGGAAGGTTCAACATAGACATTAGGAAAAATTTCTAACTGTCAGGGTGATTAAACACTGGAATAAGTTGCCTTGGGAGGTTGTGGAATCACCTACATTGGAGGGTTTTAAGAGCAGGTTAGACAAGCACCTGTCAGGGACGGTTTAATGACAGCGCTTGGTCCTGCCATGAGTGCTGGGAACAGGATTCGACCTTTCATGGTCCCTTCCGGTTTCTATGATTCTAAGTGTGAAGGTCCATTAGTCATTTCTTGCTATGCAGTAAAATGACTCAACAATGTGCAGGCCACTGTGGATAGATTTTTCAGAGACAGGGTTCAGGACCTCTGGGATGACAGACAGCATGTGCATCCCTATTTCAGCACCAGACCACCTTGCCACAGAGTACAAGAACATAAGAATAGCCATACTGGGTCATACCAGTGGTCCATCTAGCCTAGTATTCATTCTTCTGACAGTGACCAATGCCAGATGCTTTAGAGAAAAAGAACAGAACAGGGCAATTGCTGAATGTTGTCCAGCACCACCTGCTGGCAGTCACAGGCTTAGAGACAACCAAGCATGGGGTTGTCTCCCTGATGACCTTGGATAATTGTCATTGATGGACCTAACTTCCATGAATTTATCTAATTCTTTTTTCAATCCAGTTATACTTTTGGCCTTCATAACATCCTCTGGCAACAAGTTCTACAGCTTGACTATTGTGTGATGTTCTTCCTGTTTGTTTTAAACCTGCTACCTATAAATTTCATTGGGTCACTCTGTGTTTCTTGTTTTACTCAAAGCAGTAAATAACACTTCACTTTCTCCATACCGTTCATGATTTTTATAGACCTTTATCATATCCCCTTTTCCTTAAGCTAAACAGTCCCACTCTTTTTAATCGCTTCTCATATGGATGCTGTTCCATACCCCTAATAATTACAGATTCAGATGCAGTGTACTTTATTAACTGCTTTTGTATCCTCTTTACTAAGATATAGAGTTGCCCCTTTAATGAATTAATCCCTAGAGGATGTTTCCTCCCCAGATCTGCAAGGGGGAAGGTTGTGTTGAGTAGGGTGGTAGGAGACAGGACCCTGGAGAGCTCCCAGGGGACCTGCAACAAGGATTCTGGTGGCACTTTTAAATACTAAAAAAATTATCTATCACATGAACTTTCATGGGAGAAAATCCCACTTCATCAGATATTTGATGCATTCTTCAAGTGTCTGATGAAGTGGGATTTTCTCCCACAAAAGCTCGTGCAATAAATAAATTTGTTAATCTTTAAAAGTGCCAAGAGACTCCTTGGTTTTTTTTTTTTTTTTTTTTGAACTAACACAGCTATCCTTCTGGAAAAGTTTCAGCAAGTCTCCAGCTTTGAAAAAAGGGCTGCTGGTACCTGGGGAGATGTGGATATGGCCTGGGAGACCTGTTGAGTTGAAGGCTGAAGAGGAGTGAGAGGGTTGAGAAGTGGTCAGAGCAGAAACCCAGTTTGGAGACAGGGTTCTCAGGTACTGAAATGGTGTCAGGGTGGTCAAGAGGTCATCTTCAGAGAGGCTATCCTGCTGGGGGAGCCAGGCAGAGGCCCCCCAGCAAGGGAAAGGACAGCTAGTACAGACAGACACAGGTCCCCACCCCCCCATGAATGGAACAGGGTAGGGCTGGGCCTCTTGGACCTGAGGGCAAGCCAGGCATGACAGATAAGAATGGCCAGTCCAGAGGACTCACCTGTGAGGTGAACAGAGGGAGCTGAGCTTGTGGACAGGTAAGGCATAGGAAGAGGGCATACCCAGAAAGGAGCCAAGAGGTGGGTCAGTCCCAGAGAAGAGATGATGCTAATAAGCCCAAAAGATGCTTCCAATGCTGGGAGCTGGGACACAGTGCCCCCTGAGAAAAAGGAGGGCTAGAAAAGAGTTGCCTGGGAGGCCAGCCAGGGCTTGTAATGAAGGGTCTGGAAGCCAGATCAAGACAGAGACTCACCACCGGGAAGGGTCAAGTAGGCTGAGGGCCTGGCAGCTAAAGATCTCTTTCAACCAGCAGGGGGGAGGGAGGTAGTGGAGTAGAGCATGGTGAGAGAGTGGTCCTATGCTGAGGCAGGAGTCCTGGGGAGGGCAGAAGAGGCAGACAAAGAGACTCAGCTGGGAAGCTGACCCAGATGGAGTTGGAAGATGCAGACCCTAGATGGGAATAAGCTAGGGGATCCCATGGGCTGGGTGAAAGAGCTCCAGGCCAGGCTTCAGGAGGCTGAGCAGGCACAGCAAGACACTGAGGAGGAGCTAGAAGACCTATGCATATAGCTCGAGGAAATGGAAGAACAGAGTCTGGTGAGCCATCTCCAAGTAGTGATGGATAACAAATTTGAGTGGAGGTATGTGTAGCAAAGTAGTTTTCCTGCTCTGGCAAGAAAGGGGTTAAAAGCTTTGCAGCAAGTGACTGGCCAGTAGGAGCAGAGGGCTGCAGGGCCAGGCAGGGTGCTGCAGGCTGTATAAAGTCAGGGCTGTGGGCCCTTGAAAGGAAAAGAAAAGGTTGTGCGGAGTGGGGTTTTGGGAGACAGGACCCTGGATAGCTCCCAAGGACACTGCCAAGGTTCAGTGAGTCTCTAGTCGTGATACAAAGGCTGCAGGTAACCTGAGGAGGTATAGATATGGTCAGAGGACCTGTTAAGGTGCAGGTTGAAGAGGAGTGAAAAGGTTGAGGCAGCCCTCAATGGAGCACATAGGACCCCTGGGCTGGGCCCTGAAGAAATGGATGGGCCCAAGTCCACCTGCCTCCCCTAGGCTGCCAGTGGGCAGAGAAACTGCAAGTAGGTGGTGGTTGGCCAGTACTAGCCCCTGATACAAGGGGGCCAACTGGGACTGGACCAGACCCCTGAAAGGGGGGAATTCAGGGGACTTGACCAGAAGGCTGAGGTCCTACAAAGCCAGAGCCAGCTCAGATACAAGTGGGCCAGCCAGGGCTGGACTAGATCCTGGAAAGGGGGACAAAAGGGACTCAGTCGGAGGGCTGAGGCCCTATGAGGAACTGCAGAAGTCATGAAAGACATGGAGCACAGACCACCAGATGGCAGATTACTTGAGTTATACCCCAGCACCAATACCAGGAGGCACCTATCTGGTAGGTCACATACTGCTAACTTGTTTACACTGCTATATATTGTTACTAGAGCTTATGTAAGAAGATAGTTTATCCTAAGTAAAGCTGATAAACAGGCCTGTCCTAAACAAATGAATGTGTTTACCTCAATTTACATATTAGCTGTAAATAAATATAATTATCAAACAAACCCAGCAGGGGTTGTCTTGCTCTGGAACTTGAGCAACAATGGTATAGATTCATGAGCAAGGGAATTTGTCATCTTTAGAGCTCTGAAAAATTAACAAGTTAAAAGATGATGTTAGAACTGAGCTACTTGCTGATGCAATGAGCCATACCAGAAAAAAGCTTGAAAACACAGATATCTGCTGGAACTTAAACATGGCCCATGTGACTTCTTTTAATTTCAATCACATGACTTACATTTGACTTCTGTGGTGACCTGGAGACCCAACGAGCAACTCATAAAGTTACTAACTGGAGCACTTAGGTTCCAGGCCCAGATTTAGGATTCCAGTTGAGCCTTTACCTTAATTATAATCTTAATATCTGGCTCTTCTGTGCCTCCTTTCTTTCAATGATATGACAGTGCTGTACAAATATTAATTAGGTTTCTCCAAACACTTAAGAGGAAAGATGAAGGATAATATAGTAATTACATCATCGACAACTGAAAATTAACTAGCTCCAGGGTGACAAAAGGGATCTATGTAACACCACACAGAGAACATAAACTACACAGTTTAGTAAAGGAAATTAAATAGAATACTGCCACCAACTGAAATGGCAAAGAGGTAAAATGTTAGTATCCAAGTTAGAATCTGACCAGGACACAGAGGTCAAATCCATGTGTTTTATGAAAAGTGTTATGGGCTCCAGGACAATAAAATGTCCAATACTTTGTTTTACAGCTCATCAGACAGGCAGTTGCTCCATTAGCAAAGCACCTCCTAATTCCATGTCAGCATACTGGTTCTCACAGACTTAGAAAGAAAAAAGTCACCTACTGAATCCCACTCCTACTCTTTGGATGCTTCCAAAGCCTGGCCTAGTGAGTTCCAGTGCAATCACAAGATAAGGAGGCATGGCTACAGGATAGAGTGATAAGGGATGTGCTCATAATCACAAAGGAGAGGCCCAGATTTTATTATGTAACCCTGGTTCACAGGCAGAAGTTTGTATCAGTTCTGTAGCTAATAGGGTGACCAGATAGTAAGTGTGGGGAAAAAAATCAAAATACTTATTTTTTGGCATGGGGCTGGCGGTAAGGGGGTCATGGTAACATGTATAAGACAAAGTCCCTAATATCGGGACATCTGGTTGCCCTAGTTGCTAACTTGCTGATGGGAGGAGATGCTATTGAAACCTCATAATCCCAGTGATGATAAAAGGCAATAGATTGCCACTTGGTAATAACCATGAGTGTTAAGCTTCCAGAACAGTTTTCATTATACTACCTTTTACGTATGCTCATGTGTTTCAAAGTCACCCTTTAGGCTGAAATGTACAAAGCTTGATTTCTGTCTCGTGATAATTTTATTTTCAATTGAGCAAAATCAGCTTTGTATTTTTGGGTGAGAATGTGAAATCCACTCTCTTGCCAAACTACTGTACATATAAAATCATAATTGCTTTGTCTTGGCTACAGCCAAATGGCCGAGATTTGTAATTTGCAATTTGGCATTGAGTGCTCTTTCCATGTAACCTCAATATGACATTTAATGACAGCCACTTGGAAGGCACTACTTGCCTCATGAATCCAGGTCACTTCATTATACCCTATAAAATACATGTGAGCAGTAAGAAGTAATTACTGATCAACTCCAGGGTTTTGTGGGAGAGTAGTAAAACATGCTTTCAAATTTGGCTAAGTCAAAGCTACACAATTGCAGCTGTAGAAACAATGTATCTGAAAGGATTAATCTGAAACTAGGAGTAACTCCTTGAATAGTACACTTCCTTATCTAGTTTTTAGGAAAAAGAATGACTTAACTCAAATGGAAGTCTCTCTCTATAAATACCTCACCAAAAGAAAACACTATTTCAGTGACTTGTACACTGCATCTGACAAAGTGGTTTGGAGCCCATGAAAGCTTATGCCCAAAGAAATTTGTTAGTTTTTAAGGTGCCACAGGACTCTTGTTGTTTTTATGTACAGTGAACTGATCCTTCTTCCACTGACAGTGGTGTGAATCACAAGTAATGTCATGAAGTCTGTAGTGTTACACAGTGTAAAGTCAACATGATAGCAAACTCAGGCATGATAGGGAAGATTTTAGAAGTCTTAAGTAAGACTTACATATTTCCAGGGCTGGTGGAAGACGGTAAGCAAGGTCAGCATTGCAGGGAGGCGTGGACGCTGGAGGGGCGTCCCATTGCAATGCTTATAGCGTGCTCATGTTACATGCCACAAGACTCCTTGCTTGTTTTTGCTTGAGAGAAACTCTCAGACCTACTGATTTGTACTCTCTTGTTAATGAGGCAGGGGAGGGGGTGATCTGGGGTGATTCACTTGTAAATGAAGCAGGGGAGATTTGATGCTTCTAGTATTGCACTTTAAATCCCCTAAAGATCAGCACAGACTTTCTTTGAATTAAACTGACTTAGTTTTACTACATGAGGATCTTTAAAGAGACACCTTAGAAGCAGATTGCTGCTCTGTTTAGTCCAATGGTTCCCAACATTTTCTCTGTTGTGGCACACCTTGCTACCTTTAATTAATTAGAGGCACACCACCATATGATTCCAAATGAACTCATGAATATTCATGAGCCAAGAGCCAAACCACAGCTCTTTGAGTAGGAGAAAATCCCAGTTCACCAGATGCTTTGAAGATGGGGGAACTTACAGAATGGAATGAAAATAAATGCAGGGGAGTGTAAAACATGGGATCAGGTCATACTGCAACAGCAAATCAGAATGCTCATGCAATAAATAACTCCATCAGTCTTTAAGTGCCACAAGGCTCCTTGCTTTACTAGACTAACAGGGCTGCCCCTTTGGAATTTGACAAAAGAAAATGTTTCCTCGTTCACTTTTGGTTCAAGCTGGGCCCATAAAGCATCACAGTTACAGCAGCAGAAGTAAAGAACAGCAGAGCTGTGTAGAAAATTGAAGGCATGTGCATATTTCTTGTCCATGGACTCTCAAGATTAGAAAAGGACACAGAGAAAAGTGCTCTCTGCGCTTCAGGAAGTGGATGGCATACACTGTCACTCATACCTAATGACAGCAAGGGCCCAGCTTGATAGATGATACATTCCTTGCTCTTAGCTGCTTCTCCTGAGCAGAGCAGTAGCCTCAAAGACTGTTTCAGATTCCATGGGATTGAAACTACACAGCACTTAGCCATACTGGTTGTGGTGTTGGGAAGCACTAGACTCAAACCACTGCCCTTTGGGCATTCACTTAGACTGCAGGAGAAGCAGCACTTACCCCTGAGCTACTCAAGCCCAGCTTCTAATACTGTTTAAATTTGTCCCTATCTATTGTTAAACTCTGGGTATAATGCCACTTTTCCCCCAATCTCTGTAACATGCCATACTCCATACTGTAAATGTAGAAACTGGATACCAATGTACCCCATGTTGTGTAGGAATGAATAGTCTAAGGGAGGCTTAAAGATGGAGTAAGTTTGGTCAGGAAGTTCTGTGCCAGAGACTGTTGTGTTTGCTTAGACAAGTTTAGTTAGTCAGGGGAGCTAGGGGGTTTAGATTGATAGGGGGTTAGACTGCTTCTATAGATACATGAGGTAGTCCACAAAGGTTTATTATGAGACAATCACTCCTGTCTGTCCCCTGATGGGAAGCCATCAACCTAGTCTGGTAAACAGGTTGATGGGGGCTAGGTAGCTGAGGAGTCACAGGAGTCTGGCCACTCTCATTGGTCAAGGACAGTAACAACAACAGAGGTGGGCTAACTATATGTTGCCTATTAAGTATAATCTAATTATGTAACCTGCATATTAAAAGTACTAATACCACGTATGGATTTTAGGCATGATGTAACTTGTTGTATTATGCATGAGCTTGTTGCATTATGTATATCATATTTTGCATGTTAGAAAGTATGTATGACCTGTAACCCCTATACTGGGGGTTCTTGCTCTGAGATGATAGCTTCTCTTTGCTTCCCTCTGCTGCAGTTCCTTTTATTATTCAGCTGAATAATAAACTTTGAACCACACCTTGTTCTCTGCCTATTGGAGTCTCAGCTGGGAACGGGCCTTCACCTGTGGGATGGATTCGGGGTTCCCTTCTCAGGTTGGGAACCCATACTCCATATTGTAAATGTAGAAACTGGATACCAATGTACCCCATGTTGTATGGGAATGAATAGGTATAAGGTGTGAATGGAGGGTGGATGTGTGTGTGAACCAGCCCCAAGCTGCCAGCTTGTTCTGATCAACTATGTGTGAACAGATCCATGCTGCTAGCTCATCCAGATGAAGTGAGAAGCCCATCTCAAATCACTGGAGAATGTGAATACACCCGTAAAAGCAAAGGAATGAAGGATCTACCCCAGAAGCAAAAGAATAGAGCTAATCAAGAAAACAAGCTAGAGGTCAGGTCCACAACTAACGGCAGAGGTGGCCTCAGGCAACTGGGGGCCCTAGGTGAAGGCCCATTGTGGGGCCCCCACTGCTACCTTCCCTGTGGCCCCAGTCCACCCCTGCACCCCTAACTATCCCATACCACCCCCCAGGACCCTTGTTTGTTTGCTGAACCAAATTAACATGACTATCCCTCTGGAACGCCTAGATTATTCTTGGGTACGATATTTTTAAAGGTCTTCCCATCATGAAGCTTGTAAGTTGATCATCTTTCATTTAACATAAATGAGCTGATGCTGAACTATAAAGTTAAAGTGAACATTTTAATTTTTTTTTAAAAAGGTGTGAGCATTAATTAATAAATAAAAAGTGGTAACATTAGTTATGGCTCAAATATAACTAAAATACCACATTTAAAATTTTGGCAGTCAAATTATACAAATTTTTTATATAGGCTTGGGTTTATGGGCACTAGCCATTATTACAAATAATTATAATAAATAAAAATAAGTGAAAAGAAGGTTTCTAGTGTGTACCTATAAATGAAAAACACCAAATTTCAATGAAATTCTCTTAAGTACTCAAGTTTATAAAACTCTGGCCCTCTCAGAAATATTAAATAGTAAGTACAGAAGAAGCTAAAAAGTTACTTTCCAAAAGGAAGACATACAGCACAGACATCACACACAGGTGCAATGATTGCTTAAGGGAAGCACTGTATTTAGATGTAGCAGCCTATGTGGCCCAACCTGGTAACTTGAGCTAAACAAAGCCAAAGTAAAAATCGTCACAAAGTCAAAAGAAAAGGCAAAAGAACAGGTAAAAAAGAAAAGGAAAAGGCAATATTTTACAAAATTAAAAAATGGCAGAATAAATGGCCAACTGAAGTCAGTGGAAAATATTCTATAAATTTGGAGGGGAGCAAGATTGGGCCTATACTGTATAATTTAAAACCTTATAGTAATACCTGAAATCGTTTATTTTAAAAGTCACAATGCGAATCACTTCAGGCTATATTTTCAAATGTATTTTAACTAATGCTGTATTGTGCTACTACTGACCTATACTGCCAGCACAAAGAGATATTTGCATAAGAATAACCTTGTGAGATAAGGATCTTTCACCTGAGCACTCAGATACATCATCATATTATTTCTATAGCACCAACTGTTTACAGAGCAACCTATAGCAAAGCAAATAATGGAAGGCTACTTACCTGTAAACATCCTTCTTTGAAATGGGCTGCTCACATACATTCTAATTCAGGTGTATACATGCTGTGCTGCACAGTCATCTGTAAGCTTTTTTGCCCTAGCCTGTCCCTGTAGGGTCAGTCGCCAATGACCCCTTGGACTTCTGCTTTGGCCTTGTATATAGGTAGTACTGACCCTGACCCTCCTTCAGTTCCTTCTTTCCACTAACTCCAAAAAGCAGGGAGGAAGGGAGAGTGCAGAATGCATGTGAGCTGTCCATTTCGAAGGAGGACATTTACAGGTAAGAGACTTCTCATTCTTCTTCAAGAGCTGCTTACATCCATTCTTATTCAGAGGACTTACAAGCCATGCTTAGGATAGTAGGCAGAGTTGAGGTTTCCCCACCTGTAGGACTGCTCTACCAAAGGCCGCATCATCTCTTGCTTGTTGTACTATTGCATAGTGGGATGCAAAGGTATGCACTGAGGACCAGGTGGCTGCTCTACAGATGTCTTCTATAGAGACATGTGCAATGAATGCCATGGATGATGCTTAAGCTCTAGTCAAATAAATCCTGATTCTCCCTGGGAGGGGAGTTTTTGCTCTGTGGTAACGGTCTTTGATACAGCTCCTTGTCCATGATATGATGCGCTGAGACGTTACTGTCTGACCCTTCATGCATTCAGCAATTGTAACGAAGAGCTGAGTCGACTTACGGAAGGGTCTAGTTCACTCGATGTAAGTGGCAAGCACCCTTCTGACATCGAGGGCATGCCAACTCCTCTGGTTCTCTGTCACATGAGGACCTGAGAAGAACACTGGAAGGAAAATCTCTTGGTTCATATGGAAAGGTGAGACCACCTTAGGTAGGAAGGCTGAGTGAGGGTGAAGTTGAAATTTGTCATTGTGGAACACCAAGTATGGTGGCTCCAATGACAGGGCTCTCAGTTAGGATACTCTTCTAGCCAATGTGATGGCTACTAAGAACACTACCTTCCACGAGAGGACTAGGAGTATGCATGAGTCCAGAGTTTGAAGGTGGGTTTTGTGAGCCCTTCAAGGACCAGATTATGGTCCCATTGGGGGATTAGTTCTTGGACCTGTGGGTAAACTCTGTGAGCCCCCTTGAGAAATCTAGCCATCATGGGGTGTGAGAAGGGAGTAACCTCTTTGAAGGAATTGTGAAAAGCTGAGATGGCTGCTAGATGTACCCTGAGTGAGGGCAATAGTAAGCTGTTCTCCTTTAGATCCAGGAGATAGTCGAGTAGGGTCTGAATAGGGGCAGACTCTGGGGCCACCCCCCCTTTGCTGTTGCCCATAGGGTGAACCATCTCTACTGAGCCTTGTAGGTTGCTCTCATGGAGAGTTTTCTGCTTTCGATCAGCACTTGCTGAACCCCCTTGGAGCAGATCTGCTCGTCTGGGTTCAGCCATGTAGGCTCCAGGCTGTTAAATGAAGGGACTCCAGGTCTGGGTGCTGGAGGTAGCCTGAGTCACCAGGTTCACCCTGTGTGGGAGCTTTATAGGTGGGACCACCAATAGGTTGAGCAATGTGCTGAAGCAGGGCTGGTGAGGCCATGCTGGGGCTATCATGATGACTTTCTCCCTGTCCCTCCTGATTTTTAACAGGTCTCCGTGTATCAGTGGGATAGGTGGGAAAGCATAAAGGAGGGGCCTCTCTCAGGTTATCAGGAGGGTATCCAACAGTGACCCCTTGTCCCTGTGGGAACAGAACATGTTGTGCTTGCAGTTCTCACAGGTTGCAAACAGATCTATGTGGGGTGTTCCCTGCTTCTTGAAGAGGTGGCTTGCCACCTGTAGGTGCAGGGACCACTTGTGTTGCAGGAGAAATTGTCTGCTGAGTTTGTCTGCCTGGCAGTTGCACACCCCCGATAGGTGGGCTGCTACAAGGTGGAAGCTGTTCTCTAGGGACAGTTCCCATAGATGGCCTGCCTCCTCACACAGGGCAGATGATCAGGCCCTGCCCTGGCGATTGAGGTAAAACATGGCTACCATGTTGTCCATTAAGACGTGCAAGGTCTTTTCCCCAAATTTGTCCAGGAATACCCCACAGGCCAGGTGAATCACCCTCAACTCTTTGCCATTTATATGGAGGCAGGCATCTATCTAGGACCATCTCTCCTGGGTAGAGAGCTCACCAGTGACATGGGCTCCACATGCCAGGTCTGACCTGTCTGTGATAAGGGTCACTGGTGGGTTCTGGATCTCGAAGCATATGCCCTGGCATGCAAAGTCTGGGTTCTGCCAGACCGTGAGAGTATTTAGGGTCTTCCCCAGGTTGGTGACCACCCGATCCAGGGGGTGACGCTGAGGGCAGTACACCCCTGCAAGCCAGGACTGTAATGGTCTCATATGGAGGTGGGCCATCCTTATCTCTATAGCACCAACTGTTTACAGAACAACCTACAGCAAAGCAAAGACGACCTTGTTTCAAGGAGTTGACAATGTAGGAGGATGGGATAACAGAATACAATGGAATGAAGAACACACACCACAGTGCTGTACAGTTGTTACTGGGTATTTCTACACTGGAGGCTTAGGTTGACTTAAGCAATGCCAGGGCCACATCTGGAGTTCATTAAGTTGGCTTAAGCATTTGCTTAAGTTGACTTAACTCGCACACTTAAAGTCAACTTTCAGGGTTAAGCCGATTTTATTAAGTCAACTTAACAAAATCTGGCCACTGAAGTCAACTAAATAAAGTTGACTTAAGGCATGAGAGCCATTTAAGTAAGTCAGCTTGAGACAAGGGAGCCATTTAAAGTCAACTTAATACAAATAGGGACTCTCTAAGTTGACTTAATACAGTCAACCTTACATCGACTTACCTGAGCCCTCTAGTGTGGAAATAGCCATATAGACTAGAATAGTTCATGGCCTAGGTGAGGGAGGGGATGTGTTTTTGGAAGGGAAGGGTGGAAAGTAGCTTGACAAATATTGACTAGGAGGACTTTGTGAGCATGAGCGTGACTAAAAGAATGAAGTCTTTATTAAGTGAGAGAGAAAAAAGGAGTTGTTACAAAAACGTCAGAGGATGAGCACAGAGAAATGGTGCGGGATAAGGAAGAGGCTTAGGCTGGAAAAAAGCAAAATATTAAACATCAAAATGTCTGCACATTTTTAAAAATTTACAAAAATTGTTATGCTCATAATTATGCATTGGGCTATACTCTCAGGCTATGTCCACACACAGGCAGTTAAATTGATTTAACTTAAATCGATTTAATAAAATTTCAATAAAAATCATTAATGCAATTTAAGTTACATTGATTTAGCAGGTCACACCAAAAAAACCCAAATCAAAATAGCACGTCCAGACACAGGACTTGCCATTTCGATTCAGTAGAGGGGCACCATAGGAGGTGTGGCCACATGGCCCCCTCACTGGGCCATGCCCCCACCCAATATATAGAAAAAGGAAAGCACCTGCGAAGGAGAAGGGCAAGAAGTGTTAAATCCATTTAACAGTTAAATTGAAATAACATGTTCGAACTGTGTTATTTCAAAATAATTTCAATTTAACCATCATATCGATATAATACTAGGTTTTATTATATTGATATAACTTTCCTTATATCTAAATCAGGGAGCTCCTCATTTCAAAATAAGGGAACGTCATGTGGACCTACCATTTTTAAAATTGAAATAACCAGCGTTATTTCAATTTAAACAGTGTGTGTGGACATACCCTTAGAGAACTGACACACACACCCATCTTCCTGTTCCCACAACATTTGCACTATGTAAGTAGCTTATAAACAACTCAGTTTTCCCTTCATTCAAATGATCAAAATGACAATTGCAGGAAATGCTCTGTTTATTACTGATGCAAGAAACAAAATATGACTTTAATGCATCAGTGTATTTGTGTTTTTCAGAGAAACTTTAGGAATGCAGATGGGGGTTTATTTGGTAGTAGGAGTTTTGGCACTGTCACACAATAATAGAGAGAGGAAGAAGCTACAGAACAGAAAATGTAATTATTCAGAAAAGAAAATAATATAAAATACCCTTCAAAATATGTAGAGTAGAGTAATACATAGTTAAAAGGTAGATTATTCACAGGAGATTTTAGAAGAAATGGAGATCAGGTTCACTGGTGAAAGAAAATTCCATTTTTGCCTGCAAGCTAGCAGAAATAGTAATATTTTACTCATTAATTTTATGCTACTCAGATGTTCATATTTAAAAACTGAAAAAAACCGTATGACTGTTTCTGCATGAGGAACATACTACAGCTAGTTAAGGAATGACTGGCTTGCAGTGTGAAAGGAAATGGGAGGGGGGAATGGTTGCATACTTTTATATTTTAAAAGCGTTTAAAAGAATTATTATTTCCAATAATTCCTTTTCAAATAGCAGTGAATCACAATCAAGCCTTTTGAAATCTTATCATGGCAGTAAATAAGCAGCAGCAGCATTGACGACTGGGGTATGGGCAGTAAGATCTAATGGTCAGAGCCAGAAACTTAGCAGGGCAGGAACAGGTGCAGTTGTAGCTGCAGACATCAGTGTTGAGCAGCCATCACTCTAAAACTGTATTGCTGCTGTAATAACCCTTGGGGAGGAAGGAGTTAACTCTGGTCAGTGAGTCTCAGGACAGCCAATAGGAACAAAGCACAGGTTTTTGAATTGGAGCAGCAGCCTTGCCTGTTCCTGTTTGGATGCAGCAGAGCTCCTGGAAGGATCAGGAGGAGGCCAGGTAGAAAGGTCTGAAGAAGGATACAGTGACATCCTTTCCAAAGATAAGCTCAAGTTTGTTACTGACCAGGCATGAGTAGAACAGGGAATGTTTACTTAGATACAGTCAGGGTATTTCTTTGTTTTTGGATTTCTCTATGCTGAGCACATGTACCCCCCCTCTCGCCCCCGTAACTACCTAAGTTAAATCCCAGAGAAGCAACTCTCTGTGTTCTTATCTGTTCGTTTTAATTAAAGATTTTACCTTTTAGAGTAAGCTCTGGTTCTGTGTCCTGAAAGGCAAGAGGTTTGTGTGCATGTGCCTCAGACTGCACAGCCAGCTACTAAAGGGGATTCTGTTCCATTTCCATCTGATATCCCAGCTGGGATTCAGTCACTCTCCTGAGAGAGGAATAAAAGTGATTGAAGATACCTCACAAGAAGGAATTCCCAAGTGCACCTTCTTGGGTTTCAAGAGGTTTTTGCATTTGGGTGGTGGCAGCGATATCACTCCAAGGCCAGGGATTGGAGGCCTTGGAGAGTTTTAAGACCAGGCTTTAAGGCCAGTGGGTTTTTAAGGCTTGTTGCGGGCCCTCACCTTCTGCACTCACAGTGCCAGAGTAGGGAAACAGCCTTGACAGCTGCCATGCTTAAGAGTCCATCTATTGGTTCCTCCAACATATTGGGCAGCCTGGCCAATCAGTTTATTCATCAGCAAGCCAACTGGTTCCTATAACACTACTCATCTGTGCATCTAAGAGCACATTAAAAGAAAAGGCAGTTTTTATTATTTCCTTTTATAGATGGAGAAAATGAGGTGAAGTGACTTGCCAAGGATCACATAGAAGGTTGGTGGCAGAGCTAGTCTCACACTATTTCCCTTGTATTCAGTCCAGGGGTTAAAGCAAGCTGGAATGCCCTGGAATGGCATTCCAGGGCCCCTTATTTTTAAGGGGCAGCATTTCAGGGCCCCCTAAAAATAGAGGAACACATCAGAATGCTGCATTCCGGGGCCCCCTAAAAATAGAAGACAGCTCCGAAATGCAGCATTCTAGTGTGGTCCCCCAGGTCTGACTCAAGGGGCTGCAAGCTGGACCTGATCTCAGGCCCATGTCCCCACTCGCTGGCTGGCCGGCACTGCAGACTCCCTCCCCTGGGCCCAGCCCTGCCAGGCTCCTGAGCTACCTCAGCAGCACAGGTAAGTGGGGCCCCAGCGGGTGGTTTGGGGACAGTCAGGCAACCTGTAGCTCAGCATGGCTGTGGTATAGGGAGGAGAGAAGAAGGGATGGGGCTGTTGTGGTTATACTTTACCCATTGATTCAGCCTGACTTTTGTAAGACCTGTCAGTGTGGTGTTCAGGTCCCCAGTGTGAAGGCCCAATGAATTCTTTCTACTCTACTCCACAGGGCAGTTTTACAGGCTGGGTCTGCTGAGGTGCTTCCCGACACATTCCACAAAGGACGGAGGAAGGTGTCTGCACCGTAGCCTAATATAATGGTCTGCACTGCCATGCTCTCTTCCTTGTCTCAGTTTCATGCTATGGCTTCTCTGGGGTGGTCAGTGACTAGGAGAAGGTGCCCTGTCTCGGAACAGCCCCCCAGTGTTGCCCCTTGGGTGAAAGAAAGAGCAAATGATAAGAGGAATTTTTTGCTTTTGAGTGACTCTTACATGGCTCCATTCCTCATTAACGAGGGAAGCCAAATAGCAACAAGAAGGGCACACAGGGACCTGAATCTGCAGGCCAACATGACATGCATTTCTGTCCCCAAAGCTTGGGGGTGCCTCTCTACAGAATGGCTCTGTGGATTTTGAAGGGGAAAATATTGGGAGCAGTGGGTGAATAGTGGTCGCTCCCACTCTGCACATCATGTTTCTCTCCCAGTCTGGTCGATTCCCAAGGAAAGATTTGTGCAGGAGTTAAAGCCACTCAGCAACTTCCAATCCACAGCTTTTGGCCCTCTCCACCAAGAACAGACAGTGGTTAGCCAACAACTTCCAGTCTCCTCAGTCATTCATAGAGCAAAGGAAAAGACACAGTAAACCATACCAAGGCGTTGCAAATCCTTGCAGAGGCACACAGAGCTACAGAGATTTCCCTGAGGATCCTCAGACTTGAACATGTGAAGGCAATTTGACTACCAATACTTCCTCTGCAGAGGAGAATGATGCTTTAACTTGGGGACCTTTGTGGCACTTTTAAAGACTAATAAATATATTTATTGCATGAGCTTTTGTGGGAGAAAAATGCCACTTCATCAGATGCTTGAAGATGGAGAACTTACAGAATGGGAGGAAAATAAATGCACGGAAGTGCAAGTCATAGGACAAGTCAGACAGTTTCAGCAAATCAAAGTAGTAGTTTAGATTCAAACAGTGTGGGTCAGCATATTAGAAGAAGGACAAGTAGAAAAAAAGCAAAGAAAAGGCAAAATCACCTTTTGTAATAAGAAAGCCAGGAGACAGCCCTATTTAAGTCCAAGGCAATAATTTCAAATTTGTATATTCCAACTTTGCAGTTTCTCTTTGAAGCTTTGATTTGTAATCAGTTTGCTTGAGTATGGCAATTATATCTTTTATGGAGTAAGCAAGGAGATTGAAATATTTCCCTATTGGTTTCTGAAAGTTAACATTTCTGGTGTCAGATTTGTGTCCATTTATTCTTTTGCACAGAGACTGTCCAGTTCGTCCAACGTATAAGGCAGAGGGACATTGCTGGCACATGATGGCTTAAATCGCATTGGTGGATGAGCAGCTGAATGAGCCCTTGATGTAGTAGCTGGTTTGATTAAGTTCTGTGATGGTGTCATTTGTGCAGATATGTGAGCAAAGTTGGCAACAGGGATTGTTGCAGAGATATGTGCCCGCCTTAATGTTTCTCTTGTTTAGTCTGTTTGTTGCAGGTGAGTATCTGCTTAAGGTGGGGGGTGGGCTATTTGTAAGCAAGAAGAGGTCTGCCTCCCAAGGCTTGATAGGGTGAGGGATCAACTTATAGGATAGGCTGTAGATCTTTGATGCTGTGCTATAGACGAGAGAAAGGTTTGACTTGGGGGACTGTAGGTGATAACCAGGATCATTCTGTGATTTTCTTTCTTGAGCTTCTCCTGTAGTAGTTGACTTCTGGGTCTGTCTGCCTGTTTTCCCACTTCCCCAGCTGAGTAGTGTAGTTTTAAGAATGCTTAATAGAGATCCTGAAGGTGTCTGTCTCTGTCTGAGAGACTGGAGCAAATGCAGTTATATCTTAGGGCTTGAC
This sequence comes from Podocnemis expansa, assembly GCA_007922195.1. Classification (NCBI taxonomy): domain Eukaryota; kingdom Metazoa; phylum Chordata; order Testudines; family Podocnemididae; genus Podocnemis; species Podocnemis expansa. Next base: position 10,655,732 of record ML681989.1, on the reverse strand, counting down.
TATATACCAGAGGCAGGGGCATTGCTGGCACCAGGCACACAGGGTACATGCCCTGAATCCTGGCACCAGTGCCCTGGGTCTGATGTGACCTGCCTCTCCCGGTCTCCAGCCCGAGGGGGCCAGAGATCCGGGGCCCAGCTGCCTGCTGCCACGGCAGCCCTGTCCCTGACCAGGGATCGGGGGCATGGCTGCAGAGGCCATTCCTGGCCCTGGCCCCGGCGGGGGATCCAGGGCCTGGCTGCCTGAGGCCGCTCGCGGCCCCATCCCAGGCTGGGGGCATGGCCTGCAACCAGGGGGCACAGCCTCCTAGCAGGGGGCGTGGCCGGGGCCGGTGCCCCGGGTGCTTCCCCGGGGCAGCAACGTCCCTGATCAGAGGTGGGCAATAAATGCAGAGGGGGGCTGATGGTGGCAGCAGAGACCCAGCCTGGGGCTGGAGTGGAGAAAGTGGGGTGGTGCTAGCAGGGGAAGGGCTGGGGTGAGGGAAAGCCAGCAACGGGGTGGAGTGGAATGGGACTGTGCAGTGCTGGTCCCAGAGCACCACAGCACTGGCCCCAGCCCAGCATCAGCTGTGGGGGAGCAGAAAGGGGCACAGAAGCACCTGCCCTGGAGCACCAGACCCAGCCTTGGCACAGTGCAGCACCAGTTGAGGGGACAGAAGGGGGCAGAGCAACACTGGCCCTGGACCCTGGAGTACCATAGCACTCTCCCCAGCTCCATGCAGTTTCCCTGGGGGCAGTGCAGCACTGGCCCCAGCGCCATGCAACACCAGCCCCAGCCCCATGCAGCACGGGCTGGGGGGTGGAAAGGGGCTGCACTGGTCCCAGGCTCCAGCGTGCTGCAGTCGCACCAACTGGGGGAGTGAAAGGGGGCAGCACAGCACCGCTGCCGTCCTCAGAGAGGCACAGAGCTGATGGGTGCGGTGGAGACAGAAGGGGGCAGAACGGAGAAGCACTGCTCTGACCCTGGTCCCAGAATGAAGACACGCTGGCTGGGAGGGCAGAGGGGGCCAGCATGGCACAGCAGCAGCTGGGTCAGGGATGAAAGAGGGAGGAAGAGCAGGCCAAGGGCAGTAGGCCAGACAGAGGCCTCCAGCAGGCCAAATCTGGCCCACAGGCCCTATTTTGACCACCCTTGCTTTAGACAATGTGATGTGTCCTGTATGAAAGCTCAGGGATGTAGGTAACTACAGTGGTCAGCAGGTTTTCAGCATACAGTGGTGTTTGTGCATCCATCATTTATTTGTACTGTAGTGTCCAGAAAGTGGATCTCCTGTGTGGAATGGTCCAGGCTAAGGTTGATCATGGGGTGGAAATTGTTGAAATGTCTGTGGAAATCTTCAAGGGCACCTTTTTCAGGGGTCCAGATGATAAAGATGTCATCAATGTAATGTAAGCAGAGAAGTGGTACTTAGGGATGAGAGCAGAGGAAGCATTGCTCTAAGTCAACCGTAAAAATGTTGGTGTATTGTGGGCCATATATCCATAGCAGTGCCACAGATATATAAATTATCTTCAACTCTGAAGTAGTTGTTACCAAGATCAGCCACACAGTGTACCATGACATTATCTGGGATAGCACAGCTAAAGACTTGTAATCCATCTTTGTGTGGGAAGTTGGTGTTTTGTTTGTCAGTCTTTAAAACTGCCACAGGACACCTTGTTTGTTTTGCTGAACTAGACTAACCCAGCTACAGCTTTGGAACCTTGTAACTTGAGGTATTTCCAGAAGGAGGAGAGTCTCAAGAAGTCAGCAATGACAAATGTCTCCCCCAGTGGATTGACAATGGTGATTTCTCACAACTATGCACTTCCTAACTACTGCATCTCTCTCCTATCACACAAAAGATCCTCTGCTGTTACTGCAGCACTCCAGGAGCACGTTTATCTCTTAACTTGTTGCTCATGTCAAATCTCTTTCTGCAAATTCCAGAGGGGTAGCCATGTCAGTCTAGTTCAGCAAAACAAACAAGGAGTCTTGTTCGTTTAAGTTCTCCATCTTCAAGCATCTGATGAAGTGAGCTTTTCTCCCACAAAAGAATATTATCATGCAATAAATAAATTTCTTAGTCTTTTAAAAAAGTAACACAAGACTCCTTGATTGTTTTTCTTTTTCTGCAAAGACACCCATCTTGACATCCTGAAGCAAGACGCCAGTCAGGTTTAAAGAGTGTTTAGAGGAACAGATTAGGAATGCTCCAAACAGAATAAATCATCATTTAAGTAGCATAATGGGTGGAGTATTATCATACAAGCAGAAGAAGAAAAAAAGATAGAGCAAGGACAAAAACTTTTCCCCTAAGGTTCCACTACATCACCTTGCATGAAGACAGTCACTGTCAGCACCAAGCCCCACTAATGAGTCCTGGAAAATCCAGTTGACAATCTGTGGTCAAATGTTGCTAATCACAGATTAAAGTCATCCCCTTCATGAACTCGTAAATCCCTTTCCTTGACACCAACAGCAACAACAGACTACTACTAGTTAGTGTCCTGACAGAAATATCTGCAAATATGAATGTCAGGTCCTTAGTTACTTCCTATAAATACTGTACTAAATCTGGGAGGAACTAAAATAAGAAGCTATACTGGAAAGCTAAAGTATGTTGTTAAATCCAAGTAATCACCTGCTGCATTCACCTAATTAGTAAACATGCCATTAACCAATCTCATCATTAAAACAGAAAACTATGAGATACACCTGTCACTGAGCAAAGAGGAAATTAAAGGATCCTGTCCATTTTCTATTTTGCTTTTGTTTTATTTTGGCCAGTCCCATTTTATTTCAACTTGTACAGATATAAGTCTCAGGGGGGAGAAACTGAATTGATTTAGATTGTAACTATCAGAAACTTTAATTTAAATGTTACAATAACTGAGATACAGAGCACTCCACATCTAAATAAATAGCACAATCATAACTTAGTGCCTAAAATTCCTAACTCTTTGATTACATGGAAGTAGTTACATTCATGCTCAAGTTGTGGCAAATCAAAGTATGAAAACAGTCCTGCCTAGTCCTGTCATACCATCCAACAAAACAGGCAGAGCACTTGGAATATAACCACCATATGAAATAATCAACCACTCCCCAAGAAATTACAGAAATTGGATGATATGAATTTAAAATACTAAAGGTGCTAGAATGCCTTTTAAAACTATCCTTCATGCATTGAAATTAAGAGGCTGCTTCAATATACTACTGTATTATGTTACAATAAGAATCCACAAATGTATAGAAAAATCCAGTCTTTCAAAAAATTGCATCAGCTCCTTACTTCATAATTTTACCTATTTTTCTATGAATTAGATTATTTACCCAGCAAATGCGTTCAGTTTGCTTATTCTCTCTCTATTCATAGAATCACATTTAGAGATGGAAGAAGAAAAAAGCTCTGTAGCTTTGTGGTACAAAACTCTGGATTAGCCGCCTGCAATGAGATTGCTGCTAATCTTCGGATAACTTTGGTAAATCAAATGAGAAATGGCAGTGCCGCTACTAGTGCTGCTTGAAACAGAGAGTTAACAGTTAACAAATGGATGGTGGACAATAAACAAGCTAACAAACATGTAAACCTAGTGAGTTTGACAATACCTTGACAGTATGGTAGTGACATGAAAGAACACAAATGGCTATTTCTGCCAGAAACATGTTTAGCTGATAAGGATTAACCCCAACTGCACCTACTTATATGGGGGGGGGGAAGAGCACTGCCTTCTAGACCAGTGGTTCCCAACATTTTCTCTGTCGTGGCACACCTTGCTACCTTTAATTAATTTGAGGCACACCACCATATAGTTTCCAAATGAACTCATGAATATTCATGGACCACTGAGCCAATTCAGAGTTCTTTGAGCTGTTTTTCAAAAAATTTTCTGGCACACTTGCTCAGACCTCATGGTACACCTATGTGCCAGGGCACACTGGTTGGGAAGCACTGTTCTAGACTCACTGGGCGGGTTGGCTGATATTAGCTATGGTTTTAAATAGTTTCCAAGGAAAGATTATTTTCCCATACATTGCCTGGAGCTGACCACAGAAAGCTGTGTTTTGATTTTCCTAGAAAGACTCAGCAGGGGCATCCCTAAAACTTTCAGATGTCTGTTCAAAAGGAGGGATAGAGGGGCTATCTCCCAACTACAATCTTCAGGTAAGGAGGCCACTGTACTAACATCATGCTACTCTCTCTTCAGTAACACTTAGCATTTCTGTAGTGCTTTACATACAATGATTAATGGATCCTCACATGACCTTGGCAGGAGTCATGCAAGATGTAACATTCTACCAATTTTTCTCCCCAGATGGAGAGTATGAGGCAAAGATGTATGTCTTAACACTGACAATTTACTTGTCATAGGCTACACAATGAACCTGTGCCGGAGCTAACAGACCCCAGGGGACTGTTACCCAGTCCCCTGTTACACTGCTGCCTTAAACCCTAAGCTAACTCTCTAGGAGAGATGAATCTCACAAACTAACAGTTCCACAGTTCTCAGTACTTCAGCCCTTGTCCCAACCCAGTTAAAAAACAAAACATTTTGTTACAGAGAAATTCCACCTGTCCCTCTGGTTCCACATCACTCTGAAGGTAAACGGCACAGACAGGTACACCTGGCAGTTTGAGACAGATTTGTATGCAGGCCATTCAGGGTTACCAAATCACTCAAAGCTCATAAGCTTATGCTATATGTTAATACAGATTCTTATCCATAACTCATTCATTTGGATCATGGAAGAACATCAGCAAATCAATTTAGTAGGTAAAAGTATATGGCTATATGCCTCAGTGCGGCTCTTGAAGGTTTAATAATCAACTTGTGAGGCTTTTGAGTTCACTGGCCAACCTTGGTAGATGCCCTTGAGGACACATCTACACTGCTGTGGTGGCAGGCATAGATGCAGTGGCATCAATTAAACACTCACTCAATTGATGGGAGAGTGCTCTCCTGTCCACCATTTAGTCCACCTCCTTGCAAGGCGGAAAGTAGCATTGACAGAAGATGCTGTCCCATCAGTGCAGCATTGTAGATACCACACTGCATACACATAAGTAAATTATGAGAGATGTTCTAGTTACTTTATGTAACCAGCATATCTTGCGTTAACCCACCATGGCCATGGAGACCAGACTAAAAGGCACTTACACTGATACACAGTGAGATTCAGAGCTCTGCATCAAGCACACACCCCATGGAAGTCAACAAGAAAGCCACGATGCATTTGTTTCTGAAATTGATGTTGATATAGATAAAATTATGGAAATTAGCTACTGAATGTGACTCAAGTAAATATTTTAAATATATTAGTTAAAAAAATATTTAAACATAAGCTAAAGATACTGACACACTATAGCCACTGCAATAATTGCTTGAATAGTTAAGGTCTGTATTATGGAAAGATCCAAAAGCCTCAGTTCAGGTCTGCAGCTTCCATGTCCTAGAATATAATTGAAGCCACAGCCACAATGATTTTCTTTCTGAAAATTGACTTTGTTCTCATTCTTCTTGAAACATCCATAAATAAAAAGACACTGTTTCAAGCATGAAGATACTTTTCTGAGCACTTGTCAACCCTTAATGTGCTCAACCTAGCTCTTTTGCTCAAGTGTGTTAAAAATTCACATCTCTGGGCACCATAGTTAAGCCAGTTTAAACACCTTTGTAGAAAAGTTAGGTCAACAAAAATTCTTCCATCCACCTAACTATTGCTGGGTGGAGAGATGGAACCTACAGTGGCAGAAAAACTTTTCAATTTCTGTAGGAAGCATCTATGCAAGAATGTTCTGTGGCACAGCTCCACCAACACAGTTGTGACACTGTAGCACTTGTAGTGTAGACAGGGCACCAGTGATATTGAGAGTAAAGAGATTTATGTATGGTTACATTTTGGTTATTCCTAGTTCACAGCTAGGTACAATTTACAAACCACTCAATTCATGAAATAACCACCAGTCTGACAATTTTTAATTTTTTTTCATAAATCTGGAGGTCAAATCCTGCACTTGTTACCAAGAAAAAGGTAAATATAGTGCCTATCTTCAAGAAGAGAATAAGGAGGACCGAGGAAACTATAGACCAATCAGTCTCACCTCAATCCCTGGAAAAATCATGAAGCAGGTCCTCAAAGAATCTACATTGAAACACTTCGAGGACAACAGAGTGACCAGGAACAGTTAGCACGGATTCACCAAGGGCAAATCATGCCTGACCAACCTGATCACCTTCTATGATGAGATCATGGGATATGGGCATGCAGAACAGCTGTCCATGTGATATACCTCTACTTTAGCACAGCTTTTGATACAGTTTCCCCAAGCATTCTTGTCAGCAATTTAAGGAAGTATGGTTTGGATGAATGGACCATAAGGTGGATAGAAAGCTGGCTAGATCGTTGGGCTCAGTGGGTAGGCATCAATGGCTCAATATCTAGTTGGTAACCAATAACTAGTGGAGCGCCTCAGGGGTCAGTCACGGGGCTGGATCTGTTCAACATCTTCATTAATGATGGATGATGGGATAGATTGCACGCTCAGTAAATTCGCAGAAGTGGGGGAGGTGGACGGTAAAAAACAGTGGAGGGAAGAGATAGGATTCAGGGAGACCTAGGCAAATTGGATCCTTGGGCCAAACAAAATCTTATGAGGTTCAACAAGGACAAGAGCAAAGACCTGCACTTAGGATGGAAAAATCCCATCTACTGATACAGGCTGGGAACTGATCGGCTAAGTAGCAGCACTGTAGAAAAGGAGCTGGGAGTTATTGTGGATGGGAAGCTGGATACGAGTCAACAGTGTGCTCTTGTTGCCAAAAAGGCCAATGGCATACTGGGCTGCATCAGTAGGAGTGTTGCCAGCAGACTGAGGGATGTGATTATTCCCCTCTATTCGGCACTGGTGAGGCCACATCTGGAATGCTGTGTCCAGTTTTGGGCTCCCCTCTACAAAAAGGATGTGGACAAATTAGAAAGAGTATAGCAGAGGACAATGAAAATGATTAGGGGGTTGGGGCACATGATTTACAAGGAGAGACTGAAGGAACTAGGCTTATGTAGTCTGCAGAAAAGAAGACTGAAGGGTGATTTGATAGCAACCTTCAACTACTTGGAGGGGTGCTGCAAAGAGGAGGGAGCTCGGCTGTTCTCAGTAGTAACAGAGGACAAAACAAGGAGCAATGGTTTCAAGCTGCAGTTGGGGCTATCAAGGTTGGATATTAGGAAAATCTTTCTTATGAGGAGAGTGGTAAAGCATTGGAATGGGTTACCTAGAGAGGTGGTGGAATCTTCCATCTTTGGAAACATTTAAGGACTGGTTAGACAAAACCCTGGCTGGGATGATTTAGTGGGAGTGGTCCTGCTTGTAACAGGGGGTTGCACTAGAGGACCTCATAAGGTCCATTCCAACCCTATGATTCTATGATTTCAAGTTTCCTGATCATTTCATGAAACCTCATGCAATAAATAAATATTCCAGACAACATCACAAATGCTCAGTGTCTTTAAACATCAGGCCATTTTTTATTTAGATGTTTAAATGTGGATTTGGGTACCATTCAAATGTGAAAATATTGGCCATTGTTTCTATACTGACTAATAGATCACATAGCAATTCTACACATCGTTTCAGGACCTAAGTGAAAGTGATAGTCACTAATATCAGTACACACTCAGATCATGAAGAGAACTTTACTACCTGGTACAGTGCACTATTCACTTTTCTGGTACTGGTACCAGTCGGTATTGCCACTTAACCTTTAAAAAAGCCACACACAAATACTTCTCTTCCACAGCCCCTGAATAATTTTGTAAGTCCATAAGCAATTTTATATTAACTAGTCAGGTTAATTTTCTGTTAATAAGATAGCATTTCACTGGCATCTGATTTTCTTTTTCTATCCATTACCTGTTATATTCTTCACAAGCTCCTCAGTCATGTAGGCCTCTTGTCTTTTCCTTTCATCTATGTAGCACTGGAGTTGCCTCACCAGTTCTCCCAGCCACTGGTTGGCTGCAGTAAGGTTACTTTTGGGTTCTGGGTAGCCATGCCGATCTGTAGTGGCAGAGCAAGAGCAATGAGGCAACTTTGGTGACCTCAGAGTCCAAGTATTCAGGAGACAACCAAGTTTCAGACTTGATGAAGACCAAGTTGATGAAATACACTGAGCAGACACTGGCAGAGAATACACAGTATTTAGTGAAACAAAAATTGATTTTATACCCATTAGAAATATCTGAATAGATAAAAGAAGCACCAAACCCTATACGTAATTCGTATCATGTAACATGTTCTCACAGAAGCAGGTGGGACAAGTGAATCCAGGACTGTGATAGTGCAAGACCCTTATGTAAAGGGGAATCTTCACTGCTCTTAGCACCCACATAGTTCCAGTTGCCATTCCCTTAATAACTCATAGCACCTAATCTTTCTCTCAATGTATTATTATTTCCCATAGTTGTATCTTAATACGTCTGCTGTTCATAGTAGTTTGATGTCCAGAATAAGTCATTATTTATGAAGCACTGGTATCTATAGCTACATAAAATAGAAAGATCCCTTGCCTTGAAGAGTGCACAGTATAAATTAGACCTCTAACATTGTGAAATGATGGCAAGGAAAGAGGGTGGACAAAACAGGCAAAACACTATTTTCCAAGACAAACAAGATTACATATATTGTTTTGCTTTCTCTTGGGAGAGTTTTAAACAATCATATGAGACAGGACCTGGAATGGTGGAATACCAGCTAAAAGAAAGCTATTTTCAGGAGATGTTTGAAGGTACACGGGAAGGAGAAGCTCTATGCTTGACAAGAAAAACAGATACAGTCATAAACAGGAAAAAAAAGAGGGAAAAGAAAACAGAAACATCAACCACTCCAAGGCATGGAACATGCAATGCAAACCAAAAGTGAAAATCCCTTCCCCACACAGGCAACCACACATTTCTGCAGGCAGTTACCTGCTTTGTGCACTCCTGCACACATTTACATGCAAGCATACCTCTGGCACCAGGCAGGTGTACTTTTGTGTGCACCATTTACAGCAAACACCTGCTTTTTTCAAATTGTTACTTATTTTGAATTGCCATATAAACAGCACTGCACACTTTTGCATGTTTTCTAGATTTTTTTAAAATACGTTTTAACAACTTTATTCTGCATTTCCCAAGTGTTTCATGCACATTGGTGTTTAGCACTGAGTGATTCTCCATACACACGGGGCCCATTCCAGTTCCCAGTAAAGACAATGGAAGATTGACTGATATCAGTAGGAAGTAAATCAGACCCATAGACACTTCATCCCTCTAAATCACCATATAAAATCTTCCTTTCCCCAGTAGTTTATAGTTTACTTTCTTCATAAAGCACATTGTCTGTATAGGAGCATTTCTACAAATACATTTCACTGTGTCTATATCAACACTTTATTTTGAACTACAGCAGGCTTCCTCAACATATCCCAAAATACTTCATAGTGAGACTCACCATGGATATATTATTTGGAGCTGGATATAGAAGCTTCTTGCTGAGATAAACAGAAAGGTGGGAGGGAATATGGAAAAGAGTAAAAAAAATGAAAATAGAGAGATTATTATTTTAATTACTTTTATTAAAGTAGTGCCTAATGGTCAACTGAAAACTGGACCCCACTCTGGTAGAGGTGTTTTAGAAATATGAACAATGAGGAAGAAAAAGTGACTGACAATTAGGGTCAATCACAGGCTAAAAAAATAAAGTAAAAAATTGAAAAATAAGAAAGCGTAGGAGCTGGGAGAAAGGGAGTTCCAGGTGAAAAAGTGACACCCACGTGATGAGACTTCTGGGGGAAGTACAGAGAGGATGTCAACATATAGACTGAGAAGAGAACATAGGTGACACATGGGGGGTAATGCTGGTTCACAGGCCTCCCCAGATTTCTTTTTTGGTGACCCTACTAACCGAGATAGGCTGGGTGGCCCATTGTGGTGAGCTGGGGGTGGAGATGGCATTTCCTCCCCAAGCTCCACCATGCAGGACTGGCCTAAGCCACCTGGTGTTGCTGGCCTGAGCAGCCTGGCATTGCCACTCAGCCCTCCAAATACTTCTCTATGCCCTTGGAGGAGTTTGAAAACTTTGGTGGGGGGCAGTCACGTGTCTCCCCCGAACCTCGTGTCATCTCCATTATCAACATTTATGTATTGCCTCTGGAGGAAGAGAATATATATGGCCATGTTTTCAGAAGTGCTGAGCTTCTGTAGCTCTTACTAAACTCAGTGAAACCAAACTTACTGTACAAGAGCCCAGCACTTATAAAAACCAGGTCTCCACCATCTTCCCACACATAGAGTCACCACTTAAATACACAGAAGGGGCATTTTTCTTCTTCTTGTGCAGATATAGTCTAAATCAAGAATCTGAAGCTCCACTGTGTATTGCCATTAAAATATCATCAAGTGAGAGAAATAACTGTATCCTGGAAAGGTGAAGGCATCTATTTGTATTGTACAATTTAAGAAACAATGTTTGTTGGTAAAATACAGAAAGCCACTACAAACATCATGTTATTTTGAACAAAACTGAAGACATGCTGTCAACCTATGTTCCCTATGATGTATTATTCACAAGACAGCCTATAATTTTCTTTATTAAGTTCATGGACTTTCCAGAAACCTTCTCAAAGAGTTATAAACAAGCCATTTGTCTCTTGCTACCTGCATCTGACAGAAATGAGATAAAATAGATAAAATAACATTACTATATCAAAGCATATCCACTTTGTTCCATTGCACATCTGCATCATCTTTACTCTGCAAGAAAACAGCTGACTACTGTCTTAACACACTTCTTTTTTTACATGAATGGAAAGCTGTGATGGGGGTATTTTTAAGCAGGGTATTACATGCCATTAGGCTATAAACAAAATCCAAATCCAAAAGGTCTCTTGGTAGTCCTTCACTACACACAGCTGCACTAACCAACAGATTCAAGCAGAGATGAACTGACATCAATTGCTATTTATACAAGCTGTGACCAACATATGGAAGTACTCTACTTTATTACACTCACATTATCCAAATACTAGATAAGCTATCTGGGAAGTGAGAAAGGGAAACAAGTGTGTCCCTGGAAATTTGAATATGCAATAGATGGTGGAGGGAAACAAGCCTATCCATTAGCCTGCCACTTGTCACAGCTGCCCTCTTGAATAGTTTTTTATATCCTTTAATCAGCTGGATTTGTTTTGGAAGGGAAAAAACAATTATCAGGTGCCAAGATCTGACAACCACTTCAGAGTTTTGCTACATTACTCTAAATCCTCTCCCATCAGAAAATAAAAAGGAGCATTTTTGTCTTCTTGTCCACAATTCAGTGGCTCATCAATTCTATTTCATTATGTAACTGCATTCAAATGTATATCTACATTTCTCTAGAAATTTTATTTCCTATTTTGTCCTTTTCTGTAGGTGACTTACCATGGCACCATATGAGTTAATTCAGATGAAAATCTGAATTCCAGGCATTTTTGGAGGTAGAGAAGAGAGATAAGAGGAAGAGAGAAAGAAGCATTTTTCTATGGAAACAAATCCATGTGAATAGCTGCATGTTAAAGTGTTTTTAGAAGCAATCATGGCGATAAGTGTAGAGTATTTATTTGTGATTTTTTTTTCTATTTTACTATTGATCTTATTTTATTATTAAATAGGTTAACAAAACATGTCATGTTGGTAAAATCATGGTGCTATTGAAGGCTGATGGATGCTTTGCCTTGGACTTGAATGCCAGGATTTCACCCACACTATCTAAATGTAATGAGAGAAATTAAGGGAGGGGATTGAGAGGAACATATATTAAAATCAGAATATAAGGAACAGACTACATCTGTTTTGGTGTAAATAGAACAAGACACACAGTGCAGTCAAGACAAAGCTTGCAGTAACAGTGGTGCATAATACTATGCTAGTCTAACTTATATAGCCCCAGTCATGGAGTCCTTATTCATTCAAGTGAGTGAATGTTTTTCATGAGTTAGAACAGGCCACTGATGATGTGAAACCTGATAACAGTCAAGAATATTTTAGCTGAGAGCATGCTGGCTTGCAGACATTTCAAAAATCCTCAGTTGAATACATTTACCTTGCTAGCTAAATAAATTAAGAACTACTTTGTGGAACCCTTAGTCATGTTAAAGAGCAGGATGGTAATCCCACTGAAATCTATGGAACATTGAAATGTATGTTTGAAACCAGTGGAACTGCTCACGTGAGGAACACAAACCAGGGCGTCACATTCTGGATCTATGATATTTTAAAAAACAATTGAAGAAAACATATGAAGTGATCAGCCAAAAGGAGACATCAGAGGACTGGGTAGGTAGACTAGCACGTTTTTAAAAGTAGGCATTTTTTCATGATGTCAAGTATATCCCACATACTACACAAGCATGAAAGGGCTACAGAAAATATGCTACACAATTATGAATGAGAAGTTCTCCTGTAGAGAAACAGTCAGAAGTGTCAAGTAATTTCTTTTCATATAAATGAAAAGACATTCAAACTATTCAGATTTTAGAAATCTGTGTTGGAGAACTATAAATCTCTTAAATAAACCAATTTAATAGACTGCCTTCACAAATCTTGCAAGAAAAAGTGTAATCTAGTTACTGTAGAATGTATTTAGACTACTTAATAGGTATTAGTTTGTTATAACAATTAATAGAAATTATAACTTAAAAATTTCATTAAAATTGCTGAGATGTTGAACAAGAATAATTAAGAAGTACCGAAGACTTTGAAAAATAACAGTGAATAGCAACAAAGAGATCACTTGGAAAGTCCGTATAAATCAAAAGTTTTGTATGACATTTAACAGGCTAAGGGCCAGATTTTAAAAGGCATTTATGTGCCTAAACATGCAGATAGGTGTAAGCGGGGGATGGACCCGCTATTGTGGGGAACTTCCCAGGCTTGTATACTGCCCCAGTGAAGGTGGGTAGCAAAAGGATCTGAGTCCCTTCTCCCACTTCCTTTACACCAAGAGCTGCCTGAACTCAAAGGCCCCCCCCCATCTCCTATTTTGAGGAGTTCCTGTAACCCTGACAAGGCTGGGCCCCAGAATTTCTGGGCACTCGACCCCACCCTTATCGTGGTCTCTCAGGACAGGGCTAGGGTGTCCCTACTCCAGGGGTGCTGACTGCACTGACCACTCTTCTGGCCCACCAGTCACTATATACAATTTATTTAAGCACACAGAAAAAAATAACCCAATAAAAAAAACAGAGAAAAGTGGCAAAAGGTGAACAGTAAACCCCCAGTGCCACCGCTTGGTGTGTGGGCACTACAAACAGAGTCTCTGGGGCCTGAGGAACAGTCTCGCAGTCTGTTCTCCATGTTGCAAGCCCTCTGCCCAGGCCTGGCTGTGACTGGATGCTCCAGGGGGCCAGATGCAGGCTCCAGCTGTGGCCACACGTCCCCAGGCTCCAGGGGCAGGGCCCTTCTTCCCAGTGTCAGCCCCCTAAGCCTCCTGCCCATGCCTGGCTGCGACTGGATGATCCGGGGGGGGCGGATGCAGGCTCTGGCTGTGACCACACGTCCCCAAGCTCCAGGGGCAGGGCCCTTCTTCCCAGCATCAGCCCCCCTTCACTGTTCCCCAGCTGCTCACCACACCCAGCTCCAGATGGCTGCAGCTTTGGCTCCCAGCCGCTGCTCGGGTTCCATGTGGCTCTCGGGGGTGCTCCTCGGGCTCCTCTGGTCCTCCTGCTGCCTGCACAGATCAGATCAGCCCCTTGGCTGGTTCTGCTGTTATGCGTCTGCACATATCAGATCAGTTCCTTGGCTCCTTCTCTGGCCTCCTGCACTCAGCTTCAGACAGCTCCAGCTCCAGCTCTGCTTGGCTCTCTGCTGGTCTAGCTGCTGTGGGTCTGCTCCACAGAAATCAGCTCAGCCCAGCTCCCTTGCCTGGGTTCTCTGGCTCCCAGCTGCTGGCTGCTTAGTGCTTCCTCCTTAGCTCAGCCCCCCACACACACACATACACACACTGGCTTGCCCAGGCATGTCCAGCCTGCAGTTTCAGCTCAGGGGCGGGGGAGCACTCTCAATCAATCAGGCCATCCTGGGACACTGGCCTCTCCCACTGGCCCTGGGGCTGTCTGTTTCACAGTCCTGCTTCCAGGCAGGAGTGGCCAATCAAAAGGCACATTCAGTCTCAGTAAGGGGCTATCAGTCCCCTTACATAAGCATCTAGTGGGATGTTCAAAAGTACCTAAGCAAGTTGTACACCTAGCTAATAAAGCAAATATGGCACTGATCTTAAAAAAGGAAAGCCAAGTAATCCTGGGAATTACTATTAGGTAAGTCTAACTTCAATCTTCAGTAAGGTAAGGGAACAAATATTAACTTCTTAACATGTAACAGACACACGTGATCCACTCCTGATGAGGTAGCAAACAATTCAAGAATGAAAGGATTAAGAGAAAAACAAAAATATCTAGGACCAGATTTTCAAACACATTTAGGCGCCTAAAGATGCAGTTAGGATTTTTAAAAGTGCTTAGGAAACCAATAAGAGTTTAGGTGATTAGATGCCTTTAAAAATCTAGTCTCTAGATATTAACGGTACAATGAATTCATAGGGCATTGCTCTGTAATCCTCATGTTGATGTGTGATTACTCATGCAAGGAATCCCAGTGGTTTAAACTGGAGTATCTGTCTAATAAATGCTTATCAGTATACAAAGCTGGGGTCTCAACAAGCAGCACATACAAGACTGAACAGTCACTTAGTGTAAGCTGCTAATTTACTCCAGATGAGGATCCGGCCTATGGTGAAAAATGCCAATTTTTTAAAAAATTATTTATTTATTTAAATAACGTGAAATAAATAGTGGATGTGAGGAAGACACTAGGTGTAATATGTCTGGTGTTTGGTAACATTTGATACTGCTCAATTTTTACTTGGAAAATGAATTCAATTTTTCTCTGGTATGCTAAGCAGTGTTCTATAGGGTCAAAACAAACTAAATACCTACCAACAAAGCATAACAATACACAGCAACATATCGAGTTGTGAGAAGGGACTCAGTAAAACCCTGTAAGAATCAGTGTAGAGTCTGATTTTATTTAAGAACTTTATTAGCTGTCTGAACATCAGGGCTCCCCTCTATTCTGAACACAAGGGTTATGAAAGAAGGTGGTAAAGCCAACAGTGGCATAAAAAGGAGGCTCTGCAGCATGGTCCTCTGTATGTTAGGTAGAAAAATCTCCTTTGTGGGATTCAGGTAGCCAAGATCTGCAGATCTGGATAAGATCTGGCTGGACTGGGCCAAGGTGATAGACACTCTCTTCAGATTCATCCTTCCTTCAACCTGCAGAGAATTAGTAACAGGAGATGTTGATGGGACCTCACATTCTGCCCATTAGCGTACAGCAGCTGTGCTGCTCCTAAAATGTTGAGAAGCCTGGCAGTATTTCAGCACCAGATAGAAGGACAAAAACTGAATGAATTCATACAAGAGCCAGAAAAGATGGATTGCAGACTTATGAGGAAAGATGAAAGCTCAACATACAAATAGCTTGACTTAAATGATGACAGACAAGCAACATCATAAATATTGGAAGGGTCTAAGGAAACACCCCAGATGTACAGCATTTGCTTAAGAGTGATACAAGGGGATATAACTAGTGTAAATGGATAAAAATCAAGAAAGCAGGCACTTCCTGACAATAAGATTAGCTAGTCTGTGGAACAGTCTCCCCAAAAAAATGGTGGGAACTCCATCTTTTTGGGACATTCGACGCTAGACTGGACAAACCTCCAGAAAACATACTGCAGGGACCTTTCTGTACTGGCACAGGGAATGGACTAAATAACCCAAAAGGTCTATTCTATCTTTAATATTTATGATTGTATTACTCAAATGAATGCATCCCCCAACCAGTCTACCTTTGATTTCTTCTTTGTCACTAGATAGTGAATTCCCTCCTTTGTTTTTCACTTCCCTCCTGGAGATAAACAAAAGATCATCAGAGTCTGAAGTCTTCTCCCTAGGGTGCTTTTTGCTTTCCACTTTCTCCTTTATCTTCTTTTTCTCCCCATCTCCTTTCACATTTTTTTCCCTTTCTTCTTCTCCTGCTCCAGAGGAGTTCTGAATGGGTTTCTCAGCCTGTATATCTGGGCTAGAAGAAATCAGAAGAGAGGATTCATGATATACACCTAAATCTGTGTTTGTAAATGTAGTATATCATCCTATTCCAAAGCATCTATCACCATAAGAAGCGTATTTTAACACGTTGTATGACATCTTTCCGCACATTCCTCCTTTCACAGTACTGATCTGAAAAGGTCTCATTATGCTCACAGTAGCCTTGTGAAGTGGTCAGAGTTCAGATGTTTTCTGATTCAAACTAACTTGTCAGAAGTAATGCAAGAATGAATAAAAACGAGCCCATACCAGAACCATTGAAATCTCTCCCTACTTATCTTTCAACCATGCTACAACATCGTCACATGCTACCCTATACGACCTTTCATTCAAGAAAGATCCTCTGATGCCTGAGATTCTCAGTTCTAAAATCATTTCCACCTGGAAATTCACATCATGTTCTAAATACTCTCTTTAAAACCTACCAAGAAGGTACCTTAAATTGGCCAAAGGGGTAGTTATCAAGTAACACAGAAGGAAAAAACATCTTTCACTTCAATCAGTGCTCTGGTTTTGATATGGAACTTGATAATTACATTGTGTGTGGAAGGACTGTCTTGTCACAATTATAACTATTCTGTACTTCCATTGTGGCAGTAACAGGATCAGATACTAATATTCAGATCCTACAAGGTTAAGGGCCACATGTACCTCAATAGATTATACACTGATCAAGCCTTCAATGTATTAGATTTTGTACAAGCAAGCAAAACAAGGACAATCCCTTCCCCAGACAGTCCAAAATCTACGACTTAAGACAAAATGGCACAATACAATACTTGAACACATGTACTGCATTGTCCTCCTAGATGCCAGGCTCTCTCTTAGTGTAGGCGTAGTGTCTAGTGCACAATGGAGCCCTGATCTCATTTGTTACCATGATACTAATAACTGTATCATCAAACTTTTTGGTTTGCTTGGTGGTTAAATTTAATTGATTTTTGTATATAAAAATCAGTAGTACAAATGAAACTCTAATTAATTATACACCATTATAACATTATGGACTTTTCCAATCAAAAACATGGTGATATTCCATCAGAACATTCCAGATCAAAACAGATAACAGCTTAGAGATCATAATAGAGAGCATAAAGATTTCTCAAAGAAAAAATATACAACAATTTATTTTTAAGTATTACTTTTGCACAGTATCACTAACAGCAAATGGCAAGTTGTGATTTGAGTTTATAGCTGTATGCTGTAGAGAAAGAAGGGAGCTGGGAGAGAAGATGTCAGTTGAGGTATCCTCCTTGAATTATCTTAACCCCACACATATTGCAATCACCAGTTTTTACTGGCAGACTCCACCCTCTATAAATGAGTCCCATATACCTCCAGCATGTACACTAACACAAAATACAAGCACTACAAATACAAAAGCTTAATTCGACATCAGCAACATCAGCATATGTGTTTGATAGATATATGCAAACTGATGGATGTGTTGTTAAAAAAATGAGTTTGAAGTTAAGCATCACAGATGGATCTTTTTAGAATGCCTCAAACAACAAGTTTCAGCTAGGAACACATTACATAGATGACTACACTCCCTGAAAACAGGCTATAAAGGAAATGTTGACACAATCTTTATTCAAGTAGTGCAAATGGCACAGCCAGCATTAATACAGATGAATGTGCAGCTAATGGAACACAACTGTTTAATGATTTTGAATGCACAGTTTTTATAGGAGGAAAAACACTCAAACTCTTTGTGGCAGACTACAAAAAGCAATAAATGTAAAGTAAAATTTTGGACATTGTTGAATCTTTACAGCTAGACAGAGGTATGGAACGAATGATGTATACCAGGAAAGACAAAGCAGAATGCCCTAGCGTTCTTGGATGGAATGCCTTTTGCGTGTTCCATATTTAGTTGTGGTAACCTCAGACAGCCTACTGATAAGATGGATGCCTTAATTTTTAACATATTTGGTTCTTGTACATCTCTAGCATTATATGAGAGAGAACTGCTTTTTAAGAGCTTGAATTAATTTTTCCTGTGAAATACAGGCTATTTTGCTCAACATGATGTGACCATGTGATTATTTGTATTTCTTCTGTAAATACACAGCTTAAATTTTTTTTCTGTAACAAATCTATGATCTTCCTTATTTTAGCTTTGCCAAACAATCAGCCTGGAAGGAGGCAGTGTTGCTTAGCAAGTAGAGCCCTTGCCTGGGACTTAGAAGACCTGGATTATATTCTTGTTCTGTCAGCTGGCCAGCTGGGTGATTTTGGGCAAGTCACTTCATCTCCCTGAGCCAGTTCCCTATCTGTCAAGGGAGATAATTATACTGAACTGCTCTATAAGGTGCTATGAGATCTATGAATGAAAATTGCTATACAAGTTAGGTGTTATTGATTGTTATTACCACCATTAATCATTAATAGGCTATACCTAAAGTGAAAGTAGTGGAACATTCAAAAATAGTCATCGCATGTAATAGTAAATTAATGAATATTCTGAGCTGCAGCTTTGGTGAAGCATCTTACCAGCTGTGTGACCTCAAGGTTAAAGTCTACGCAGGCATGGCTAAACTTATGGAACTCAAGAGCCACACAGTTGATTATTTAACCTTCAAGAGCTGCACTGAGGCACATAGCCATATACTCTTACCTACTAAATTGATTTGCTCATGGTCTCCTGCAAGCCATGCTTTTTCATTCAAGAGCCACATGTGGCTCCCGAGCTGCAGTGTGGCCATGCCTGACTATGCTTTGCCTGTAACACTAAATATCACATCATCTGTAACTTTTTTAAACAGAAAGGCATTTAGTTTCTTTTAAATACCAATAATTTGATCAAAATTGTGTGATGTGAAATGTTATAGCATGGAAATAACCATCCAGTTCCTTGCATAGAAGTTTTTACTTTGGTACAATCTAGAGTGAAATCCCTGCAAATAGTGGGGTTCTATGTTAATACAGTATATAGGATTACAGTTTCAAAGTTTCCCATTTAAGTTTTTTAAATGAGGAAAAATTAAAAACAATGTCATGAGATCATTACAAGACAATTAAAAATAATACATTTAGCATGTTCAATTTTATATGTAATTGTGTTAGCAAAATCGGAGCTTTGTTTCAGCATGTGCTAGAAACTGGCTGCATTTATTGACTATAATCTAGTAAAAAGAGGATATAAAATCACAATTGGCTTCAATAAAATACCCATCATTGTGTGCTGTAGAAACTATTCAGCATTTTGAATATTTTATTTAGATTGGAGTATTGTAATGTCATTCATTTCACAGTTATATTGGGGAACAAACAAATATAAACCAGAGTTTACTAGTTGGAAACATAATATCATAATTCAATTAGTAGACTTGAATGCACACCTCCTTTTGTTATTTTATTCAGTGACCTGCTGGATTATTATAATTTCATCTAAAATTAGCCTAATGGGCATATTTATTTCCACACCACACAAATTTAGTGCATTCACTTCAATGTTTCCCTTAAAAGTTCCCGTTTGTCAGTGAATAAACCAATTGTGCCATTATTTGTATGTAACAATGGCAAATCAGTTTGTCAATAAAGTGTGTTTTTGGAGACCAAATATGAAACTTGATATTAAAGTACCTAATTAAGAAACAAAGCATGTAAAAATGCAGCCATATGTATTGGTTATGCATTTAGTCATACTTTTTTATTTCATGAGATGCCTCATTTAGTGTATAAGCTTCTAACTCTCAGTAAGCAAAAGGAAAGATTTCTACTGACTTCAGTGGGAGACAGTGAAGCTTGTCCTTTAACCATACTGCTGAATGATTGAAAAGATCCTTGATTACCATTTTATAGGTGATTTGACCTAGAAAGAGGTATTAGTCCCATTTCCAGATCTGGATTTCCTCTTGGTATTTCGTTTTCATGTTTCACCTCCGAGTAAGAAGAGTGCCTCCTTTTCTGCTTTTTATTATCGGTAAGAACAAGATAAGTTTTACCCTTATAATAGGGCTTTTAGATTTTCTTGGGTTGCTCTTACATGGGGGAACAAATCATTTAATTGTCTGTGATGCTGGATACCACCTTACCAAGCTTTTACCCAAAGAAGAATGGGATTTGCTTTGAATAATTACCTACTGTCTGCAGCTTGTTGCCATAAAGTAAGCTGCAGAGTTGATGCCATAGAGTTAGCTGACAGCTTTTCCCTGAAGAAGAGTTTAGTGTAGCTAACAAGCTCATCTCTTTCCACAACAGAAGTTGGTCCTATAAGCAGTATTGCCTCACTCTCTTTCTCTCTGTCTATAATTTTTGCTAATTTTAAAAGGGATAGCCGTGTTAGTCTAGTCCAGTGAAAAAACAACAAGGAGTTGT